>BCLH01000219.1:165367-220337 GCA_001602315.1 Zoysia pacifica
TTCACCGTCGACGAGCTCCTGGCGTGAGCCGGCCCCGCCCGTTGCTCGGCCCCGCGACGCACCAAGAGCAACGCGCGGGTCTAGGGAGCAGGGCGATGTGGGTGGTGCGGTCGGTGAGCCCCTCTTGACGGTGCTCGGTGTGAGGCCTCGTCGTCGGCCGAACGGCCGAGCCGGCGTGCGGTGATGGTCTAGAGGGAGCACGTGGTGCTCCTCGTGCACGGAATTGGTGTTAAATGTGAGCGGCGGCGAGGAATTTTGGGATGGCGGTGCGGGCAGCCGGAGGAGGGGAAGAAGGCGCGGGGTTTGGAATTCCGGCGAGGAGAGAATGGGTGGCGAACCTTTGAGCGGTGGTGGGTGTGCGCGAGGGGCAATGGAGAGGGTCGGCCCCTCTTTTATAGCGGCGGAGAGTTGACCAGTGAGCTAGCGGCGAGGGTCGGTGGCGTGCGCGAGCGGGAGGGTTTGAAGGTGCACGTGCGGTGGCCGGTGCAGGGTGTTGCCCGGTGGTTCCTTGCCGGAGACCGGTCATTAGGCGGTGGCGGCGGCTTGGTCCGCGCATGCGGCAAATTTACGGGGTGGCGGGGAGGAAAGCCAGTGGTTGACCTCACCGGGGTGTGAGGCGTCATGTCGGGGCAGGCAGCGTTGTGACGCGACGGGAGAGGGCTGGTGGCCGGCGGCTCGAGCGCGCACGCGCCTGACGCGGTGGCCGCATCGTGCGCCCTGACGTGGTGCAGGGAAGAAGAAGACCGGCTGGGCCGGGTGCTGCTGGGCTGGGGCGCCGGCCCAGTGGTAGTCTTCTCCCTCTCTTTTCTTTTTTTTTGCTTGGGCTGGAGGTGAGGAAAAGAATAGCCCAATGGGCTTTGGCGGAAAGAATAATAAAATTCAATTTCCAACTTCAAAATCAATTTGATTCAAAAAGATTCACACAAAAAAATCAGATAAATTCAAAGTAATTCAAATAAGTCAACTTCAAAGAATCATGCACTTGACACATTTCTTTTAACAATTAGAAATTTCCAATATTTATAGTACTTCATCTTAATGTGAATTTCCTTTTTAAGATGAGAGAAAAGTTTTTTTTCCACTAAAAATTCCTTAGGAGGGTTTTATTTTAATTTAATTTTGAGAGTGTCACAGTTAT
Source organism: Zoysia pacifica (assembly GCA_001602315.1). Lineage (NCBI taxonomy): Eukaryota > Viridiplantae > Streptophyta > Magnoliopsida > Poales > Poaceae > Zoysia > Zoysia pacifica. Next base: position 166,506 of record BCLH01000219.1, read on the forward strand.
GAAAATGTATATTTAAATAACTTAAATTGTTTTATCTTCTAAAAATGCTCTTTGATTACTATGAGAACTAAGATTTAATCTTTTTCTGCTTACAACTCCTGTCTAAAAAAAATAGTAGCTTTAGACGACATTGTTAATATAAATTAAAAATAATTTTAAATTTATTAAGTTACAAAATTAGAAATAATTTGTTTTAAAAATACTTTCTTAAAAATGTACCGATGCTGTTTTTTATTAAATATTTTGTGGATAACAAAGATCACACTTATGCTTTGAAGACCATATCGACAACTTCTTTTTAAGACCGAAGTATATATTTATGAAACTTTATCATCTATGTCAAAGCAACTATATTTCTATTTGTTAAATAATAAATTTAAAATATACTGATTCAACCACATCAAAAACATACACGAAAAGCACGGTAATTGTCACGCAGATTTTCTAGTTAATCCTTTTCCAACTTCCATATTGTCATCTTCTTAATTTCGCCATCTTTTATTTCCCTTCTGTCTTCCGTTGTTCAGTTTTTTTGAGTCAGCAGATTCCAGCATACTACAGTCCAACATTTTGGAAACTGCCATGGTAAACATTATTTCACTTATTTACTCAGTACATTTATGCAGCAAGTGCTGGAAACCGGCCAAGTATTAAATTAGAACATTTAGTTAGTCTCATCAAACATACTGCACTGGTCTTTTTTTTAAAAAAAAATGAAGAAATGGATTGATCTGAAAAAGTGAAAGAACTTTTCTGTGCTGATGTGTGACGTGATGCATCATATTGAAAACTTTTTTCGGAAAAGACCATATTGAAAACTACAGCTTAATTCTCATATGATTATGAGTTTTACTAGGAATCAAAGTCCCTAAACTGAAAGTTTCCAACAAAAATTCCTGACCCAGAGTTCACTGGAAACTGCCCAACGGATTCATGCCCAGAGCACGAGGTTTGAAAAACGGTAGGACCAGCTGGCTTTTGTGGTTTTGGGTGAAATGTGTTGGGTCTAGTTTCAACTGATGATCAGTTACTGTAACAAAAAATAAAAATGTTGGTTTCAGTGGTGATCTGCCTGGTTTTCAGCACTATTGAAAACTGCTACAGTGACGATTTTTTAATCTCTTCCAGTGCGTAGTCACATATGCAAATTCCTTATTTTCTTTTTGGAATTATTGATGCCCAAATGACTTCAATGAAGTTTACTAAAGTAATTTGATTTACTCCACCATAATTTAATATTATGATTGCTAATTATATATTTTGATTGGATACTAGAATCGTATATTGCTTGATCATTGTGTGCTACTCATCGATTTCAAAGCAATTGTTTGGTTTTGAGCAATCAAAATAGCTAATTCGATCACTGCTATCTTGGATATGTAGCTTTTTGTGACACCCAGCGGGCACCTGAGACTCTCCTGAAACCCAATAGACGTTGGTCTGGGTCTCGTTTCCCACCCACGGATGTGGTTGCAGGTCTCATTTTTCACCCGAAACTCTCACACCGTGCACAGGCTCTCTCCACCTGCGGCCTTGCCATCCCTACTTTGAAGGACAACGAGGACACTCTGACTTCAACTACGGTGGGGACGGAGGGGGCTTAAGCCTCCATGACAATGTTTTTGACCTGTTGCTCCACTTCCCATACATGGGCTCCCATGATCTCAACACTTAAGTTTCATTGGTGGATGTAGCCATGACATATTTTGTCATGGCAAGCTTCATACGCTGATGTCTTGCCTATTTTTGGTCATCACAAAGCCCGGCAAAGCCCATGTATTTCATCTCCTGTTGAAGTGGATGCATGGCCCTTTGACAAGAGCCGCTGCCACTCATTAGGAGACGGGCCTCTCCTAATAGCTCACGCGTTAGTGGCTATCTCAGAGGGTAGAGCGGCAAAAGGATTTTCTCCAAGCAATGCTATAGGCTCAATCTTGAAACTGGTGCTACACGAATAGTGGGTGTCGCCGGGTCGTACATGCTGATCAGGCCCTGCATCGCCTGTGCCTGTTCTTGTCCACCCGCGGGTTCAGATACAAAGTTGTGACCAAAATTTAGAGAATTGCAGCAATTGATACAGCAAAATGTGATAGCTAAATACAATAATGATTTTTGAGTGAAATGCACCATGGGCCCTTGAACTTTTGTCGAATTCTCTTCTGGATCTACGAACTTTGAAAATGATCATCTAGCTCTATGAACTATTTAAGATGGTCACCTGAGGTCCATGCCGCTTAAATAGGTCCACCATAGACAGTCTAGCAAGGAAAAGAGGTACTAGCTACAAAAAAGAAAGTGATTATAAGCTAATTAATCAACCTTCAGAAGTGAAAATAGTCTTGTGGTCTCAGAATAAAACAATTAATCAATTTGCAGTTAACTTTAATTGTGTAGCCAACAATGTTTTTCTACGCTAGACTCATCTATCAGACATAATCTCTTTTATTAATGTAAGCGGACCAGAGAGATTGTCATCTTAAATAGTTCATGAACATAGATTGTGATTTTTAAAGTTTATGGACCCATATGAGAATGCACACATAGTTTAAGGACTCACAATGCATTTAACTCATTATTTTTTCGCTATAGCAAATCACTATTTCACATAATATGGCATCAAGTCTGAACCCTTTGCTTTGGATTGGATGGTTTAAAACAGTCTAAATTCCTATTGCGGTGAATTTGGAAATCGACCCCCCTTCCCCCACATGGATGAACAAGGCACCTGGCACTTCTCTGGTCTCGTTTAGTCAAAAGCATTCCAAGTGTACCAAACAGAGTGCTTTTGTTCCTGTATGTCTTATATAGATAATGTTCTCGTGGATTATGAAAATATTTATACCAGAGCATGCGCTGTAAAACTAGATATGGCAAAAGCCTATGATTGGGTTGAGTGGAAATATTTGAGAGAGATTATGCTGCAGCTTGATTTTGATTCAAGATGGGTGGAAATGATAATGCGATGTGTTGAGTCCGTGGAATTCTCATTTAAGGTGAATAGTCATTCAATAGAAGTTTTTAAGCCAGCTCGAGGTATTCTGTATTCGCTAGGGTGATCCTATTTCTCTTTATCCGTTCGTGATATGTGCAAAAGGTTTATCTTCACTCCTGAAATTTTCAGGACCTCAATTCCTGTCAAAAGGTATAAGAGTAAGTCATCACGCTCCTTGGATCTCCCATTTGTTGTTTGTAGATGATTGTATAGTTTTCACCCAGGCTAATGAACATGGTGGCCAATGGTTAGCTGACATTCTCAAAACTTATGAACGAGGTTCAGGGCAATTAGTGAATACGAGGAAGTCAGCATTATTCTTCAGTAAGCACTGTTCTGATGTGATGAAAGATCAAACGTGATATGTCATGAATATTGATACAGAAGCTCTAATTGAAAAATATCTAGGATTACCAACAGTTGTTGGCAGGAGCTCCAAAGAGGCCTTTGAGCATATACATGTGAAATTAAAAGTGTGGTAGCTGGCTGGGGAGAAAAAATAACTTAGTTGTGCGGCAAAGGAAATTATGATTAAATCAATTTCTCAAGCTCTACCAACCTACTCTATGACTTGTTTCTTATTGGCAGCAGATTCATGTAAAAATATTACCACCACAATTTCAAATTACTGGTGGAGTAGTGGCATTCATAAACGTGGACTCCATTGGAGGAAATGGTTGGAACTGACACTCCCTAGGCAATCTGGAGGTATGGGCTTTCGAGATATGATGCAATTCAATTTGGCTATGTTGGGCAAGCAGGGATGGCTTCTTATGACAAATCCAAAGTCAATATGTGCAAGAGTCTTGAGGGGAAAATATTATCCACAAGAAGAAATTTTATTACCAAGAAAGAAGAAGCACTCTTCAAATACTTGGAGGGCGATCCTGGCATGCAGGAAAATCCTTGAACTAGGCCTTATCAGAAGGATTGAAAATGGTGCTGACATAAATATATGGACAAATCGGAGCGGGTAACAAACCTCTTTACATGACAGAAACTGCTACGGCAACCAAGGTACTCCATCTAATTGATACTGAGACTCATATGTTGGATGAGGGAGTTGTTAGAACAAATCTTGTTCCTGCGGAAGCTAACATTGTCCTAAGCACTTCATTACCATTAGAGCAAGTGAACCCCAAAGGTATGAATATTTTTGGTGATTTAATGAGAACTATAAACTAACTCATTGGATGTAGGTTGAACACACACACTTCATCATATCTACGAGTTGGTTTCCTCAAAGATGATTGATGCCTCCGAGAAGCTTTAAGGTTGAAGATGGTTCAAGGTTAAGGATAAGATAGAGCTTTTATAGCTTAGTTGTAGGCCTGAGTCCGTAGGAAAATCGATACTATAAAGGGGGTCGGGTCACTTCTTTTAGTTTTACAAGTTTTAGAGAGAATGATGTTCTAGGTTCTCAGAGCCACTTGCGTGATAAGAGAAGGCTTGAGGATGGAAGATGTTGAAGCTGGAAATAACATGGTCTTGAAGATATCAAGTTTCAATAGCAAGAGGAGTCACAGGATAGTCCAACGAGCTCACCGGACGGTCGGGTGAGTTGGCATTTTAGAGTCTAGAGAAGCTGAGGTTCACTAGAAGAATCAGAAGAGTCACCAGACAGTCCGATGGCATCACTGGACTGTTCGGTGAATGTTGAAGCCCAAAGTATAGAGAAGATATTTTCTAGAGCCAAAGTGAAGAAATCACCGAACAGTCCTGTGAGGTCAGAGACCGGACAGTTCGGTGTCCAGGAAGATAAGTCTAGAGAAGGTGTCCCTGGCTGTCCAAACGAGAAGGTCACTGGACAGTCCAGTGTCACATGGAATGGATTTCGGAGAGGTTATTTTCTATCTGAGGAGGAAATAAGAGTCACTGGATATTTTGGCAGTCAGAGCCATAGGACAGTCTGGTGACTAAAAAAAATAGACAACTTTTTGACATTTGCTTCCAACAGTTATTTTGGGGCTTGTAGCCTATATAAACCGTTGTGGGAGCTGTTGTGGAGGTGACCTGCAGTCCTAAGAAATAGAGGATCACTTGTGGGAGTCAAGGAGAGTACAAGAAAGAATCTTGAGTGATCTTAAGTGCTTGAGAAGAGTAGCTTAGAACATCCATTCATTCCTAGAACTTGTGAGGTAGTGAGGAGTATCTTTAGCCTGTTACTCTTGGTCTATGGCAGCTTAAACCGGTATATGTTGGTGTTCGAGCTTTCGAGGAGATTATGAAAGTCAACATCAAGTTTGTGAGCAGTTTGCTCCAGCAAGGAGGCATTCGAGCTTTAGTGGCTTTCTCCAGCAAGGAGGCATTGTTCGAAACAACTTGGATCATCGGTATCTTCACTCTGAGAGTTAAGCGTGCCTTAGAAGAGTATCATTCTGTCCAATAAAGATTAGAGGAAGGCGCCATCCTTCCAAAATCTTGAGAAAAAAAATCACTGAGCAGCTATTCTCTCTACTCCTTATTGCACTTACCTTAATGAAAGTAGTGTTGATAGGTTGCTTTACTTACCTTTTGGTGGCTATCATGCCAGAGTGTTTTGCTTGATAAACTTGCTTGTTAGCTCTTTCATTGTCTAGTCCTTCATATCTGGTGACTATCGTTGTTCTCCTAGTTTGTTCTTGTTTATCGGTATCTATCTTGCTATAAGTTGATTGCTTTATCGCTAGTCTTGTAGAAGTGTTAGAAAAATTGAATTAGTGTAGCACCCGATTCAACTCTCTCTCTCGGTTACTTGATCCTTACAGGCATCACCAAGAGGATTTTTGGGCCTGGTCAGGGAAACACAGTGGAATGTATTCAGTTTGCAGTGGAATGTATTTGGTTCGATCTACCTACAGATTGCTAGCATCACATGAAGCTCAAAGTCAAGAGTTGGAAGCAGCAGCATCCTCCTCTTTCTCAAATTCTAGAGAGGTATGGCAAAGACTTTGGAAAATGAATGTCCCACAGAAGGTTAGAGTGTTCTGGTGGAGTGTTATCCATGGTTTCATCCCATGTCATGCAAACTTATATCAGCTCCATGTTGAGTAACTCAACATATGTGAAGATTGTGATGCTGGACCAGAGTCAACTTTCCATGCCATGAATGTTCCTTCGCAAGGTTGGTCCGGAAGGAGGTTAAAACAATGTCTCATGTTAAGCTACCGATTCTATGTCCGACAACATGGGCACATGACCTGATTGATCCGAAAATATGCCCTGTGGAGGATCCCTGTGTTTGCCCGGAGATTAGGTCGAGTTTAGGAGGTGTGGTCGTCTTGGCTCCTGTAATAGACACAACTGTTTTGGTAGCCAGTTGGGTTGGTGTTTATGTGCTCTTGTACTATTAAAAAATTCTCTTTTCTTCTTAATATAATGATGCGCAGATCTCCTGAGTGTTTGAGAAAAAAAAAAGATGCTTGTGTTATCATATGTGGTATGCGGTTGTTATGGAGTTTCGAAATGACCGAACACATGGAAAAGTGTCAATTCCGGTTGGGAAAGCTGTCAAATGGATACAAGATGTTACTGAGCATTTGATTCATCTTCACCGGCAGACAGTGCATCATGCCCAAAAACAGCAGCATTCTTCATGGATAAATCCTGCTACCAGTTTTTTGAAATTGAACATTGATGCTGCTTTTAAAGTAGAAACTAAGCAAGGTCAGTTGGTGCTGTAGTGCGTGATTCTGAAGGTAATTCCAGACAAGGTTCAGCAAGCTGGTTACCCTCAGTCCAATCTGCTCTTCTGGCTGAAGCTGAAGCTTGCAGGGCAGGGGCGCAAATGTTGTCGGGGAAATATGAGCCATAGTGGTTGTGGAAACCGACTTCAAGCATTTAGTCGATATCTGGAATGCGCGTATATCATGAATCGGTCAGAAATTGCAACTATCCTTACTGATATTCAGGAGTTTAGTATGTGTTTCTCTTCCTTTTCCTTAGTTTTATGTGCATCGCAATGCAAATTCGGGAGCTCATTTGTGCGCTCAACATGCTATGTGATATAGGGACTTTTTCCTTTGGATCATTCCACCTCCCTTCCTGCTGCAATGTTTTCAGAGTGACTGTAACTCCTTTGGTCAATGAAAAGTTTAGCTCCTGTTCTAAAAAAAAATGTCAGCACAAGGTTGTAGAGCAGTGACTGCACTTACGATGCTTTGCCCAGCAAGCAGGTAGGGGCACGAGGACATGCCGTCGCCCAGCGGCCTTACACGCTTCTGGGGACTGGGCTCCCTCGCCGGTGCTTCGTGTTCAGGCTGGTTACTGGCTCTGGGCCGCTGGCAACGCTGCAATTGGACCGAAGCGCATATCTGGACAAGATACTAATCATACTATTCCTAGCATGCTGATCAGGCCGTGTTGGCCCGACCGAGGTATGGTGTCTATAGCGGCCTGTGAAGTTCACTGTTGCACAAATGTGAAGACCCCGGTGGCTTCACAGTGCTGCCATGGTGTTTGATTCGGCTGGCTGCGCCCCTGACAACCTGAAAGTCACGTACTCTCTCTGTTTTAAAATAAATATCGTTTTAAATATTTAAATTTCTCTTTTTCATCATTTGTTTTTTTAAAAAATATTTATTTTATTGTAAATCGATTTATTATTAAAAATATTTTAAGTTTGACTTATTTATTTTTGTATTTTTTAAAATTTTTTAATAAAATAAATAGTCAAATATCGATTTTAAAAAAATAAAAAAACGACACTTTTTTTTTTAAGACAGGAAGTAGCTTGGAAACAAGATGGTCCACAGCAAGGGCCCATATGGTTCGTCTGCAGTCTGCTCCTCACCGTCGGCAACTACGCAGCGTGCCTCCTCTGTCGCGCTCACCTGCCGCAACCAGGCGATCAATATCTCGATATCGACGTCGACATTGACAGCTCCGCGATTGCCAGTGCCATTCTGCATCTGGCAAGATTCGTTTCAGAAAGCGTTTTAGTTCCATCACCGGTGGCAAGCCAGGTTTCTATTACTTTGATTGCGATTGCACTATAATTTATTACCGTTTACGATTATGTCATAATTCTCTAACCAAATATTACCTTAACGAGTAAACACTTTTTTAACTTTAATCAACTCTTTTTAAAGAATTATGATCTTTGATTATGCCTGCCGAAAAAGGTCAAGATGTTAACTCTATGGCAGAACCGCTCCAAAACACTGAAGGACTCATCTAAAATTGATATCAGGTGATATTAAACAACAATACTTAAATAGTATAACACGAGTGATAATATAAAATAAAAAACTGATTAAGTCTTACAATAAAGTTCAAATAGTCTTGAGAAAGATAAGTTTAAAACATAGCAGAAGTGATAAAAAAGAGATACGACGGTTTCAAACATATCTTGCCCTAAGACATGCTTCACTCCTCGTGACCGGAGTTCGATGAGGAGGAAACCGGTTCACAAGACCAGTTCGCAGGAGCCTCACCTTCCCACACTCCTTGGTCGCAACAGCCACACCAGCTACCTGCAGAGAGAACTACACACAACAAAAAGGGAAAACAACAAACCGTGAATACTAATTACTCAGCAAGTCTTACCCATTAAAATTGACTAACAACAGCCGATCCCTAAGCATAAGAGGCTGACTCAGAGAATATCCATTTGCATAAAACATAGCACTAACAATAGATGCTTACTTTCAGGTTTTAACAGTGGATTAAGTATAAAGAAAAATAAATTTAATTTGCACTATCGTCTACTATAATCATTGTTGCCAAACAATTACTACAACTAAGCAAACAAATCATATTATCATTATTATTAGTCCAATTGTTACTACAACATGACGCAGTGATCAAGTGGTACTCGTTACTGTGAGGGACAGCGATTATAATCGATTTGCACTAGCTGAAAAAATACGAAGTACACGACACGTACGCGCTTTCCGAAAGCCGCACGTGGCCACCTTTCGCTCAACCCATAGGGCCGGTCCGAATAGGCACACCTCTCCCGAGCACAGGGTCCTCCATGCGATCACCACATAGGACATATATATGGTTAGACACAAGGCTCTCCTCCGCCACCGCCAAAAGAGTGGTAGAGGTCGTCCAACCACTACGGCGTTTTGCTACATTAGTTTTTTGAGTCCCATGTCCCCAGTATGTATTCGGTACATTCAAATTTGCTCAACAGGATCACACTCGAATAGGTCCTTAACCAACACAGACGAGGCTACCACCGCGAAGGCCCAGCCTTCTCAATCTTTCCTATACTTTATTCCCGCCCGGTCTCAGGTTTATTCAAGTGTGAAGTAAAGTCTAACCTATAATATCGTGAGTGAGGTTTTTCATTCACTCGACTTCTACCGTTGATTAGAACTCATAGCCTAGCTCTACATCGAGTTACCTATAACAATATATACTCAATAGGGGCAATTGGTACTATCATGCATTCTAAGGTTTCAAACAACTCTTACAACTTAATGCACAATACATTAGCTATACAATACATAGTGATAAAACAAAAATTTAAAACAGAGTTAATGTACTGGGGCTTGCCTTCGGTTTGTAGGAGTTAGCACAAATAAGAGGAAGATCTTCAGCGACGGACGACTCCGGAGCGATCAACGCTAGATCTTGGTCTTCTGTGACGTTTTCTAAATGTGTGGAATGATATACGAGTGCGATTAGTTATGCACCTAATGACATCTAATATTTTTACTCGTCATCGCATGTGACAAGAATGCTCACATGCGATGATAGGCTCAAAAATGCATATGACAAAGATGAATATGCGATGATATGACAAGAAAAGTATAATGATGATTTTAGAAAAAGGAACTTTATTAGACCAATGTGCTGCTGGAGTTTATATGAAATGGTTTCTAAAATGAATTTCTGTATCATACTAAATAGTTTACAATATGGAAGATAAATTCTAAATTTTCTTAATACGGTTCTTGAAGGCATAATTCACAAATTTAGTTGCTCAAAATATTAATAAAGCTATAAACTAATTGCTGGACAAATTTTATATTTTATTGCAATATTATGAATTTTCTAATGAATTAATTCGTATTTAAGAGTAATAAATTTTTTATAAATAATATATAAGTGTATAAATTCTAAATAACTTTATAATGACATATGTTAATTAATAGAACATAATTATGCATTTTTCACATTTTTAATATGCATGAAAAATGATGATATGAATGTATGTGCCAGATACTTTATTTAATTAATAAAATTAATTCTAATGCAGAAAATGCAACTTTGAAAGTTCTAAAATCTTCTACATGATGAGAGGATTCCAACGGCATATTATTTGTAACTTTTGGAGTTCATATGAATTTTCTATGATTTTTACAAGTTTCTACAAATTTCTGCACAAGGAATAAATAATTTTCGGGACTCTTCTCCTCCGTGCGCCACGTGTCGGCCTACGGTCGCAGCGCACGGAAGCGCGTTGGAAACAGCGGCCGCACGGGATCGGGGCACACGGCCACACCGGATCCCACGCGCGCGTGACTCAGGCCGGTGGCGTTCGCGGCCGAATTTTTGCACCGCCGTAGTCGCCGTCGGCAAGGGGAGTTCATCGGGTTGGTTGCCGGCGTGGGGGACTCACCGGAGAAGCACGATGGCGAGAGTGGCTCGGGCGGAACTTCGGTAGCGTCGTGCCGGTGCCACGGTGGACCAAAACCAGAACGGCTTCCTCCTACAGCTTCACGAAAGCGAGTAGAAGCTCGGCGTCGAGGTTGTCGTCATGGAGGAGCGGAGAGGGGGTGTCCACGGCGAGGTTGCTCGGTTCAGCGACCGACGGCGAGGAAAACTCGAAATCCCTGCGAAACCGGCCACGAAAGCTCGATTGGAGACTTAGAAGAAATTTGCACGTGATGGAGAAGGTCAGAGAACGAAGGAGACGCAGCGAGGCTCACCAGAGTTGCCGTAATGGAAGAGGCACGGCCGACGGCGACAGAGACGAGATTTTGGAGAAAACTTGGAATTCGGTCACTCGCACAGAGAGGAGGAATGGCGGCCTAGGGAAGCTAGACGGCGGGGTGGCGCAGCTTCCCGTCCAAGCTTTGGGACTGAAAGTCGCTCAGCGGCGCTGCTCCTCACAGGCGATGGCGTTTGGCGGAGAAACTCGGGGGTAGCGCACGAGGGCGAGAGAGAGAGAGTGAGGGCGCAGAGGGCTGTGGACACGGAGAGAGTGTCGTGTCCGCGCGAGGGCACGTCCCCAGTTTGTGGCGGAGAGCGAGGTGCGGGCGCGTGGAGAGCGCGCTGGATGCGCGTGGTTGGCGAAGAGGAGGAAAGAGAGATGGCGGCTGACAAGCGGGTCTCGCGTCCCTTTTTCTTTTTTCAAATTTTTCTGGATTTTCAGTGTTGAGCCGATATGCACCCTTTCTGAGCTCCAAAAATTCTAAAATTTGGTAGGCTCGTAGCTCTTTATAAAGCGAACAACTTTTATTTTGGGCATAAGTTCAAAATAGAAATAATTAAAAAGATATTAAATTTTGAAAACAGGTTAGTATTTAAAGGAAAATAAATTATTTGGGCTTTTAAACATCAAATTAAAATTTTCCAAAAACATCTAAAAATTCAAGTGGTTGCAAGAAATTTCAAGAGGGATTTTTGTTTCACAATATTTTATGGAAATTTTTGAGCTCACATTTTGAATTTCAAATTTAAATTTGTGACCAATTTGAAATTGGGTTTAAATTCCTTCGAGCTCGGATTTTCGGGAATTTTGAACTCAAATAAAGTGTCGCATTATTCGGAAACACAAAGTGTTACAGCCCTCCCCCCTTAAAGGAATCTCGTCCCGAGATTTAGAAAGGAGGGAGTAGCGGGAATGGTCACTTACAGTGATGGAAGAAACTCCGGAAAATTTGATTGGAGATATTCTTCTGTTTCCCATGTAGCTTCATCCTTGAAATAATTACTCCATTGAACTTTATAAAATTTAGTGGTCTTGTGGCGAGGGACTCGATCTTTGTGATCAACAATGTCAATCGGATATTCAGGATAAGTGAGATCTTCTTGCAATTGATCTATCTTCGGAATCACAACATTTTGACGTAGCTTCAAGCATTTCTTGAGTTGTGAGACATGAAAGGTATTATGAACTCCCGATAATTGTGATGGCAAATCCAGTCGATAGGCGACAGAGCCACATTTTTCTAGGACTTGGAATGGACCAATATATTTGGGAGCCAATTTTTCTCTAATCTCGAAGTGTTGCACACCTTAGGTAGGTGATACCTTTAGGTAGATATGATCACCTATTTGGAATTTTAAGGGGCGACGCCTTTTATCGGCATAACTTTTTTGATGAGATTTAGCAGCTTTTAAGTTCGCTTGAATAGTACGAACTTTCTTTTCATCTTGAGCTACTAAATCAGGTCCGAAATTCACTCATTCCCCAGTTTTAGACCAATTCAAAGGAGTTCGACATGAGCGACCATATAGAGCTTCAAAAGATGACATTTTGATGCTCTCTTGATAGCTATTATTGTAGGAGAATTCTGCAAAAGGCAAGTATTCATCCCAATTTTTGCCACTTGTGAGGACACATGACCGAAGCATGTCTTTCAAAATTTGATTGACACGCTCGGTTTGACCATCGGTTTGCGGATGATAAGCAGAGCTTCGAATTAGCTTGGTACCCAAGTTAGCATGCAATTGTTCCCAAAAGCGAGAGACAAACGAGCTTCCTCTATTCGACACAATAGTCTTGGGTACTCCATGCAGACAAAGAATATGAGAGATGTACAACTCGGCATACTTCTTGGCATTGTAACGATTGTTTATCGGAACGAAGTGAGCTGATTTAGTCAAGCGGTCCACAATGACCCAAATAGAGTCATGTTTCCGAAAAGTAAGTGGGAGTCCAACAATGAAATCCATACTTATGTCTTCTCACTTCCAACTCGGAATACTTAGAGGTTGGAGAGGACCAGCTGAGCGTAGATGATCCGCTTTGACCTTCCGGCAAGTGTCACACGCGGACACATATTTGGCAATTTCTCTTTTTATCCTTGTCCACCAAAACTTCTTTCGGAGATTATGGTACATCTTATTACTCCCGGGATGAATGGAGTATTTGGACATGTGAGCCTCGTCCATGATCTTCTTACGTAGCTCATGATTTTTAGGTACCACAATGCGATTTTTGAACCATAAGGTACCCTCATCATCCGCCTTAAATGACGTTGATTCTTCATTCTTGAGTCTCTCTTTGATATGCAGTATACCCGCATCTTTTCGTTGAGCCTCAATTATCTCTTCTCTAAGAGTCGGAACAAGAGCAAGATTATACAGAGCTCCATGAGGTGTAACTCTGACGCTCGGTTCCGCTTCAAAAGAAGGTGACATTGCTGAAACTCGACAGTTGTGACAGTAAGATTTGCGACTCAAGGCATCTGCAACCATATTGGCTTTGCCAGGATGATAGTGGATCTCTAACTTATAATCTTTGATAAGTTCTAGCCATCTTCTCTGCCTTATATTCAAATCTTGCTGAGTGAAGATATATTTCAAACTCTTGTGATCTGTGTAAAGGTGCACAAGATTCCCAAGGAGGTAGTGTCTCCATATCTTCAAGGCTAGAACCACATATGCCAATTCTAGATCATGAGTAGGATAATTTTGCTCATGACGTCAAAGTTGTCATGAAGCGTAAGCAATCACATGGCCTTCTTGCATCAAGACGCATCCAAGACCCATACCGGAAGCATCACAGTACACATCGAAGGGTTTGGTGATGTCGGATTGGGCTAAAACAGGTGCGGTGGTCAAGTGCTTCTTAAGAGTTTGGAAAGCTTCTTCACAAGCACTATCCCAGACAAATTTGATGCCCTTCTTTAGTAGCTTGGTCATTGGCTTGGCAATCTTAGAAAAATTAGGAATGAACCTTCGATAATATCCGGCTAGTCCAAGAAAACTACGGATTTCAATGACCGATGTAGGAGGATTCCAATTCAGCACATCTTTCACTTTGCTTGGATCCACGGCAATGCCTTCCGCGGATACAACATGACCAAGGAAAAGCACTTCTTTCAGCCAAAACTCGCACTTGCTGAATTTGGCATACAATTTATGATCTCTCAGCCGTTGAAGTATGATGCGAAGATGTTCAGCATGCTATTCTTTAGACCTGGAGTATATGAGAATATCATCGATGAATACCACCACAAAATTGTCCAGCTTCGGCATGAATACCGAGTTCATTAAATACATAAAATAAGCTAGAGCATTTGTTAGTCCAAAAGACATAAGAAGGTATTCATATAGACCGTACCTCTTAGAGAAGGCAGTTTTTGGTATGTCTTCGGCACGGATTTTAATTTGGTGATAGCCAGAACGAAGATCAATCTTCGAGAAAACCTTGGCACCAACCAATTGATCAAACAAGATATCAATGCGAGGTAGTGGATATTTGTTGTTGATGGTGATCGCATTTAACGGTCGATAATCCACACATAGCCTCAGAGACTCGTCATTCTTCTTCACAAAGAGAGCAGGACATCCTCATGGAGATGAGCTAGGACGAATGAAACCTTTGTCCATAAGCTCTTTCAATTGCACCTTTAGTTCGGCCAACTCATTTGGAGCCATCTTATACGGCCTTCTGGAGATAAGAGCGGTCCCAGGTTAGAGGTCAATCCGAAATTCTACATCTCGGTCAGGAGGCATACCCAGCAAATCTTCGGAGAAGACATCCGGATAGTCACGTGAACCTGCTCCAAACTTTGACCGGTCACATGATAGAGCAAAGATGTGGTATGTTTGGGAGAGGATAATTGAAGGATCATTGGACCATGAAGAGGTGAATTCAAGTGAACCTCCCGAGGAGCTATATGCAAGATTGCACTATGATCTTTCATCCAACTCATTCCATAAATAATATCTATTTCTTGACCATTCAAGTTTATAAATGAAGATCTATAGATTTTTCCTCCGAGGTTAATAGGTGTGAAACGGGTTTCATGAGTTGCAATTATCCGTCCACCCGGGGAGATAATAACATAGGGTGTTCTCATAGGGCGGTGGTTAGATGACACCTTTCCACACACGCCGGACTTATAAAATTATGTGTGGCACCAGAATCAAAAGGTACTAACACAGAATGGTCATGTATGGAAAACATACCCGCGAGTACTTCTTCATTTTCTGGAAGTTCAGCAAGAGAAGTATAATTGACTCGACCAGTCTTGGGTGCATTATTCCTCTGCTGAGGAGCTCTGTTGGCAGCTGAAGGACGAGCATTATTGTTGCGGTTGGGTTGCTGGCTAGGCTGGCGACAATCTTTAGCGAAGTGGTCAGTCTTGCCACAGTTGTAGTACGGATAAGTTTGCCACTTGTGAAGCTTGCTGCAGTGGAGGTCTAGACCCATAAGTATGTTGCTGAGGTGGAGCATTAAGAGCCCTTGACTGCTGAAAAGAGGGAGGACGAAAGCTTCCCCCTTGCGGCACTGCGGCTCGAAACCTCGGACCCATAGGAGAAGTAACAGTCAGATGATACTTTGGAGGAGCTTGGCTAGAAGAACCAACCATTGTCCTCTTCTTCTTTTTCTCCTCCTGATAAGTGCGTATGGCATACTCTTGAGTGATAGCCGCACTCACCAAATCACTAAAAGTACCTTGGGTGTAGAGTGCCAAGCGATCACGGAGCTTTGTACTTAGACCTCTCTTGAAACACTCTTTTTTTTTGTCAGTATCTGCATGATGAGAGGCGTACCGTGTGAGGTAATTGAATTTGCGAAAGTACTCATGCACGGTATCCTGACCTTGTTGGAGATTGAGGAACTCTTGCAGCTTGCGATTCATGAGACCCTCAGGAATGTGATGTGCTCGAAATGCAGCACGAAACTCAACCCACTCAACTTGATGATCGATGAGTAGTGTAGCTTCATAACGGGCCCACCAGGCTCCAGCAGGACTATGAAGTTGTTGAGTAGCAAAGAGAGTCTTCTGGTGCTCAGTACATCTGGTAAGTTCAAACTTGGACTGAATGGTGCGAAGCCAATCATCCGCATCCATAAGATCAGCAGCATCCGCAAATACCGGTGGATGAGTTGCCAAGAACTCTGAGAATGTCGCTTGCTGAGGCTGTTGACGTGCTTGATGGTTGGTTCCACCCATGCCTTGGTTCTAGAGCAGCATTCGCATCAGCTCATTCTGAGTAGCCATCAATTGCTCGATAGTCACTTGAGGTGGTACTGGTGGAGACACTTGCGAAGGTGCTCCTTGCTGAGATGCCCTTTGCTGAGCGGATTGCCCCTCATAGATCTCAGCCATGCTACGAGTACCTACCATTATGCAAGACAAGTGCATACATTGTTAGTAAAAAACTCGACAGAAGTCATAAACGGAGAGAACATTAAAATAAAAGTATAAACATTCTCTCAGACCACCAACGATGTTCCTTACTTAACACTTGAATTACGGTTAGCATACAAGTGATAAATTAGCTTGACACGGTAGCTTGTATGCGAAATATGACAAAAACAGCACAACGCCAAATCTGTCCCAGACTGACAGCTGTCACAGAAATGATTTGTGATGCTGATAGAGGCCGAATTAGAACTGAAGTTGAATAATAAAGTGGTAGAGGACTTTCATAGCTTTCTAACACATATTTACTCGTCCTCATACGAGTAACAGATCAGAAGATATGGATTGTTGAAGCTGACAGAAGAAGCTGAAAACGGAAGTAACTATGAGTAGAACCTATTTGGAACTAAAGCTTGGAGAATTTTTGGGTCAAGAAAACAAATGGGAAGATATTTCAGACCCAAACATGGAGATCCGGATTTTCATTTTCAGAGGGTAATTTAGGTGGGTTGTGTTTTAACTTTTCGTGCAATGCAAACAATATGCCAGTTCTACGTCCTTACCAAAATAAAAAGAAATGGCCTAATATAGTGACCATACGCGACCGTAGTGGCAAACTCGGTCTTCTAAACTTAGTTAGCCACTTTCTACGTGCACTACTACGGAGTTAGCGTACCTGTAAAAAACGGATCAAACAACCATAGGCAGGCAAATAAAAAAGAAAACTTACGTCCTGTATCATGGCCATACGGGGCGTCCTCAAGTAACCCACGTCTTGAGGGACATGACCGTGATTCACATCACACGGCAAGAGGTCAACGCTTACCATTAGGTGGCAAATGGCCGCACTGCCCATTAAACAGCAAATGTTTCATATGTTCCGAAGAACATATTCACTTCTCGTACTGATCGTTGTACGGGACACTCCATACCTCTGAACCTCGTATGGATGAGCCCTCGACTTTTCACCGCATTCGAGTACGTACCATACCTTCTTACCTGAGCGTATCTGTCATTGCGAGAAAATTAAACAACAGAAAGCTAAAAAGAGGGTTAGCAAGCCACCTAATGACTTGACTAACATAGTCCTTAGTTGGGCAGACTAACTAACACTATACCATCGTAAAATTTTTGAAAACAACTTGTTTTTAGTTGTACTAACCCCGATTTAGCTCTGATACCAATCTGTGGCAGAACTGCCCCAAAACACTGGACGGCTCGCCTAGAATCGATGTCGGATGATATTGAGCAACAATACCCAAATAGTATAATACGAGTGATAATATAAAATAGGAGACCGATTAAGTCTTACAATAAAGTTCAAGGAGTCTTAAGAAAGATAAGTTTAAAACAGAGTTTAAAACATATCGGAAGTGATAAGAAGACACACGACGGTTTTCTACTATGAAACATATCTTGCTCTAAGACATGCTTCACTCCTCGCAACCGGAGTTCGGTGAGGAGGGAACCGGTTCACAGGAACAGTTCACATGAGCCTCACCTTCCCACACTCCTTGATCGCAACAGCCACACTAGCTATCTGCAGGGAGAACTACATACAACAAAAAGAGAAAACAACAAACCGTGAGTACTAATTACTCAGTAAGTCTTACCCGTCAAAATTGGCTAACTACAGCCGACTCCTAAGCATGAGAGGCTGACTCAGGGGATGACCATTTGCATAAAACATAGCACTAACAATAGATTCTTACTTTCAGGTTTTAGCAGTGAATTAAGTACAAGAAAAAATAAATTTAATTTGCACTATCGTCTACTACAATCATGGTTGCCAAACAATTACCTATAACTAAGCAAAAAAATTATATTATCATTATTATTAGTCCAGTTGTTACTACGACATGACACAGTGATCAAGTGGTACTCGTTACTGTGAGGGGAGGCGATTATAATCGATTTACACCAGCTGGAAAAAAAACCCGAAGTATATGACACGTACGCACTTTCTGGAAGCCGCACGTGGCCACCTTTCGCTCAACCGTAGGGCCGGTCCGAACAGGTGCACCTCTCCCAAGCATAAGGTCCTCCATGCGATCACCATGTAGGACATATCTATGGTTAGACACAAGGCTCTCCTCTGCCGCCGTCAAAATAGAGGTGCGGGTCGTCCAACCACTACGACGTTTTGCTACATTAGTTTTCTGGGTCCCATGTCTCTAGTATGTATTCGGTATGTTCAAACTTGCTCAACAGGGCCACACTAGAATAGGTCCTTAACCGACACAGACGGGGCTACCACCGCAAAGGCCCAGCCTTCTCAATCCCTCCTATATTCTATCCCCGCCCGATCTCAGGTTTATTCAAGCGTGGAGTAAAGTCTAACATATAATCTTGCGAGTGAGGTTTTTCATTCACTCGACTTCTACCGTTGATTAGAACTCATAGCTTAGCTCTACATCGAGTTACCTATACCAATATATACTCAATAGGAGTAATTAGTACTATCATGCATTCTAGGGTTTCAAACAACTCTTACAACTTAATGCACAATACATTAGCTATACAATACATAGAGATAAAACAAAAATTTAAAACAGGGTTAATGCACTGGGGCTTGCCTTTGATTTGCTGAGAGTTAGCACAAACAAGAGAAAGATCTTCAGCGACAGACGACTCCAGAGCGATCAGCGCTAGATCTTGGTCTTTTGCGACGTTTCTTAAATGTGTGGAATGATATGCGAGTGCAATTAGTTATGCACCTAATGATATCTAATATTTTTATTCGTCATCGCATGTGACAAGGATGAATATGCGATGATATGACAAGAAAAGTATGATGATGATTTCAGAAAAAAAAACTTTATTAGACCAAGGTGCTGCTGGAGTTTATATGAAACGGTTTCTAAAATGAATTCCTATATTATACTAAATAGTTTACAATATGAAAGATAAATTCTAAATTTTTTTAATACGGTTCTTGAAGGAATAATTCAGAAATTTAGTTGCTCAAAATATTAATAAAGCTATAAACTAATTTTTGGACAAATTTTTTATTTTATTGCAATATTATGAATTTTCTAATGAATTAATTCATATTTAAGAGGAATAAATTATTTATAAATAATATATAAGTGTATAAATTCTAAATAACTTTAAAATGACATATTTTAATTAATAGAACATAATTATGCATTTTTCACATTTTTAATATGCAGGAAAAATGATGATATGAATGTATGCGCAAGGTACTTTATTTAATTATTAGAATTAATTCTAATGCAGAAAATGCAACTTTGAAAGTTCTAAAATCTTCTACATGATAAGAGGATTCCAACGGCATATTATTTGTACCGCCATGGTCGCCGTCAGCAGGGGAGTTCATCGGGGTGGTCGCCGGCGTGGGGGACTCACCGGAGAAGCACGACGACAACGAGTAGCTCGGGCGGAACTTCGATGCCGGCGCCACGGTGGACCAAATCTAGAACGGCTTTCTCCTACAGCTTCCCGGAAGCGAGTAGAAGCTCGACGTTGAGATTGTCGTCGTGGAGGAGCGAACAGGGGGTGTCCACGGCGAGGTTGCTCAGTTCAGCGGTCGACGGCGAGGAAAACTCGAAATCCCTGCGAAACCGACCACGAAAACTCGATTGGAGACTTAGGAGGAATTTGCAGGTGATGGAGAAGGTCAGAGAGCGAAGGAGACGCGGCGAGGCTCACCGGAGTTGCCGTATTTGAAAGAGGCGCGGCCGACGGCATCGGAGACAGGATTTTGGGAAAAACTCGGAATTCGGTCACTCGCACGGAGAGGAGGAATGGCGGCCTGGGGAAGCTAGACGGCGGGGTGGCGCAGCTTCCCGTCCAAGCTTTGGGACTGAAAGTCGCTCGATGACGCTGCTCCTCACATGGCGTTCGACGGAGAAACTCGAGGGTAGCGCACGAGGGCGAGAGAGAGAGTGAGGGCGTAGAGGGCTTTGGAGACGGAGAGTGTCGTGTCCGCGCGAGGGCACGTCCCCAGTTCGTGGCGTACATGCAGCGAGGAGGAGAGCGAGGCGCGGGCGCGTGGAGAGCGCGCTGGACGCTCGCGGTTGGAGAAGAGAAGGACAGAGAGATGGCGGCTAACAGGCGGGTCCCGCGTCCCTTTTTCTTTTTTCGAATTTTTCTGGATTTTCAGTGCACACTTCTGTTTTTGAGCCGATATGCACCCATTCCGAGCTCCAAAACTTCTGAAATTTAGTAGGCTCGTAGCTCTTTTGAAAAGGAACAACTTTTATTTTGGGTATAAGTTCAAAATCGAAATAATTAAAAAGATATTAAATTTTGAAGACAGGTTAGTTTTTAAAGGAAAATAAATTATTTGGGCTTTTAAACCTCAAATTAAAATTTTCCAAAAACTTCTAAAAATTCAAGTGGTTGCAAGAAATTTCAAGAGGGATTTTTGTTTCACAATATTTCATTGAAATTTTTGAGCTCACATTTTGAATTTCAAATTTAAATTTGTGACCAATTTGAAACTGGGTTTTAATTCCTTCGAGCTCAGATTTTCAGGAATTTTGAACTCAAATAAAGTGTCGCATTATTCGGAAACACGAAGTGTTACAAACTTCTGCTTAGAGCATCTCCAACAGTTCTTTATAATATTTACTTCTCAAAATTAGATTTAGGAAGTTCCAAAAAGTTGTTGGGAGTAAAATAATTGTTTCTCTCCAACAACTCACAATAATCATACTTAAAAACATGTTTAAATATAACCACGTCATCATAAACGGCATTGATTTGTATAATTTCCGAATAGAATCAGGGCGCATCTAGATCAAAGTCAAGTCATGAGTTCAAGGAATAAAATCTGACACAGACATTCCTTTTTTTAATCTCCATCCAAGCCGATTCATTTTATCACCTAGGCTGTAGC
The DNA here is from genome assembly GCA_001602315.1 of Zoysia pacifica. Classification (NCBI taxonomy): domain Eukaryota; kingdom Viridiplantae; phylum Streptophyta; class Magnoliopsida; order Poales; family Poaceae; genus Zoysia; species Zoysia pacifica. The sequence continues at coordinate 187,627 of BCLH01000219.1, forward strand.
AGGATTGATCTTATCGCTTGTTCACTATCAGGAGTGATGGCTTGTTCTTTTCTCTTCCTATGATCGTTACGTTCAGAGTACACGTTGAAAACTCGGGTTTCGGGAGTTTGAATCAACTCCTCAAATATAAGGTGTTAGAAGCCCTATTTTGAAAGTTCTTATATTTAGAAACCTCATATACCAAACGGTTGAAATGATGTTTTCTTAATCATGTCCTAAATTTTTATTTAGGGGTATAATTTAGAGAACTATCCAAGATGCTCTTATCTATCAGACGGTGGGAGTTTTGCGTAGTAAACACTAGAAATCCACGTTCAGCTAACCAACCTTAAGCTAAGCAAAAAAACATGAACTTGAGAAGCTAAGAAGCTCCCCAACGAAACTTTCGTCTCCCACTCTCCCTGGGACAATCTTATCAACAAGATTGAAAACGCACACACTAATCGTAAGATTTCAACCCAACCCTCGAAGGTACTTTCGATTGTCTCCATTCACGGTGCAAGCGGGGCAGGATGCGGCTGCCGGCCCCGCGTGCCGCGTGACCTGCAAACTAGTTGCGGGATTAAGCGGCTAGTCGCACCCTGCCACAAATTGGCCGCGGGACTATGCAACCGCCCTCAGTTAGCCGCAAGACGCCGCTGCTTGAAGCTCGTTTCAGGGCGCGGACAACTGGTTGCGGAAATGATCGTTTCAATAGGAAACGTGCCGCAAGCTCGTTTCAGGACGGCTGAACAGAAGGAATCCCTTGTATGCTGCATCTTATAGTACTAAAAATAAGAGGCTCTAAAGATTAAAGCTTAAGAGTGTGTTTGCTTGCATCCTAAGTTGTTTACATAACAAAAAATGCAACCATTTAAACTACTAAAAATCTAAGTTCACTAAAAAAGTAGAATGGCTGAATTGCCGCAAGAGTAAAATGATGCCACTATACAAACACACACATGTTCAAATTAAAATATGCTTCAATTTTTGGATGGTCGTAATTGGATCTTGTGCTGGTTGTGGTCAAGAGATTGCAGAACAACAAAGATATCCAATGGAGACGTGCTCTGAAAATTCAGATAGATATGATTACAGAACAATATAATGCAGATTTCTTTGTGGAGACACATGCTTCTTGCTGTTCATTGCTTTGTAGAGATATATATGATTATGGAACAGCGTAATGCAGATTTCAGAAATTACACGTCCTGAATTTCTGATGAAAAGAACATAGTAGTAGTCGTTAGTAACTTGTATAGATAAAGAAGCAAATTTCAGAAGTTATACACCTTGGATTTCTAATGAAAAGCACATAGTAGTCAACAAGTTGTGCAGATACAGAAGCAAATTTTAGAAGTTAACAAGTTGTGCTGCTATAGAAGCTGATCCACTGCTTCCAAAACAGATTACATTAATAGCAGCTACATTTAGGATTATTCCTCTAAGCATATTGTATGATGGTGAACTGTAAATTTCTGTCATCTTAGTTTCCTGGAGACATAGCAACATTGGCATATTTGACTAGATAACTTGATTCAATTTCTTTTGTCTTGCCTGGTTACCGCGGCCTCTAACATTATTTCATGGAATGATGACAAATTAAAGAATTATATTATCCATGAACCACCTCCATGCAATACTCCACACAATGTGACTGGAATTGAAGAATTCCTGAGTTCTAGAGATCATCTGAGAGGTTTGGGCAACTAAGGTGACCAACGGAGTCATATTAAGACTTGATCTCATGGGTCAGCTTCTTGTCCTTCTTGCTCTTTTTCTCCTTGTTGGTATCCAGCCTGAGCGCTTTCTTCTTTTCTTCTATGCAACCTGTGATAATTTTCTGAAAGCCTCCATAGCATCATGTGACAACAATTTCTTTTAAACATCCATATCGTTGAAGGATGTTGAACAGCTTGAACTCCTCTGCTTGATCTGCAGTCCGTGGATGGCGATCCTGCTTGCTCCATCTTGCTCGCCTTCTCACTTTGCTGCTCCAAACCCAAGCGCGTCCCCGCTCTTGAGATGACTGTTGGTTGGGAGGCATGCTTGCCCTCATCTAACGATCTCGTCGCTGATCTTGGGTATGCACAAGCAAACGTGGAGTAGAAGCAGCACGGCGCGCCGATGATGGAGAATGGGACGACGTCCGAGGCGTTGTTCGAGGAGAGGCGGAGGGCGTGCGCGGCGTCGGAGGGCACACCCCCGACAGTGGAAGGCGAGACGGTGGAACGGTTGCCGACGCATCTTGCCCCGGCGACGTTGCAGCTTGCTTCGCCGTAGCCATGGCGAGGGCTCCGGTGGCACGGGTAGACCCAACGCCTTTGCGGTCACGACGGCGCCGCTTGCAGGCCTAGTCTCCATCTGCATGCTTCCAAGCAACAGTAACTGAACCAACTAACCATACTTCCTCCTATACGGTACCCTAAGTAGTTTCATCAATAAGATATGGCATACTCTGAGCAATTTGACAAATATCTGGAGGCTCAGTTACCGTAAAACAAATGTTCCCTGTCTTATTGCTCATACATCAGTGTGTCATCAACCACAACTCGCAACAAAACAAATACTACTCTACATTGCAAGTTAAATACAGATGAATTCTGTCAGCTCAATAGGTCTAGTTCAGCGTTGCAAGGGAATCCCATGATAAACTAGCAGAAGCCGAGGGGTAGAACTCAAAAGGATTAATTTGATACATGCTCAAAACTGAAGTGTCTCAGTACAATGGGCATGTTGATTAAGTTAAGCAAACAAAACTGCCAGCGCCAGCCTTCTGATAGGCTAAGCCTAGTTCCCCATCTTAAGGGTACCCTTCAGATGCCAGAGAACAGAGGAGTAGATACGTCTTCTAGTTCTCACCTTGGCCGATTATCCTATTAACTATGCCAACAGCAATAGTGCGTCCAGAAGACCTCAAGTATGCCCTCCCAAGAGCTCGACTCTTTGAGAATTCATCAACGCAAACCTCTCTATCTAGAGCAACCTGAAACGAAAGAAAAATGAAACTACATGAGTACTGAACTGTACCTTACAAATTCTACAATTATAAATTGCAAAAGAAAATTCTCACAATGATATGTGTTCGCTGATTACCTGTACCACAGCATTCTGCTTTGATTTAAGAAATCGAGGTGCTGATTTACTTGGTTGACCAGTTTTATCAAGCAATGCAATGATTTTTGCTATTCTTGCAGCCTCCTTCACATGATGTATGTGAAACTCCACCTAGGTCCATAGCATTGTTATGATATGCTTGGAAAAGTTAATGAAGCAGAGTTTTCGTCATATTTTTACCTGAGAACCAACAAGAATAGGAACTTTGATGTCCAGGACTCGAATCTTAAGCTCCATTTGGTTAGCAATAGTCACCGGGAAACAAGGATGGCAAAGAACCCCACCAGGTATTAGTTGGCTCCCATCAATACCCTGTAGATTAACTGCCACATTGTCACCAGCTCTAGCAATACTGAATGGATTAGAGTCCCGTTCAATGGATTTCACTGTGGCCTCTTGCCCACAAGGTAAAACTAACACCTGCAACAGGGAGAAAGGGCAATATTTCAGCACAGAGAAAAGTTGAACTATTAAAAAAGAATGGAAAACAGAATATTCCAGAACTAATTGTTACACAATTTAGATGTAGCTATTCTCACATCTTGTTATTGGAAATATCGCCATCACACAGACAAGATAATAGACTCTAGAATCAACCTATACCCACTGTTGTTACTTATTTCAAATTCTCAGTGCAGTAGATGGACATGTACATCTTTTGCCAGGAAAGTTTAACGGAATCTACCTTTGAACCATTCCGAATGGCCCCAGATTCTAATTTTCCAAAAGCTGCCAACTGCCCTGTTGACTGAGACTTGATAACATCACAAATTGGAAGAATGAGGGGCTTTGAAACATCCCGAGAAGGAAGCTTCAGAGAATCCACAGCATCCAAAAGACATATACCTTGATACCTACAATAGTGTCCATTTTAGATAAAAAAATTATAGAGACAACAAATGCGCCTTTGCTCAGAGAAAGTTTGCACCAAAATATTTGAAAATATCATGTAGTTCTTGCCACGCATGTTCAAACTCCCAAATTTGATCAACAGGTGCTCTGAAAAATATGCACAAGAGTACAAAAAAAGGTGTCCTCACAGCTCAAAAAGAAGGGAAGGGAAAATAAGCTGCTATCAGTCCGGTTGAAACTGATTATAGAATGAAAAATAATTATTGACCTGACTCTAGCAATCTAAGGTCAGTAGAACGTTGCTCCCCAAACATTGATAAGTTCAAGGGTAAAGATTAATCAGGTAACACTAATATGTAAATACGTAGGAGCACAATTGTTTCAGATGTAGGATTGCAACTGCAGGTATGCAAATTAATAGCTAACTAATCCTTTCTCATCATTGATGATATGGAAGTCTTCAGAAATCAACTCTACCTTGTCATTTACATGTATGGAAAATCATAAAAGAACAAACAAACTGTACAGTGTACAACTATTTCGAGCCAACAAGACTGGCATTAGGATATTGGTCAATATTTTAAAAGTTCAATATATTAATAAAAAGGATGTGCACAACTGTCTCGTAAGTCACCTGACGTATTAGTTATGCAAAAGTTCACTTTTGTACCTCAGTATTTATGTGGTTTAACTGCACTAGGTTTAACAAACATGTTACAAAATTACAACAAAAAAAGAGTGATACAGTTGCATTCTTGAGGCAGCATCGACATTCAAAACAACATGGCTGGCCTGAGTAAAAGGAAGCACCATTGGTGATAATCTTCTAATATGGTTTTCAATAATAAAAAAAATTTGCTATGTACATTACTGGTCGAAGTTTCCAAAGGATAGTGGAGATATTCTTGACAAAAAAAGAGTTTCGACTAGAGCGGCATTAGACATTCAAGCAACAAAATATTCAAAGCACAGATCTTAGGGTCCTTTGCAACAAATAGGTTTGAACAGTATCTTCTAGACATAAATGGATACACAAAATGAAAAAAAAACAATAGTGATGTGATAATAAATTACTTATCCATGATTCCTACAGAAAGTTCATAAAAGAAGTCATAAACTATACAACCTCCTCCCACTAGAAAAGGCAGTCTACATGAGACAAAAGCCTAACTTACTTTACTTACCAGGAGGTCAAACGAGCATCTGAAGGAGGTTTGATCAAATTTTGATTTTCTACAGCGCTAAGAGGAATCCAGGTAACAGCTGAATCTTTGAAGTTGCACGACCTGAGGAAATTACCAAGTTGTAATTTGATGAAGTCAAATCTTTCTTTTGAGTACCCAACAGCATCCATCTTGTTGACTGCAACAACAAGCTGTTCAATACCAAAGCTTCTGATAAGCTGAGAATGCTCTTTAGTCTGGCCAACACTTTTTCCTCCTTCCCCACCCATGCCAGCTTCAAAAGAACCAGTGGAAGCATCAATCACAAGAATAGCCGCATCAGCTTGTGTTGCACCAGATATCATATTTGGCACAAAGTCTTTGTGGCCAGGGGAGTCAAGCAAAACTACACGATACTTCTTGGTCTCCAAATAAGCCACAGCCACAGTCATCGTGACACCTCGTTCTCTTTCTTCGGTGCTCTCATCCATGGCCCACGCAAAAGCAAAAGATCCCTTCCCCTAAATAATGTATTATACAATACAAACAGTTAGATATACCAGAACAGCAATACGAAAAAAATGGAGCAGTAGATATGTTAGAGACGAGCGTCATACTTTCTCTTTAGATTCCTTCTCATTCTTGCGCATATCTTTTCTTGATATCCTTCCTAATAGATGTAGTAGCCTCCCAGAAAGTGTTGACTTGCCAGAATCAACATGGCCAACCTAAGCAAATTGTTCAGAGAAACTTGTCTTTAGGCAAGGGACATTTAGAAGACAACATGCCAAATGGTTGATATGTATTTACAACAAAGATGAGAGATGGCCTACTATTGCCAGGTTAAGTTGACTCAGCATCCCTGGCTCCTCATCAGCAAGCATCCATGCCTCAGGCTTATACTCCTCAAGCGAACAAGGTTTGGTAACATTTACATTGTTCCTTTCTAAACATAGCTGGCTTGTGTCAGAAGACAGTTTCTGGGTCACATCACCATTCAGAGAGCTACTGCTAACCCCACCACCATCTTCTCCTTTTAGCTGAAAATTCGTCCTCTCCACCGGAACTTCTTCAGCAAGAACAGGGGCTGCAGTAACTGATGAGTTACTGGAAGATGCTATGGAATCAGCTGTTGAAATACATAAACAATTAGGATTGACAAAAAAAAGGGGGAAGTGACAGCATGTGCAGACAAGCTTACTAATGGATAGAACAATAAGACAGAAATAGTGTGTGCAGCATTGCATAAGACTCTAATAGCATAAGCAGCACTGCAACAAGAACAAGCCTACTCAGTAGACATCACAAACAAGATATTGAGTGCAAAGTTGAACCACTTCTACATGGTCTCGTGAATATAAAGAGTATTTATCATCCATATACATATGTATATAGTTCAACGCTCAAATTTCTTGGACTGAACCGCCACAAAAATAAATGATTTATGAAACCGTTGGAGGAAAAAACCAACAATGTGTGCGCTGTTATATTATCAGTTATTTCTTTTTTTTTTCTTTTTCTTCATATTTTTCCTAATTATCAAGATGAATGAAGCAGCACTCAGATTGACGGCACATGGCAGCCAGGTTCTTAGTCAAAATCTAGAGTAATACCTTTATCATGGAATGTACGAGCATGCTTTCTTTTAGAACCACCATCAAAATCTAGAGCAAGAGTCTTCACTGATGTCTTAGCAGAACCACCTTTAGATGTGGCAGATGTCCCAAGCTCACTTGATACTACACTGCCTGCATCTGATAGAAAAGTGACAGTATATAAGGTAACAATAAATTTCGCGTATACTCCATAAGCAAAATTAGAATGTTTGAATAATGTATTAATATAAGATACCTTTTATTGAACCATCCTTGGCAGATTTGACAATGTATTCACGGAAAACCCCACACATCTCACAATATATCATGCTTTCATGATTACTGAACTTGCACATAGAACACATCCAATGCACAGGGACTGTATTTGACAATTTCTTCGATAGTACTATAAAAGATATCAGCGAGCCAAATTACATTCAGTGACCATATTATCTCATTATGGTGATATGCATGGCGCTAGTAGCTTTAGAAACATACCTTTCTCATCCTTAGGAGGCTGTTGATGCGTTTCATATCCGATCTCATCACTCTCATTATAATCCTCGTCATAATCATCATAATCCTCCTCATAATCATCATAGTCGTTATACTGATCATAGTCAGGTCCACAGGGAACTTTACGAGGCATTCTCCTATACCAGAGTTGGATCTACCAATAAGGCAAGATAGGGTGGCCACCCTAGCTAACTGGAAGTACGGCCGTGCAAACTCTTCGTTAACCCGTCAGGCAGAGGCAGTGTGGTGCTGTGGACCTCACAGTGGCGTCGGCTTGGACCGAGGAACTTCTTTCGCGGCGGCGCGGCGGCGGCTTGAGCGGCTAGGGTTTGGGAGCTCCTTGCAGTTCTTGGAGCTTGGAATGGGAGAGGAGGCGGCGCGGTGCTCGGTTTTGTAGCGGCGGCCGCAGTGGACTCGGAAGAGGAGGCAGGGGATGTGGCGCGGCGGATTCGGTGGCGGCTTCGATGGCCGTTGGGGCAGCGGCGGTTGTGTCCGTGTGTTTCAGTTCCACGGGAGAAGGTAGAGCTGACAGGCGGGGCCCGAGTTGCAGCGGCGTTAGAGCAACTGGGCCGACTACACTGGCTGGACCGAAACACAGAGAGTGTGAGAAGAAGAGAAAGGTGGGCTGCGGCCCAAAGGGAGGTGAGGACATTTCTATTTTTATTTTTTTTCTGTTTAATTTTAAATTATTAAAACTGTTAAGTTTTTAACATCAATTTTCATCATTTATGTTATTCAAAATAATTATTCCAATATGTAAAATTATGATTATTTATTTAAATACCACTAATAATAATGCAAATAATAATAAAATTTTACATATTTAATAAATATTTTGAATAAGATAAATGATCAAATTTTATATAAAAAATTAATAGTGCAAATATTTTGAAACCGGAGAGAATTCTAAATACTTCAATTTTCTAGGTGTTAGTAAAATGCAGAGTAGTAGGAAGTGGATGATGCACATTTCGTTTCCAGGTGTAATCTTTAATTTTCTACCCTTGGCCAGGTCAGTCAGACCTCCGACATTTGTTCCCAACCTTGAGAAAATAAGTACTGTATATATAGGCCGCTTAATTCTTATTTGCCCCTATCCTTTTTCCTGGTCCACAGATAAGAGAGTCAGAGAGAGGAGAGAGAATTTGTTTTGGAGGTTAACAGAATGCTAGGATCATGTTGACCATGGAAACTGATGTCCCGCCGCTAGAGACGTCACCGCCGCATGCCGCCGTCCGGTCCCGGCCGTCGAGTTGGAGCAGCAGCGGGAGCAGCGGGGGTGGCGGCGGCGGCATCGAGTACACCAGCCTCCGTGACGTGCTCGCAGAGTCGGGGCCTGGGAGCGGGAGCGGCGGCGGCGGCGGCAGCTTCGGCGAGTACGGCGGCGGCTACGTGATCGACCTCGACACGTCCAACATCAACATCCGCAACCAGCTGCTGAAGCACGCCGCGTCGGCGTACCTCCAGTCGGCCATCGTCGACGTCGCGCCGCGGGACAGGGGGTGCCTGAGCCGGACGTGGCGGAGGCTGCTGCAGCGCCGGCGGTGCCGCATCCTGCTGCGGGCGTGCGGCTGCACGTGGCCGGAATGCTGCGGCGTCCAGTCCGTGGCCGGGTTCCTCTCCGGCTGCTTCGCTTGCTTGTGGACGTAGCGCATCGCCGTGCGTGCTCATCGTGCACGGATTCTTGGGGAGGGGGAGGGGGAGGGGGGGGGGCGCTGCCAGCATGCCATGGCGACGGCATTGATTGAAAATATGCTGGATTTGTGTATACCTGATCGGATGTGATTACACCAATGGAAGAGGATGCGAATAAAGGATAATGTGAGGCCAATGAGAGGTTCGTTGTTGTTCATATGTGTGTCCGTGCATTTGTCCACTGATGCATTGATTCATATTGGAAAATGGGTGGAAAAAAAAAGAAAAGGATATGTACCTTTTCATTTCTTCATTTTGTTCTTTGTAGTAGTGCTCTTAGATAGGGCGTAGCACTGTAGAAGGAAATTGGTTTAGGCTGGATTATCTGGCAAACGAGCAGCGTAATATGTCAGCTTCTCTGCATTGTGAATGAGTATAATCACCAAGTTTAGGAGAGTCTAAGAAATACATTTAAAATATTCTTGGCACGACCAATTTAGGAAAATATTGAACTTTGAGCACAAAATTCTAAAGCCATGTAAAATCATATCAGCCGACATCAAACTCATGCTACCGAAAAAATTACTCCATTCATTTTAAAATTATTATTATAATTTTGAAACGGAAGGAGTATATGGTTGACCCATCCTACGAGAAGAGAAGTCTTAACAACCACAACATCTCAACACAAAATTAAATCCTATCCCTACATTATTATCCTCCTCTCGTGTCATCCATCGCATTATCCCTTGATCCTCTTCGCTTCACCTGTCACCATCTCCTGATAAAACATATTACTAGCACACAGAGGACAGGTGGCTGACATATGCTTCCTTGTCGCCGCATTGAGTCTGCCTCCAAAACGGGGCCCAACGTGATCGACGATGGTGACACCTGATACGAGTAGGACCCGGATTGCGAAAGCAACAAACGAATAGAAATCTGATAGATGCAGAGAGAGAGAGAGAGATTACAGAAGGCCAAATAACCAAGGCCACCTACTGATTCCACCAGCCCAAGAGAAGAAAACCACGAGAGAACGTACCAGTTCCCGCCCCCGGTCCGGCACCACCGATGGCAGTATTCAAACCAGTATTCAAATCATCGATCCGACCACGCCCGCGCCGTCGAACCAGAAGAGTCTCTCTCCCCCCTGCCGCCCGAAAATCCGATCTAAATTTCCCGACGAACAGAACCGATAATCCGTCCAGCTATGGACCCTGATCAGGTGGCCGGTACCGCCACGCCGACGCCGCCGTCGTCGCTGATCTTCCTGGGCACGGGCTGCTCCGGCGCGCTACCGGACGCGCGGTGCCTCATCCAACCGTCGACGCCGCCGTGCCAAGTCTGCTCGACAGCCCTCTCCGTGCCGCCGGACCAGAACCCAAACTACAGGTGCTCTCTGCGTCGCTGCCAATCGCGCACTGCTTTGATCAGCCACTCTGTTTTCTCGTGAACCACTGCTTTCCTTAACGGCTGCTGTTCTGGTAAATTTTAGGCTTTGAACTGGTACTGTGGACAAATTTTGCTTCTAAATTTCTAAGCACACCAGCCCAAGCTAAAATGTGCATTTGGGCCTGTCTGGGACTGATGCCCCTCTCAGTGTCCTGTGCAGTAGCTGTGTTTCAAGTTTTCAACTATAATCGATGGTAGTAAACCAAGTCCTGCAAAGAGCAATCAGCAGGTTTTTCCAGAACAGGTCATCAATATTAGTATTTCAACACAAATAAAAACTTGCAGATCAAATTCACTTCAGTTACCATATGAATTAAGCATTCCAGTCAGTATCGAAGCATGCATGTTTGCGTTTCAGGTGCAACACCTCCCTCTTGATAGACTGCTGCCACGACGACGGAACCCACAAGTACATCCTCATCGATCTCGGCAAGACCTTCCGAGAACAAGTTCTCCGATGGTTTGTTCGGCACAAGGTTCCGTCCATAGACTCGGTGAGGTCCTTGGTAATTCTCTAGACACCATGGAGACCACTCCACGCAGTCACCATGACGGATAGGCATTCTGGGTGGCGGCGCAGATCATTCTGACTCATGAGCACGCCGACGCCGTTTTAGGCCTGGATGATGTATGGATGGTGCAGCCAAGTTGCCATGGAAATGATACTGAGCAAATCCCTGTTTTCCTCACACAGTTCACCATGGACAGGTCAACCTAGCTTTTGCATTGGACTGAATGCCTATACCACATTCAACATCAGCAATGTGCTTTTACTGATGTAATATCAACTGCTACATTTTACAGCGTTGCAGCAAGATTCCCCTACCTGGTGAAACAGAATCTGGATGAAGCTGATGAGGTCGCCCAAGCCGCTCAACTCAGTTGGAGGATAATCGAATGCGATGTCAACAAACCGTTTGTATCATCACGGCTGGAGTTTGTGCCCCTACCAGTAAGAGCGGCTACTGCGAGTGTTGTTTTTGATCTTGTTATATTTGCTCTTTTCAGTGGCTAGCTTGATTTTTTCTCCGTCCAGGTCATGCATGGGGAGGATTATGTTTGTTTAGGGTTCTTGTTTGGCAGGAGAGCGAGAGTTGCGTATTTATCTGACGTCTCAAGAATTCTACCTAGAACTGAACAGGGTATAGTTTTTCTGTCCTCAATAATTCTTCAATCAAAAATTAGTTTGGAAGGTTATCTAATTACGCTCGTCAAACCTGCATGTCAAGCTCTATCTTGTGATTAACTGTACTACTCCATAACATGTTTTGCACACTTGGGAGTTTAATATCATTTCATTGTGAACTCCTAACAATACCATACTCGTAGATTGATTCTCTTTTGGTACCTGTTAATATGCTTCACTTAACTGCAACATACTGACAATGTGATTTTTCATGTGCAGAAATTTCGAAGTCTGGTGCTGGACAACTTGATCTTCTTATACTGGATACAAACATGTTGCATGGGCTGGTAAGTCTTCAAAGGTTTGCCATTTGAGAGAAAAAAAAAAGAACATTACTGAATATCCTATACAGTAAGACAACTAAGCTCAATGTGTTGCCAAAATTATTTACATTTTCTGATCCTGACATCACATTCTATGAACAGGGAGATGCTCGCAGTTGCCATTTAACTCTGAGTCAGGTTATTCTGCTTTACAGATCTCTTCATAGTATCTGAATCTTTCTTAGTCTGGATAAATTTTATCTTGATCCATCTTACTCTAAAATTATAATAGCAGAACATACTATCATAAGGAGATCAAATTTCTCTTAGTATGATCCTTTGCTAATTGCAACCAATCAGCATGTCTAATCAAACTACACTAATAGTTAGCAGTTCTGTTTTCAGAGTCTTGATGTTGTCAGGAAGATATGTCCTAAAAATGCTCTGTTGACTGGGATGAACCACGAGTTTGATCATTACAGGGAGAACCAGATGTTGGCAGAATGGTCTCTCAGGTGCACTCCGTTTGTGTAACATCTATGTTCTGTCTTATTTTTTCTTCAGCTGCCTTTATTAATGTGTAATTTCACATGGATGTATGCTCATGCTCATAGAGAAGGGATACCAGTGCAACTTGCTCATGATGGCCAGCGAATTTTCATTGACCTTTAAGGAGGTATGCATTGTAGGTCAAAAATGCAATATTCAGCTGCTTCATGCTATATTTGAATAGTTTTAATCATATCATGGAAGACGAAAACTATGCAGTGTAAACACCTACAAGGTGAAAAGATGGAAGATAGCTTCATCCACATCTAGTACTCCTCTGTTAGGGGATGGTGCTAACCCAAGGAAGCCAACAGCCAGAAGTATGGTCATAGTCCCTGTCATCGCTATGCAGTGACAGTACACGTCAAGTCAACACAAGGGATGTATTCCTTCAAAAAATAAAATACAAGGGTTGTAGATCTTGCAATCGAACATTTGCATTTGTACCATGTATTTCTCTCTTGTAAGTAGGTAACTGAAAAATACTATCACAGAGGTAAAGGAATGTACTGAATCTTATAGTTGGGATGTACTCCTAATATAAATACGGTACCAAGAGGCAACAACTGACTATAACAAGGTAGAACCAGATCACCAGAAAATCTACATGCTTCTCCTTTTTGTAGTGAGGCACAGAGGATTTACAAATTTCGAGGCATCATTTCCTGTACCGCTGCACGCAGGGTCAGTACTAGGACTTGCGACAGTGGTAAATAATGTTCCCATAACATAACAATCCATCGCCATGTAAAGGCAACGATGACGGTACGTAACATCCTCGGGGTTACTAGCTATGGATGGCGATCGAGTTCGATCAGCTGCCACTCCGGCTCATGATGAAGACCGCAGCTTTTTGTGCTCGTCCACGGAGCAAAGCTGCCGGCCTTGAATCATCGAGATCTTGAATCCGCTCCGCTAGTTGTACTAACTGTAATTCAATCATGAACGGTTACTGATTGCTAGTTCACGGATGCTTCGTAGAGTTGATGGTTCGGCCAAAATTTCTGCTTGAAGGTTTGTTAGAAACTGATAGAATTCGACTGATGAATAGATTGATCAGTTTCTCATCTTCCTTGGCAATGTCTACCGGTTGCACGATAAACTTCTCTGTAGCCACTCGACAAGTTTTAGCAGAGTTAGTAGTCTCCAGTAGCTGTGATTACATTGTCCTGAACTAAAAATGTAACAGGTCAGATGCAAACGCATTGAAGGGCGTTTGGTTGCTCGTGACTCCTGAGGGCAAGCGGGAGCGGCCGAACATGCATGTACAGGTCGACACGGCGCGTGCGAGGAAGGCGCTGCTGGTAGGCTCCATCGATCTCGCCGTCCGGCAAGCAACGTGGTCGCGACCACCAGCCGAGAAAAGCTGCCGGCGCCATGAGTGGCCTGGTGACCCAGTGGGCTCTTTCTCTCTCCTGCGCGAGGCTGGCAGAGCGACACCCGATCTATCCGCCGGGACGTCGCCCGTGGACTGTGGTGAATGACCACCCTATTCTATCTAGCGGTAGAAGCACGCACAGATCGCGACGCCATGGACGATGCCCGACGTCGATCCATACCCATCTAATGTGAAGAAGATCGAGGGCTCCTTTGCAACGCATAATTTTTACATAAATCACAAAGAAGTTCTATAGAAATCAAATTAATTCATTAAAAATTACAGGATTTAGAAAAAAAAAAAATAGCTGAAGCTCCAGCAGCAGCTGCAGCTCCATGCCTCGCATGCACCACGTGACAGCCACCTTGTTCACTAGCTACAGCAGATGACAGGCCCCACCGGTCCGCGTAGATCTTGGCCCTTGCATTGCATGCACGGCGCCGAAATCCCTTGGATCTGCAGCACGCCACGCACTGTTCCGCCGCGCACAGGATTGACGAACCGCCACGCAGTGATTGGTGCTGGGATCGGTTCGTCAATGGGTACGATACGAGTGCCCATCAGCGAGCCCATGTTCCCCCTCATCACAAGGAGGAAGAAGTTCAGGGATGTTGCCGCTAGGCATGGGTACTCTGTCCCGTCAGCAGAATGTCTGTTTCATTCAAGGGAGAGCTTTCTGTTGGGTGCAGGTTCCTCGCTCCTGGAGTAAGACCATGCATGCATGGTGCTTCTTTTCGGAGTGGAGAATTTTTCTTGCAATATCTTTGTGAATGGAGAATATTTGTATTGGGAACAGGTTATAGTTGGGGGATTAAAGGAAATGCAACTTGTGCTATGGGCAGTACTACCTTCCAGTGTTCCTGATATACCTTTAAGGTCAATTCAGATAGCATTAATTGTTAGTTCATCATCTCGTTAAATTTCATATTTGAGATGTTTTTACAGGTTTGAGAACAATGTTTGCTGTGGTGCAAGAGAGCACAGATACGATGCCATGCCTCCAAAATTTTAGTTAGGACTAATTTATAGAAGCACCTCTCCCGCCATCTTTCTTATGGCATTGCATCCTTAGCTTGCACCGCGGTATTTCTTTTGTGAATTTTAAATTTATAGTCGATCCCATCTGGACGTCTTCCCTTTCGGATATCATTTCATAGGCGCTCTTTTAAACTCCAATCCTCTGTCACATCCATGGCGGGTGATCGGAGAAAAAGGTTGTTGTCTGCGAGCTGTGATGTTTCCTGCTTCTTATCCTTCTCTAAAGGCGAGGCTATTTTTTCTCAGAAGAAAAGAGAGGCTCCTAAGAGGCCATTTGGTTGATGAAGTATATTGTTCCTCATCGATCTGTTGATTTTTCATACATTTCAGTACGTAGTCCCACATGCCTGTTCAATGAGTGTTTTCAATAATACTGAAGGATCTAATTCATAGACCTAAAGTGAGTAGTGCTAGCGTAATGGATATGAAATGTGTCACATAATCATTTTAGTATTCTGTGTTGTCCTTTATGTTTAAAGTTGGCTCTTAAAGTTTATATGCTAATGAATCTAACCACACGAGTACGTAAAACACCCGTGTAATCCAACCACCGAGAAAATATCACTGACATCAAAAGCTAATGATCAAAATAGCAGGGATCAAAATTGTTGACGTCCAAAATACAAGTTCGGAGTCGACAGATATTATAAAATAGGGTTGAGTATGTCAGTATCGTGAAGCTAATCACAAAGAGGACTGACACGAAGAGTTTAGACTGGTTCGAGTCTTCCAGAGGATAATAACCCTACGTCCAGTAAATATGTGTATTTTTGCTCTAGAAACAGATATATTGTCTTATTGGGCAGGTTATATAAGAGGGGACAACTCTCCCGTGGTAATGCCAATTAACCACGTCATAATGCTGGGAACGTCTATTCTTAATTACAGAAGTGTGGCTATTAAACATAACGGCTTTTTAATTGGCGTTAACTCTCTGGCAATCAACCGTGCTTTAAATGTCGCGTCGTGCGTCGTGAGGTCATGGGTAGCCGTTTCGCAGATAACCGTTCGTATTTGAGCCACGGCCCACGAACCTCATCGATAAATCTTGGTTTCGACCTACGTCTGTTCAGGAGACAAAAATTGAGACATCGACAAAAACATATGAATATGCATTTGAAAGGGAAGAAATCATGATTAATGCCATGGTGATGTTCTCTTGCATTAACAACTGACATCCTCGATCGCTCTGAAAATCTACGGTTGAGTTTGCTTGTAGAAACCATGTGTTTGTGTTCAGTGCGGAGCAGTGACCATCCGATGATCTGAACATATCAATTGGCCATCAAAGAGTTTTTTTTTTTACACTCTGAAGAACTTGATATCAGCTGTTCTGGTAGACTGGTTCTGAATAATTTCTTCTTCATCTCCCCTGTCCCCACGTATCCCAATTGCTGGTTCAATAACGAACACAACTGCCGATCAAAAGAAACAGTCCACGCGGTGTGGATCATGGCCATGGACAAGCCGCAGACGCCTGCATCTCTGTGACAGCTCAGCTGGGGCTGGGATGGCTGGATCCCCGTCATTATGTAATCAACTCTGGCGAACCCTAATCGCCTCCAAGTTACTGAACCGCCAGTAGGTAACCAGACAAACCCAGCGAGCATGCTCCACGCCATGGCGCCGGCCAGTCCTTGTTAATTGGATCGAGGGTACAAGAACACCAGCGCATAGCTGCATTGTCTATTTTTTCGATAAAAGAAAGCCATTAACGGGCGGTAAGATGCGCTTAATTAGCGCCAGCTAGTTACACATTCCTCGATACTGTAAAGTCCAGCTCAGTCATCTCGTCAGATGGTATCATGCCGACATGAGCTTATATAAGAAGTATATGAATATATGAAACTGTGTTATGCTGATAAAAATAATTAATGATAATTAGTACGAGTAATAAGCTTATATAAGAAGTATATGTATATATGAAACTGTGTTGTGCTGATAAAAATAATTAATGATAATTAGTACGAGTAATTAACAGCGTTGGACAGCAGTGCTAATGGAATGAACAGCTAGTAGAGTAGTAATTCTCTAGTCAACACAGGAATCTAGCTAGCTCAGCTGGTTAGTACTCCGTGTCTTGACTTTGATTAGCAGCAAAATTCCTTGCTGAACGGAGGACGTCAGAGACTCAGAAGTGATCGAACAGCTGCTGCACGTCGGCCGCCTTGTCACACCGGTGCGGGGCCGCAGGCGGTGGCACCACGGGCGGGGTGGACGATCGGAGCAGCGCGAAGTTGAGGCCCTTGAAGAAGCTGTGCGCCTTCACGTCGGCTGCGCCGCGCTTGGACCCGAGCCTGGAGCGGGGGTCCTTGTCCAGGAGCCGGGAGATGAGGTCCCGCGCTGCGGCGTCGCCGCCTTTGACGTGCGCTGTTGACGGGAACTCGAGTGGGCGTCGCACGATGTTGCGGAGCGTGGACTCGTTGGTGTCGCCCACGAACGGGGTGCGCCCGTAGATCAGCTCGTAGAGGAACACGCCGTAGGCCCACCAGTCCACGGCCGCGCCGTGCCCGCCGCCGCGCGCCACCTCGGGCGCCACGTACTCGTGCGTGCCTACGAAGGAGCTCGACCGCGCGTCCACCGGCTCGGCAACGAACCGCGGCCGTGGCGCCGCGCGGCGCTTCCACCTCTTTAGACGAAGGAGCTGCAGCTCCGGGATGGGGAGACAGGTCGGCGGTGGAACCGCCGCCTCGTTGTCGTTCCCGTCAGCTCCGGCCCCATTCCTCGCGTCCTCGAGCGCCGGCGACGCCGTGGACTCGAGCGACAGGTCGAAGTCCGTGAGCATGATGTGGCCGTCGGCCCGTATGAGCACGTTCTCCGGCTTGAGGTCACGGTACACGATGCCCATCATGTGCAGGTACTCGAGCGCAAGGAGCACCTCGGCGCCGTAGAACCTCGCCGAGTCGAGCGGGAAGCGGCGGCCCGACATGCGGTGGCGGAGGGAGTGGAGGTCGCCGCCGGGGCAGAACTCCATCACGATGCACGAGTAGTCCTGGCCGGCGTCGAAGTCGGCGAACATGGTGGGCAGGAACGGGTGGTCGAGCCGCCGCAAGACCCGTTTCTCGGCGGCCGCGCGGCACAGTTTGCCCTTCTTGGCCAGCGCGCGCCGGTCCACCACCTTCATGGCGTAGTCGCAAGCCGACACCCCCTCCTCGGCCTTGCTCTCGAGGCGGCAGAGGTAGACGGTGCCGATGTCCCCCGCTCCAACACGGCGGATGAGCGTGAAGTCCCGCGGGCCCAGCGGCGCCGCGGCGGCCCGGCCACGGATGGGCGCCCAGGCCACGTCGCTCGCGCGGTGCGGCCGTGGTGGGGAGGACGAGGGCGTCGCGGCCGTTGACGAGTCCAGCGAGGACGTCGAAGAGCGGTCCGCCACACCGCTGCCGGCGCTACTGCTGCTGCTGCTACTGCTCGCCGAGCTGACGCTGGAGGCCGCGGCGGCGTCAGTGTAGGGCGGCTCGAGCATGGTGGCCGCGCGGTTTGGAGGCTTGGGCGGCGGAGACGACGACTTAGGCGCGGTGGTTGTGGTGCGGTGAGGGAGGGAGGCGGGAGCGGCCATTAAATAGTGAGGTTGCTTGCGTTCGAACGATAGATCTCACTTCTCAGTGCTCGGTTTTTCTAATGGAGCTTTGCGCGTTCGGCGAAGGTGGTTGCAGGGGGCAGGGCGGTTTTATAGGTGTCAGTGACAGGAGTGAGCTGCCTGAAGAAGCCAAGGCCTGTGTTGGCTGGGCACGTGGACGTGCCACGTTGCAGGTGACGCATCCACAGTGACTCCACACGCAGAAGGTTCCTCGTGGTATTTCTTCAAATCTTTTCCTTGTGATGAGATTGCTCATGGACCTACGTGGACTACATAGTCTCTACATTTTTTTGAATTATTACTATCGGAATAAAAATTTGTTTATTTTTGAATTATTCTATGGTTCCTGGATTCTACATTCACACTTCATATGATGCTCTCCCTCTCGTTGACAGGAGATTAGTAATAAAATCCCTGCTTCAGTTAATACTACTAGCTTGGCAAAAAAGTTACTTCCTCTATCCTAAAATAAGTATTATTTTTTTTCTTTTAAAATTATGTTTAATTATTTATCTTATTTAAAATTTTATGAAAATATCGCTTGTTGTGAATTGTTTTATTATTAGAAAGACACTGAGCAAGACTTGTTTGTTTTGTATTTGTGTACATTATTTTAATAAGATGAAAGGTCATATGTGATGTTCAAAAGTTAAAAACCACACTTATTTTGAGATGGAGATGGAGAGAGTGTTGGACAATGATTATATGGCAATTCCACTTCATATATTATTTTCAAGCCTCCCAATAATGTTAGACACGGAGGGTTTAACGTACAATTTACAAGGTATATTTAGAGAAAGTAGGGACGACACATGCTATGGTCATACACAATTTGTGGAGTAAGTTTTTTTGAGAGATAGATTTCTGCCAAATAACTGTCACTATCTCACAAATCCGACGTGGCAGAAGACGGGACCACTACACTGTATACACATGGCACAACATAAGTCTGATCTGTCAGTAGAATGATTAAATCGTCTTGCAGATGAAGCTAACCCTATAAGTAAAATAGTAGGAGTATCAAATTATGAGCGTAATCCCGCTGTTAGGGAAAGCCGAGACAGCCTAATCCGATCCAGTGTGGTCCTTTGCTCTTTACTTAAAGCGCGGGCATGGCGCGACGGCGAGGTGCCGGCCGGCTTTCCTGCAGCTCTGGGTTGCCGCGGCGGGTAATGCCGAGATCGATCGAGGCGAACGTCTCTGCCACCGAAATAATAAGAAAAAATATAGGCCAGTTTTAGTTCCTCGTGCATGCATCGCCTCTGCCAAAAAACAACGGAACACGGCCGGCGTCGCGTCCACCGGTTTCCCGGGCTCGGCGAGGGCGGCAGCGTTCTGCAGCCAGTAGATCGAGCCACACATGACACCAACGTCCACAGAGATCGATCATCGACCACAGATACAACGGAGAATCCAAACCAAATCCTGGACAAGATCGCGTGGCCCTCGGTGCCCTCGGCGATTCCTTGCCGCGCCATGCCACTGCCATGCAGCAACGCGAGCGAGCGCGATTCCCGAACAGGGTCAGCAACAGCCACAGTGGCGAGATTAGATATCTTGATGCCGCCGAGCGAAAGCGAAGCACGAGCACCGTATCCATCGATCCGTCGGTCCCTACGCCAGGCAGTTCGTCCCATCCATGCAGCGCGACCCGTCGTACTACTACGCCCGCGGAGACAGACAGAGCCCGGCCCCGGCGGAACGGAATCCCGCGGCGAAAGCGCCGCCGCCCGGTGGTGCAGCGCGCGCGGCGAGGAATAAAGGCGGAGGGACGCATCGATCGATCGATCGGCCATTTGGGCGCGAGTGGTGCCGGGATCGGCGGCGGCAGCGGGGCAGAGCATCGGTTCCGCCTGTCGATCCTCCCCGGCCGCACTGATGTGCGAGCTAGCTAGCTTCGGCGATCCGCATGCATATGTGTCGTCTGCGTGCGCAAGGCGAGCACAAGTAGCGCGTGCGCGCGTCAACGGTCGCCGGCACGGCGGCGACGTGGGAGGCGGCAAGCAACAAGTTCGCGCATCGGTCTACAGTTCTCTGCGACGTGTTAGGCTCTCCAACCGGATTCAACCAGAAGCAGTCGTGACCAGAAGTGCTTCAAGAGCAGAACTGCAAGTAGGTTTTGGAGGGTATCCACTGTTCGGTGACACTACGGCTATAATATACCCACAGTTAAACACTTTTTGCCGGGAAAATGTTTCTTCCTAACCATTTCTCCCTACGCGAAATTCGGTCACAAAGTTGTTACTAATGGGAAGCACGCATTTTCCTACACCGAAGTGCATGGCTTTGTGAGGTCGCTCTCATGCTGCCCTCACACATCTTGTTCTGCTGACAGACCAAGTAATTAAGTGGCATATTCTGTGATTAGTGGATCTTATATAAGATCTACTAATACTGGTCTACTGCTGCTGATCATCTTGTCGTCCTTTCCGATGATCCGCAAGATCTGCAAGTTGCAGTAGCTCCTGCATGCATGAGGCCAACTTTGGTTTGAAAATTATACACGTGCTTGGGGAGCGTGGATGCTGCAATCTCCGAACCATTTTCCAAAGGTAGAGCGGATGGGCGATCGTCGTGGAACTGTGGAATGCGTCCAAGTGTTCTTCGGAAGACGAGAAAGTTAACTAGAGTAGCAAGTTTTTTTTCCCACAAAAGAGGCAGTACTGGCTAAAGTGTGCGATGAAGGCAAAGCTATATCTATCCACTTTTTGTATCTTCCTCTCCGTGTGTAGGGGACCATATCTTATAACTATCGAGAGAGATCGATCACTAATTATTCACTTCACCAACCTAAGCAAGGCAGCTAGCACACATGGCACATTAGGACTCGATCACCAGCCCTAAACAATTATATACTGGTAAGGTTAGAGGACGCGCATATTAAAGATAGCAAACACTAGTACTACGCCCTTAATTTGGCTACAATTTGTCTGGTCAAATACCAACCAAAAGTACACCAAAGTAACGACGAATTGGCAACTAGTGCTACTTCAAATTATCTTCAGAGTCGCTTCGTGCCAAAGATATGATCTATACACTCCTAGCTAGACTTAGCATGCAGTGTGACACGCATGCTTGATGGCCTTCTTTGAACACTGCTACTACTTGAAAGTGTACCCTTTTGTTTGTCCTTTGGCCAAGTTTTCAGTTCTATTTGTCAATTAATCAAAATTGCGGTGCGTATAATATATACCACCAAACTTTGGACCTCGCTTTCTTTTTTGACCCCGCTACTTTCACGGAAAGGAAACAAATTTGGAATGGTTTTTAATCTGTGGATGACAGAAAAGCAAAAGCAAAAGGCACACATGCATGATCCTCCCTCCAAGGAAGCACTAGTACAGATCAGTCAGTCACTCGGCGAAGGAATCAGCAGAAAAACATCTATAACTAATTACTTTGGTCCAATTATTTGCGGGCACTTAGGGCCCATGGTTCAGTGGTTCGAGGGGCAAAGAATTATGCACTGTGGCTTCTGCCTGTGGACCCGTGTCTTCTGTCCCCCCACCCTAATATTCTGTTCTGTTTGACACTGAAACAGGAGAGCCTCTTTATTTTGGAGAGCGATAGAGTTTGTTGTTTGTTGGTTAGTGCAATCAGGTTCATCTGACAATTAACTGAAAACATGACATTGCTAAATGATCGTTTCTCACCAAGGAGCGTGCTCTCGATCGAAAAAGATAGCAGTATTGATGAATTATTTGTTGTAGAGACGTTCAGATTTCAGAAACTAACGTACGAGTACTGCAGAAGATCGGCATCGAGCAGCAGTACTCCAGACTCCCACACGTAAAGATAATCATAATCCTATGATTTACTGATCAAACAAAGAGTTAATCTGAACGCACAGCAAATGAGATGCCCTTGATTTCTGAACAAAAGTCCAAGCTGCAGCCCTGCCTGCTGCACCTGATGCCTAGAGCCGCATGCATCACTGTCCTGTCTCCCATGGCGCCCAAATCTCTCTCTCTCTCTCTCTCTCTCTCTCTCGTTCATCGAGAAGAAAAGATACCGACAGGCTTCACTGACACATCTCATAAAGAAGTAAGCAAACTGTTGAGGCACGCATTACGCAGTAACTTCGGAACACTAAGATAGATGGTTAGATGGACTCTATAATAAGCGCAGAGGTGAGCGATGGAGTAGCAGCTACAGTTGGTTCACATGCGACCCTGCTTTGCCATGATCTAGGCGCCATTCTAGCTAGGCAGGATGACTCATCCCGGTGTTAAAGAAACGGTTAAATAATTAAGCCAATAGAGATCCACGATGTAGTATTTAGAACGGTGCGGCTTCTCTCGAAAGACAAGGGGAGAGAGAGAGAGTTTTAGAGAGACAGGGCGCCAATATTCGCGCTACCTTGGTAGGGAGACAGCCGTGCAGGAGCAGATGCCCTGCCTATGATGGATCTCCTAAGAGCCCTACAGCCATCGCTTAAATCTAAGCGGAATCTTGCGAATCTTAAGCTACACTGTCTCGCGGCCATTATTCTGTTCATCTCTCTGTCTCTCTCTCCTGTTCATCTCTCTGTCTCTCTCTCCTCTCTCTCTCTCTCATTAGTCGTTAGGAAGGAGGTTATTTAATTTATTTGTTGGACATTAGTTGTTCAATGTTCATGGAGGACAAAGCCTGCCATGGTGCCTGTCTTGGTCGTCCGCCGATGCCAAGTGCATTCATACTCTCTTATTAACTGAATCATCACTATCCTAGAACATGAAAATTAATTAAGATGGTTCTATGAAATGGTCCGCGTACTGTTGTTGTACGACGTATGTGGCTCATGAATATTCGAGGGTCCGTGACATGGATCCAGGTCCCTTAAGTGGAGGGGAAAAAATCACTTAGCATAGCGACAGTAAAATGTGAGACAGTGTGATGAATTTACTCCTATCTTTTTTTAATGTACAAATATTATCTCACATATTAATTTATGCCAAAACATATAGTTCATTGGATGAGACTAACTGAACCAGAAATCTAATATGAAGCTCCGAACCCTGACAAATTTCAGAAACACATACTAAAACTACTATGTTTACACCATGTCGATCATGTACCAAGGTTTTTGTTATTGTTTGAACCGGTAAAACAGGCTGAGACCGATTTAACAAAAATCACAATAACCGATTGAAAACTATTTCAAATCAAAAAATCAAAATGTGAACGAAATTTGATTGAAAACCGGTTGGTTTTTCGGTTTATTGAACGGTTTCACCGGTTTATCGATCAGTTTTTTCAGTTTCATCGGTTTCCAGTTTTAAAATTTGAAACCCATTGATTTCACTGGTTTACCCCTCGGTTTTATTGGTTTATCGACCGAGTTTACCGGTTTTTGATATTCCCAATATTTTTTTTCAAATTTTCAATTTTTTTAAAAATTTTAAAACGAAAACAGGTCGTCCAGTAAAATCAGACCAGACCGGTTTCACCGAAAACCACAAAAATTGGCTGGTTTTGAACAGTTTTGTGAACTTTGTCATGTACTAGTGACTCAAAACAATGTGCACAGAATAACTTAAAAGCAATTGCAAGTGCATATGTTGACATTACCATAACTGACGATGTATTTTACCACCAACACAGTTAAATTTGTAATAGCGAGAGGACGACGAGGTATATTCTTGTTATTTATGTGGCTGGTCTACCAAGAGACTTAGAGATTTATCCTGTTCCAGCCGCTGCAAGGTATAGTACCCTATGTGTAGCAGTGGTGCCCAGTGGCAGAGCTAGCAACAAATATTAGGAGGGGCCGAGCAAGGCAATTATATAGAACAAATGTATTGAACTGGTTTACATGTGCACTAGAATACTTAAATTTGAGTAATTTGAGTCTGGAGGTCAAGTATGGAACAAATAGCAAGGCAATTTTCTCTAATTTTTAAGCTAAAACGTTTAGTTATCTTCAAAACTTTCCTGGGCAAGGAGGGGGCAGCAGCCCCCTCTGGCCTGTACAAGGCTCCGCCAGTGGTGGTGCCTATATTAGTCCAAGGGGGCTTCGTTCGTGGGTGGCTACAAGGTCGTTAGAGTTTCACACGAGCAAGAACAATTGGGTGATTGTGTGTGTCTGTGAATGCATGCTTGTTCACTTGTTTTGAGAGCTCCCTGATGTAGCCTAGTATAAAGACTAGACTTGGGTTACATGAATTGGAGCCTATGAAATGATCGGCCACTGATGGGGAATGAGGAGTCCGAAGCATCTTCAAACTGCCTCGGCAAACAGCGGCAAACAGCTACGTAGGTGACAGGTCATTGTAATTGGGAGTGGCCTATCCCATGCGGCCATATCGGGTGGCTTTATCGCGTTCAGGTACGGTGCGAATGCCTTGTAGGCCGCTTTACGTTCCTATTTGTCGGGTGCTGGATAGGTTCAGTTTTTCTCCACGGTCTAACGTGCAGTGCCTGTGATGTCCAACCCAAAAAGTCGGCCGGACTTGAGGCAGTGGAGGGTCGATGCATTTTGACCCTCATGGTCATATGGGGGTCGAGTGCGTGGAAGTCGTGGCAGGCTGCTTGCCAGTTTCTATCGTGGGCCGTCTGTTTTAGCTGTTGGGCCTTATGAGTGGGCCAGATCATAGACACAAAGTTTTATAAACCCGACAATAACAATCTGGCAACACAAACTGATATGAAATAGGACAACATACAAATATTTCAAAGGGTCAAAATGTGAATGTTATCATATATCTGTATCCTTCCAATTTTATCGTATGTCTCCAAAGAGATGAATGTTATCATATATCTCTATGGTTCCAATTTTATCGTATGTCTCCAAAGAGATGAATGTTATCATATCTTTTGAGGAAAGATTAGATAAAAAAACTTTCATACTAACATAGTTGTGTTGTTTGCTTACAGGCAAAACTTTATTACTATAGAACAAACATAAATGAATCAAGTATAGAGTTATTACTAGATGTGTAACTTTGCAAGTCATGGATCCATGGATATGTCTGAATCAGCGGACACAACAGTCTACTTCGTTTAACATAAACCAGCAAGCAGCAACTCTGATCCTTCATTCACAAGCAAGTCCAAGATGCGCGAGGGACCAAAAATGCATTGCGAACGCGGAGGTGACGAACGAGTCTGCACGCGATGCGGGAACGTGAGGGGCTCGCCCACCACCCAACGTGTCAACGCGGCCGCGTGGCGCCCGGAGCATGCTTGCCACCCGTCGAGCTCGGGCGCCCGCTCGCCAGAAAGCGCGGACGACCGCTCAATGGCGCACGGACACGGCGACCCCTTGCGTGCCCACCGAAGACGGAGAGAGCGGCGCGCCTCAACCTCAAGCGGTGCGCACGTCGTGATGTGTCGCGCCACGGAGGTGCTGATGGGTTCCATCCTGCGGCCGCCGGACGCCTCTCCAACGATCTCGACGCGTCACAACCGTACGTGTCGCGCCGCTTTACGAGGAGTCCTTACGCCGGCGGTCTGGGGGACGCATGGTTCGCCTTCGGCTGGACGGCTGGAACACTTGTTGCCGCCAGCCGAGACCCATACGGGGGCCCGACGGCGAGAGCTGCTAACCGTTCGTATTCCGGCAGCGGCCTGGACTACCGGTTCCTCCGTAGGAAGGCCGTCGACGGCAGCCGCTCCGTTCTCGATAGATGCCGCTGTTTTTCTCCGAGTCCGGTGATCCACGGCTACGCAGGTCGGATGAAGAAACTGGTCTCGCCACGGCACGGTGAGCTGGCAATTCTCCCTCAGGTCAGTGATTCATTCGTTCGTCCTGACGGTGAGGCTCTTTCCCTCTCTATCTATCTGCAAAGCATTCAGCTGATAGATGATGTGTGCTTTTTGGCATGTTTACTGTTTCCTTTTTGTTTTGCATTATAAAATACAGACAGCATCACCGTGACCACTAGAGCGATAGATTTTACTATCCAGGTGATAGAACTTACAGTTAGATAGGCCATCAGCCTGCATGCTCTGAACTGGAACTTCTTCAGCAGAGTAGAGACGCCCTGAATCATAAAAACATGCCCGTCAAAAAATATAGTACACATCCAGAAGACAGAGAACCTACTATTCAAGATGTTACGTGTCAGAGCAGTACCGATTTAACCCAAGTCAACAGCCAGCCCTGATGCACACGCCAAGCCACCACAATCAAACACAGAAACCATGTATAACAAGATTATATAGAAGCATGCAGAAATAACAGGAAAGTCTATTGCATTTGCTTCACAGACCCATAGAGCTGACCCAGTTTCTGCAAGAATTTCAAACCAGCAGTTTAACTGGATCTAACATTGCAAGCCCTTTTTTGCTGTGGAAATCACCCTCCCAGTTCCAGATAAAATTGAGTGCTACGCAGCTCCAGCACAGATGTGCTAACCAGCCCAGCCACAGCACCAAGCTTCTGCAATTCGGGAGCTGCCACATCACAGGACAGAATAAGAGCATGACAGCAAAGTTCCTCGAGGATCACGGCAGATTGACGTATCCAAACACATAAACATCACAGCTTGAGAAACACAGAATCAGTTTAAAGATCAGTCGACATGCAGTCTTCCTAGGAGGAAAAGAAATTCAAGTTACAATAACATAGCCGAAGTCAGGCTCAGCGAGAACCGGCACCGTTTCTGCATATTGTTATTGGTACCTCCTTTTGTACACCTTGCCCGCAGATTCCTCGACAAATCTGGATTGCTTCGTGGTTGTGGTAGCAACAGGTTCGCGCCCTCGTTTTGTGTCACCCGTTGCACAGAAGACAGGGCGATGCCGTTCTAGTGTCAACTAGGTCCATCGTTGTTCTGTTTTGCTTGTACTTGCGCCAGGACATCCTGAATTATTTTTAGCCAGCATCTGCATTTCCACATCAAAGCAAAGTTTTAACTAACAAAACAGATGCGACTGACTACCATTAGAAGTTATGCTGAACGATTCAGGTGATTCTTTTTTTGGTGTGTGCGCGTGGGTCTGACAATCTCTAATCTGATGACCGTTTCCTTTGCTGTCATTTTCATGTTTCAGGGTGTACAAACAAATCATTTGGTGAGTTCCAGTTCTTAAGAGACCTAAGGTGTGTATAGATTACCAATGATATGCATAATTCACTAGTCATCGCAATTGTACCCTGGAAAACATTAATTGAAGCTAATTAGGATCACTATTGGACAAAATATAACATCATCAATGGAAGCTAATTAAAATACAAGCCAGTAGATTTGTTAACATTAACTATCTCATTTATCATAGATCAACCGATTTCTTGTAGTGGGAAGTTCCCGCACAACTTACATGCCCATTCCTCGACAGTATAATCTGCTCTAACAGGGTTTGAGGGGCATGTTGCTGATAACAATTCTATCGAATGTAAGACACCCTTTTGCCTTTCATTCCGGAATTCAAATTGCCTAACAATTTTTTTTGAAAGAACAGGAGGGCAAGGCCCTACTGATTATCAAATATTGAAAAATAAATAAGGTACAATGAAGGGGAAAAACAAAAAAGAAACCCAGAGAAAAAAGGTACTGATAGTTGCTGTTTGATGTATCCTAAAGGGTTCGCGTCTGCCACTGATAGTAACTCTAAAACTAGCCCAGCAGAGTTTAGCAAAGTTGCAATGAAAGAAAAGATGAGGCAGGGTTTCTTCACAT
The DNA here is from genome assembly GCA_001602315.1 of Zoysia pacifica. NCBI lineage: Eukaryota > Viridiplantae > Streptophyta > Magnoliopsida > Poales > Poaceae > Zoysia > Zoysia pacifica. The sequence goes on from BCLH01000219.1 coordinate 215,532, forward strand.
TGCAAAATACATAATTCACAAACATAGGAATCTAGATCCATATTCCTTCTTCTTAACATATTGCGGGTGTTAACTCTGTTTTTAATGATTAACCAAAAGAAAACTTTGTGCTTAAGCTGACAACAGGAATTCCAGAGCCAATTATAAACTGGATGCACCGGCATATGTCCAATCAAATACTTATATGCCTTTATAGAGGAATATTGACAATTGCTTCAAATGAATGACCAAACATCCCTGTCTGTGGAAGGTTGAAAGATCTGAATCATTTGTTGTAAAATCACAAACTCATCATAAGCTTACTGTAATAGGGGCAAATGAAAGTGGGACAAAAAGGATGGCAAATTCAGCAATTGTTGTACTGAAATGTCCTCTTGTTTGGAGAAGGAGAATAGTTCAGGGTAAGACAGAGATCGAATTTGATCATTCCACAGGTCCTTCCAGAAGAGGATAGTACATCCATCCTGAGCAAAAGCTTGAGCTAAACCTTTAAACTTATCTAGCAGCTTGAAAATGTCCTTCCACCAAAATGAGCCCTTTTTTCGTGCATCAGAAAGGGAGCCATTAGAATAATATGTATTCCATAAGAAATGATCCCAAGGGACATTTACTCGCATAAAAAACTTACGTAAATTTTTCATTAATAGAGCATCATTTTGCACTCTCAGATTAATAACCCCGAGACAACCTTCACGTTTTGGTCTGGTAACCATGTGCCATGCAACCTGTGGGGGCTTTTTAGAAGTAACATATGAGCCACGCCAGAGACAATGCTTGCGATACTTATCACATTGTTCAATAATACCAGCATGCAGCTTGAGAGTGCACATATAATAGGTTGGGAGTGCTGATAAGACTGAGTTTACCATTTGTAGTTTGCCACCTGACAAGAAGATAGAACAACTAACAAGCCTTCTTTCAACCTTTTGAACCAAGGGCAGACAATCAGATATACTTGTTTAGTTGTCCCTAGAGGAAGGCCCAAGTAAGTGAAAGGTAGCGCCCCAGTCTTACAATTAAAAGTATTAGCCAGGTGGCTAAGCCTCTTTGGATCAACATTAACAGGAACCATAACTGATTTACTAAAATTTACTCTGAGGCCTGTTAATTCAGCATAAGAATTCAAGAGAGCTTTCAGTAGAAATAATTGTCTTGGGCAGGCTTCAATAATGAGTAAAGTGTCATCAGCATACTGTACAATGGGAAAGTCAACAATGCCAGAAATGTTCAGAGGCAATCTCAAAAGACCAAGATCTTTAGCCTTATTGATTATAGACTACCAAAGATCAGCAGCAAGAACGAATAGCAGAGGGGAGAGGGGATCGCCCTGTCTAACACCTCTTTTACAATGAAAAACTTTCCCTAGAACACCATTAAGCAAAACTGAAGAAGCACCCAAGCTCAAAATGTTTGAGATCCAAGACAGCCATCAGGATCCAAACCCTTTCTGAGTCATGACATCAAGTATTACTCTATGTTCTAGCTTATCAAAGGCCTTTTCAAAATCCAGTTTAAGTATAATGATTTCTCTCCTTGATTTATGACAGGCATGGATGTACTCAAAACTCCAAGCAAGGCAATCCTGAATTGTTCTGGTTTTAATAAAACCATACTAATTCTGATGAATCAGTTGCATGATAACACCTTGCAATCTGTTAGCCAGAATCTTAGTAATGATCTTAATGCTGGTATTCAAAAGAGAGATGGGCCGATAATATGAAACTAGTGTGGGGTTATCAGTCTTGGGGATCAAGTGATGTAAGAACCATTGATGCTTTGAGTACAGACCGAGTTGTCATAGAAAGCTTGACAAAGCTCGTAGAAATTGTGTCTAATAAGTGGCCAACACTTCTTTACAAAATCAGTATTAAAACCATTTGGTTCAGGTGATTTATCATAGGGAAGATTAGCCACAATGTTGTCAATTCTCTCTGTAGAAAAAGGTGTTTCTAGAACATTCAAACCTGAAACCAGTGGCAATAAAGCAGGCAGATCAAAGTGCATTAAGGTAAACTCTGACTTACCCAATCGATCTTTAAAAGACTCCCAAAGTATTTGAGCTTTTTCAGCATGAGAGGAGACATGTATACCATCTGAAGACTGCAAAGAGGTAATAAGATTCCTCCTATGCTTGATGGTAGCATAGGCATGAAAAAATTTAGTATTTTCATCACCGAGCTTTACCCATTTGATTGCACCACGCTGCTTCCAGTAGATGTTTTGCTGTTTAAGCAAAGACTAAAGATGAGTGTGCAAAATATCCCTGAAGTTCCATTCCAAGAGGGTGAGATCACGAAACTCCTCCATTATATCTAGTAATAGGATGATTGCTTTGGTATTATTTATAGTAGTAGTGAGATTAGACAACTGCTTCTGTCAGCACCCTGAGAACTCTTCTTAAATTCTTGAACTTAGCCACCAGAAACTTGGCTTTATCAGATGCATTGACAGGTAACTGCCATCCATGATGAACAACTTGATAGAAATCCTGTCTTTCCATCCAGTAATTTTGAAACCGAAAAACTTTTCCTTTAGGGATATCAGTTGAGACTGAAATGAGACAAGGATCATAATCAGATGTATCCTTGGAGAGAACTTTAACTGTTGTACTTGGATAACTGGTGGACCAGGAATTAGAAATGAAGAACCAATCAAGACGTTCTAAGAGAGGATGCTCTTGCTTGTTGGACCAAGTGTAACGTTTGCCTTGCAAAGGGAGTTCAATCAATCGAAGATGACTAATTGCAGCGTGCAAAGGGAGTTCAATCAATCGAAGATGACTAATTGCAGCATTGGACATCATCATTTCTGTTACATTATCACCAGGCTTGTTTCTGTTTTTTGGACACCGAATAAGGTTAAAATCTCCAAGGACTAACCAATCCACATCATCATCAACCTCAAAATTGTGAAGCCACTAAAGAAATGCCAATTTTCTAACATGGAGACATGGGCCATAAACTATCGTGAGAGTGACTTGAGCCCTAGAGAATAAAGAGGTGAATTCAATTGTGACAGAGAATTCATTATGAGAGAGGAAATGCCCATAAATTTACTACTCTTCCACACTACCAAAATCCCACCCGAGGCCTCGACAGATGGCAAGTATTCAGAACTGTCAAACTGAGAATTGCAAAATTTGTGAATATAAGCAATATCAAGATGCTCCCTCTTTGTTTCTTGGAGACAAAAGATGTCAGCCGAAGCCTCATCCACTTTGTTGCAAATAGCATTCCATTTCTTATCAGAATTTATCCCCTGCACATTCCAACATAATATATTCCATGTTCTTACATTACTTCTATTATGTTGTGTAGACATAGTAAACCGTAGGGAAAGAGATAGCATAAAGGCACAAACTCAGCAAGTGCCCCAGAACATACTAAAAACACAGAAGAAACAAGTCAATATGAATTGCATCCCTATAGCGCAGCTACTTAGAGTTAATACATGCTATAATTAAAATTACACCAAGTGAGTAAGGTACTCCGAAGAACCATGGAATCCAGCATAACAAAAGCCAACAAGCCATCATGCACAAACAATACTGTCAAAAGATGAGCAAAATATCAGTCATAAGTATCTGGTAATAAGCCATAATCAACAGATAAACGGATTGACAAACTAGAACAACCTTCACTAGAGAGCTATTTCTTTTTAGGCTTCTTGTCATCATCACTACTATCTGACTTTGCTGAGGAATCTTTATCCTTGTCTTTTTTCTGAGAAATAGGAACCTTAGACTTTCTTTTTCTGGACAGAGTCATCTGTGAGCTCTGAAGAAGCCACCTTACAGATTGATGTCCTTAGGCTTCTCACCACTTTACTGGAAACGATCGGAGGAGAAGCAGAGCAACCCAACCAGTGCTTGTCTACACAGTGATGTGCTCGAAAACCATTATTCTTTCCTTGAAATCTGAGACTTCTTCTAACTTCAGTCTCAACAATGGGTGAATGCACCTTCTGCTTACCCTTATCAGTCCTAGATGCAGAAGACAAAGGAAAGATTGGTGGGAGTCCTCAGACTGCTCTGGCACCTCCTCTAAAAGCAGTTGTGGCTGTGTTAAGGGAGGATCAGAACAATGCAAGAGACTGACATTGGGACAGGCTGTGGGCAGCTTGAATGGTATAAACCCATGAATGGAGGACTGAGATAGTATTTCCCAAGCTTTAAAACCAAGAAATTGCTTGGCCCACTCAAACCGCTGTGAAGACAGTAGGTGATGAAATAAGTCTAGTGCAGGCGCTTTATGCTTTATGTTTTTCGCTTTAGCATCTCAGATTAACTTTTCCGCTTTATGCTTTAGCATCTTAGACTAGCTTTTCAACTTTATGCTTTAGCATTTTAGATTAGCTTTTTCAGCATTATGCTTTATCATCTTAGACTAGCATTTTAGAATATGCTTGGCTACCCACCAGCTTATATATATGTATCCCCAACCCCTCAGGTTGGCCATGACATTCTAGTGAGTAAAAAACATAGAGAAAATTGTCAATACTGAGTGTCATATCTCACAATGCGAGTATTGTCCCTAACAATTGGTATAAGAGCCGTATGGCTCTGTGATCTATTCAATCCCACCCGTGATTCTCTCCAGTGGAGGCGTCAGTCTCCCTGCTCGACTCCCTCCCCCGCCAGTCCCTGTGCTCTACCGGTAGCCAGCGACTCGGCGGCTTCTTCCCAGTGCAGTAGCAACATCCGTGACACTTCCCCGCTAGCGGCGTGCTATGTCTGTAAGAGGCTCTCACCGCTCGGTCGCCTCGAGCGTGCGACGTCGACAGAGGCCGACCTCGCCGCGGCAGAGG
>BCLH01000219.1:220625-232383 GCA_001602315.1 Zoysia pacifica
TCGGTGGCGGCGGTGTTCGAGCTGGGAGGCGGTGCGACGGCGGCGACCCAGAGGAGCACAGGCGCGGCGGCGGCAGCCCAGATGGGCGTGGACGCGCCGGCAACGCTCCCGATGGACGTGCGTGCGATGGCTGTACTACTGGCGAACGCGACAAACGCGACCCTTGGCGCGACCCGCGCATCGACCGCGCGCTAGAGGCTCAGCAACTGCGGGAGCAGACGGCACAGCTAAAGGCCCAAATAGAGTACAACCGGCGGCACGGCGGACAGGACGACGACGAGCGCAGCCTTCAGAGGCGACGTGGCTCTCCTTCCTCGGACCAGCGTCATGGTCACCACGGCTTTCAGACCGTCGTCAGGGGTGCCGGTGCCGGTGGTGGATCGCCCCTCCTCACCAAGACCAACTACGCCGAATGGTCCATGGTAATGAGGGTGAAGCTCTAGGTGCCGCACATGTGGGAGACGGTCCGGTACGGCGACGTCGACTATGACGAGGATCGACCAGCGTTGGGGGCCCTCTTTGCTACAGTCCTGCCTGAGATGCAGTCTTCGTTTGCTTGCAAGCGGACTGCTAAGGAGGCCTGGGACGCCATCGCTACGGCGCGTATCGGTAGCGATCGGGCCCGCAGGTCCACGCTGCAGGCACTGCGCAGGGAGTGGGAGAGCCTGGCTTTCAAGCTGGGTGAAGACATCGATGACTTTGTTCTCCATTTTAACACTTTGCTGTAGGAGTTTGCGCAGTACAATGACGACACCATCGACGAGGAGAGAGCTGTCGAGAAGCTCCTCCGCTGCGTTCCCGAGAAGTACAAGCAGATCACTCGCTCGATCGAGTCTCTGCTGGACCTCTCTAGGATGTCGATCGAGGAGGCGATAGGTCGCCTCAAGGCCGTCGACAACGACGAGCCACAGCCTCCCTCAAGGCCTGTCATCATTAGCGAAAAGCTCTATTTCACTCCGGAGCAGTGGGAGGCTCGCCAAGGTGATCAAAAGAAGGGAGAGCCTTCTTCCTCGACAGGTGGCTGTAAGCGCGGCAAGCCGCGCAAGGCACGCGGAGGCGCCCAGGGCAGGGCGCGTGGACATGCCGAGGGTGACACCCGCGGAGGTGCCCAGGGCGGCACCGCCGGCGAGCACAGGGCGACACAAGACGATGTATGCCACAACTGTGGCAGGCCTGGCCATTGGGTCAGGGATTATCGACAGTCGAGGCGCGGCCAAGCTCACGTCGCATAGGCTGAGGAGGAGGATCTGGCTTTGCTCCTAGCACACGGGAGCATCGAGCTACCTCCAGTAGCATCCCGCAACAGCTCTCCTCAAGCTCGACGAGCCGAGGGCACACGCCTTCCTCGGTGACAGCTCCAGCGACGACAAGATCAACGGCTAGTTCCTCAACAGTGGTGCCGCTCACCACATGGCGGGTCGCAGAGAGTTATTTTCCGACCTGAACGTCGACGTGCGCGGCTCCGTCAAGTTCGGCGACTCTTCGGCTGTGGACATCAGGGGCATTGGCTCCATTGTCTTTGTCGCCAAGACTGGCGAACACTGACTCCTCACTGGAGTCTACTTCATCCTCACACTAAGGAATTCCATCATCAACTTGGGCTAGCTAGATGAGAATGGCTCGCGCGTGGAGATCAAAGCTGGAATCTTGAGGATCTGGGACCGCCATCGTCGCCTTTTTGCCAAGGAAAACAGAGTCATCAATCGCCTCTACGTCCTCAATGTGCAGGTGGCGCAGCCCGTGTGTCTCGCAGCCCGCTGCGATGACAATGACTAGCTGTGGCATGAGCACCTTGGGCATCTCAACTTTAAGGCCCTGAAGCAGCTTGACGACAAGGAGATGGTGCAGGGCATACCGCGGGTCGAGCATGTGGAGCAGCTCTGCGACACCTGCGTCCTCATCAAGCAGCGGCGACTCTCGTTCCCTCGTCAGGCGAGTTTTCACGTCAAGAAAAAGGTGGAGCTAGTGCACGGCGACCTCTGCGGTCCCGTGACATCGGCCACACCAGGAGGCCGGCACTACATTCTGCTACTCGTCGACGATGTGTCCCGCTACATGTGGACATACCTCCTCAACACCAAGGCGGCAGCAGCTGATGCTATCAAGCGTCAGCTGGCTACGGCAGAGGAGTGCGGCTGCAAGCTTTGAGTGCTACGCACCGACAACGGCGGCGAATTCATGACGGCTGAGTTCACGTGGTACTGCGCTGACAAGGGATTCAGCGCCACTACTCCACGCCGTACAGCCCGCAGCAGAACGACGTCGTCGAATGTCGCAAACAGACGGTGGTGAGGATGGCCCGAGCCCTCCTCAAGCAGAGAGAGATGCCGACCATCTTCTAGAGAGAGGCGGTGGTGACAGTCATCTACATCCTCAACCGCTCGCCCACCAAGGCGCTCGGCGACAGGACGCCGTACGAGGCTTGGCATGGACGCAAGCCGACGGTTGCCCACCTGTGCGTCTTCGGCTTGCCTCGCGTTCGTCAAAGAGCTTGGCCACGTCGGCAAGCTCGACGACAGGAGCACTTCGGGAGTGTTCATTGGCTACGCGGAGGGAACGAAGGCCTACCGCATCCTTGACCCGAAGATACAGCGTGTGCGCACGGCGCACGACATTGTGTTCGACGAAGGGCGAGGTTGGGCGTGGGGCAAGATGGTGGACGACGGCCCGACTCCGACGTACGACGACTTCGTCGTCGAGTACGTCCACTTCGAGAGAGCTGGAGGAGTGGGCAGCTCTTCTTCGTCAAGCGTGCCTACCCTAGTCCCCGAGGCTCCACCGACTCCAGCGACTGTGACGTCGGCAACGACGAGTTCCCCACCGCCACCACCACAGCCGGCCATGCCACGCTCTCCAACGCCGACAGCTACTCCACGCACGTCTACACTAGCACCTGCTCATGTCGAGCACAACCCGGTGGAGTTCGCTACTCCTCTCCCTCACGACAACGAGCGTGTCCACGTGTACCACGACGGCAAGCCGTTGAGTTATCACACGATGGAGGACCTTCTCGACGACATAAACTGGTGCCTCACAACCTAGAGGCAAAGTTGCATCTGACATGCGATAACGGCGAGCCTCGCTCCTTCGCTGAGGCAGAGGGACACGCGGCATGACGCGTCGCGATGAAGCTAGAGATGGATGCGATTGAGAGGAACCGTACTTGGGAACTCACTGACCTTCCTCCTGGACACTGCGCCGATCACTCTTAAGTGGGTGTTCAAGCTGAAGAAGGATGAGACCGGTACCATCGTCAAGCACAAAGCTCGCTTGGTGGTACAAGGGTTTGTGCAGTAGGAGAGGATCGACTTCGACGATGCCTTCGCTCCCGTTGCACAGATGGAGTTTGTGCGTCTTCTTCTTGCGCTGGTTGCCCAGGAGGGCTGGTGCGTCCACCACATAGATGTCAAGTCGGCGTTTCTCAACGACGACTTGAAGGAGGAGGTCTACGTGCAACAGCCGTCTGGATTTGTCATCCCCGACAAGGAGGGCAAGGTGCTGCGCCTACGCAAGGCCCTCTACGGCTTGCGACAGGCACCACGGGTGTGGAACGCCAAGCTGGATTCCATGTTGAAGAGGATGAGTTTTGAGCAAAACCCGCACGAGGCGGCCATCTACCGGCGGGGCAACGGCGGTAATGCCCTGCTGGTGGGTGTCTACATCGACGACTTAGTGATCACGGGCACTAACGATGCGGAAGTGGCAGCGTTCAAGGAGGAGATGAAGGCCACCTTCCAGATGAGTGACTTGGGGTCTCTCTCCTACTTGGGGATCGAGGTGCACCAAGACGACTCCGGCATCACACTTCGACAAACCGCTTACGCCAAGCGCATCGTTGAGCTAGCTGAGCTCACCGACTGCAATCTAGCTCTCACTCCGATGGAGGAGAGGCTGAAGATCAGTCGTGACAGCATGACAGAGGAGGTGGATGCCATGCAGTACCGGCGCCTTGTGGGAAGCCTTCGCTACCTCACCCACACGTGGTCGGACTTGGCGTTCTCCGTCGGCTACGTTAGTCGGTTCATGCAGCGACCGACGACGGAGCACTAGCAGGCCGTCAAAAGAATCATCCGCTATGTTGCGGGGACTCTTGACCACGGCCTCCACTACCCGAGGTGTCTCGGGGCGACACATTTCGTCGGGTACAGCGACAGTGACCACGTCGACGACATCAACACCAGCAAGAGCACGAGCGGGGTGCTTTTCTTCCTCGGTAAGTGCTTTGTTAGCTAGCAATCGGTCAAGTAACAGGTGGTGACCTTGTTCAGCTGCGAGGCTGAGTACATAGCGGCTTCCACCGCTTCAACTCAGGCGCTGTGGCTCGCTCGGCTGCTTAGTTATATCTTTGACAGAGATGCTGAAGCAGTGGAGCTCAGGGTGGACAGCAAGTCCGCTCTGATCTTAGCAAAGAAACCTGTCTTTCACGAGCGCAGCAAGCACATCAGAGTGAAGTACCACTTTATCCGAGGCTGCTTAGAGGAAGAGAGCGTCAGGGCAAGCTACATCAACACAAAGGACCAACTTGCTGATCTTCTCACCAAGTCCCTTGGTAGGATCAAGTTTCAGGAGCTTCGCGTCAGGATTGGGATGATTCAAATCTCTCAGAAGACGACGCACAAGACTTAGAGGAAGAATGATAGAATAAGTCTAGTGCAGACGCTTTATGCTTTACGCTTTTCGTTTTAGCATTTTAAACTAGCTTTTCAGCTTTATGCTTTAGCATCTTAGATTAGTTTTATGCTTTAGCATCTTAGACTAGCATCTTAGCATATGCTTAGCTGTCTACCAGCCTATATATATGTATCTTTAACCTCTCAGGTTGGCCATGGTATTCTAGTGAGTAAGAAACATGGAGAAAATTGCTCCAACACTGAGTGTCATCCCTCACAATGCGAGTATTATCCCTAACAGCAGCAACACAGTAAAAAAATCTGACCATTACGAAGGAATGTTGATAAAATCATCAGAGCCCATTGGAGAAAAGAACTGAGCCCACAATCTCACCCCTTCAACATTTTGCTTTCCAGATTTTGGGAACTGCCTAACAACCAAAGGGTGAGAGACACTTGGAAAAGTATAAGTCTCAAAGATTGAGGAGAAATCCACATCATACTGAAGCCGAACCATCCCAACCTGTAAATTTTTATTGTCCACAAGCATATCATCAGGTCTATTGTTATGATCTGCAGGTCCATTATTTGGATCCTCAAGAATAGCAACATCTTGAGGCTATACCATATCATTGTCTGCTTCTATAACTGGCACATTGAAATCAGGTAATTGCTGCAGCACATTGTTGGATGAATCAGATGAGATACCAGAAATGCTACTAAGCTGATCAGCATCTTGAACTCCTTGGGGCTGAGCATTCGCTAGCAAAGCTAACATAGAATCATCATTAACCTCCATGGGAGCAGGATTGTCGCTCAAATGTACCCAGGGTTCCCAGTCATTGTTGTCTTCAGGATGGGGATCATCTCCATCATGGTCATCATCATTGCCATCAAAAAGAGGAGGCCCTTGCTGCACAAAGCCAAAGAAGTCAAAAGGAGGATCTAAACCACCTCCTGTTGGAGGAAAGGGGTCTTCATTAGCAAACAAGGCCCCCAAAAGATCCTGCTGAATAATCTCACACTGCACTGTCCAAGACTGCCCTTGAAAGCCACTACCATCTGTAATCACTATGAATTCTGGCACATGCTCCAAATCCACAACTCTAACTCGAACCAGCAGTCTGGCTAGATGCTCGAAGTCTTGTTCCCAGGATAAAAGTCTTCCAAATGAAGAGATCACATTTTCCGCATAAGCATGGGTCCAATAATCAATGAGAAAACCAAGCAACATAAGCCAGCACTCACAATTGAAAGTTAGAGCCTTCTAATTCCTACCTTGGTTGTGCTTTGACACATGAAATTCTAGGTCACTATGGAAGAAAGGGCTATTGTGCACTAGACTATCTCTGTCCTGGACATGAGCAAAACGAACAAAAGCCTGACCCAGGTGACACGGTTGCACATCTTTAACAGGTGCACGCATGTGAACCATAAAGAAGTCAATGAGAGTATCTCTGATCACCGGGAAGCCCACTTGTTCTACTGGCATTTGGTTGATCGTCACTATGGCTAGGTCTTCATTTCGCAGCGAAGGACGACCCACAACAACGCGCACTGCTGGCTCACAACCCTGCACCGCTACTCGTTGAAAACCAAGAGGCGTAAAGGGCATGGGATCAGACCTTTCAAACGCCATTGCCAGAAGATTCTTTTTTCTAGAAGAGAGAGACGGTGGTGGAGCAGTGATCGCCGACGGAGCGTCCAAAACTCCAATTTCTGTGGGAGGCGAACCACCAAGGTGAACAGTTGCCGCAGTGTTGGTAAGACAAGTTCGGAATGTCAGCGGGACTTCCCCAAAAGACCGAAACACCGGTGGTTCCAAATCATGCGAAAAAGGAATAATATCTTTAAACCAATTATGGGAATTATCGCAATGGATGGACTTAGCAAAATTATCCTTGATAGGAATAGAAGGCCTGAAACCGGAATTCACCAATTTAAATTGACACTGCCGTGCAATATGGCCTTCCCTTTTACAATTCCGACAAATGATTCGGGCCCAACAAGAGTATTTGTGATGTCCGGACTTGAGACAACGATCACAGATTAGCACCGAGCCATTGGGCTGGGCTAGATTCGTAGGCCCTGTGTTGAATTTGCTGTTGGGCTGGAATAGAAAGCTCATCCCCAAAATCAGGGATGGCGGCTTCAAATTTAAATCCAAATCAATACGCGGGAAATCAGGCGCCTCAGAAGCAGAGTTGACAGCAGAGATTTCCTTGTTCTTCGCAGATTCAGAATTGCAGTTCGAATTTGAAAAATTCAAACGAGAAAAAACCAATCGTCGAGGAAAAGAGAGATGATCAAAAACTAACCTTTTAGAATTCCAATGCCGAGAATTATGCTGACGCAAACCACTGCCAATTCTTGTACAATTTGCACCAGAAAGAAAATTGGAAGAGCCTGCTTTAGCAACTTCAGCATAAGAACGATAAGGAACCTTCTTCATATATCCACTGATTATTTTCTTCCTGTTCATAACGACGGAATTCTGCTTGCCAATTCGGACCACCATGGCCCCAGAGATGAAAGAACAATTTATATTGAGGACATTCATATGATCGCAGATTCACAATATGAAAACCCACTTCTTTGGAAGACACCTCAAAGCAGAAAACCCTCTTAGAGAGTTGAGTTGCATGAAAATCCGTTGCAATACCACCCAGTGTAGCTGGAAGAATAGTCTCAACTGAGGAAGAAGTGAGCTTGAATTTGCACCGGCCAAAGGAAACGACTAACAAGAAAATCCGGGAGCCAAAATTCAGAGATGGAGTAACGGGCAATCCAAACCGAGCGAAAATGGCTGCCTGAACTCCGGTGCCAGGCTTCGAACTGAGATCATGAAAATCCATCGAAAACCTGAACTCACCTTGAAAAAACGAGAAAACCGGGAGCAGATCCAAGAAGCTAGCACCTGAATCTTCCCGAAACACCCAGAGAGGAAGCAGATCAGCAATAGAGAGATGCGGACCCCAGGCGATCGCCGATCGCCATCAGACCGCCTTAGTGTTGAGAGGTTTCCCCTACTCGTGCCTCCAGCCTTTTTTTATTTAATTGCCTAACAATTAGTCACATGAAAGTAAATATGGCTCCATGTGTTCTGATATTATTATTTACCATAGGTCAAATATATATACATAAGAACTAAGAAAAAGGTCATCTAGACGCATATGTGCATTTTTAACCAATGCTTACTGATTAAACTTAACAAATTAACAGCACAGTACAATAGCAATATCAGGTCAACAAAATATGAAAAATATGGCGTTGATATATGATCACTCAAGAAAGAGGTTCACGCCACAGAAAAGCCTTCGTCAAGAGTTTCTTTAATCAGAAGTGGTCTTTATCAAGGGCAATGGTGGCAGAAAACAATTCTGTCAAGTGTACCTTTTTGGCTTTAGTATCCCTTAAAGCCTTCGTCAAGAGTTTCTCCAGTTTCTCTAGTTCACTGGCATCTGTTTCGTCAGCATTGTGTTGGGTGGACCTGCATGTTGTTACATAATCATCGTATTAGTGAAAAATGAACCATGGAGAATATAGTGAAAACTCTTAACTCTGTGTTACCAGGTAGCGAGTGCCCTAAGCTTTGACTGCAAATCAGAAGTCTCGTTCTGGTTCTGGGTCAAAATATCTGAGTTAGTTACATTTACCCAAACAATTACATCATAGCTCTTTTTCTAGTCTTGTACATAGACTATATACTGGTTTACGCGCTTCATTGCATGCAGGCAGAACATTATGTATGGCTCAAACAGAATACTGAGCATAATGCTGACAAGTGTAGAATCATACGACTCATTCATCCCGTAACATAATAGTAGCACGGCAGCCACAGGTTCCATACCTTGCAAAAGTTACGCTTGAAAGAAATATGCATTGAAAAAGGCTATATGGATGGATATTTTTACATTATGGCTTTGGTCTTCGTCATTCATATTTCTTTTTGTTCCATCGAATTGCCCATATCGTTCATATGTATCTTCTATGCTGAAAATGAAAAACAAAGCAGCAAGAAATCAGTTCAAATTGTAATAAACTTCAGAAAAATCAATCTTTATGAAGAGAGCATAGAAGCTAGAAATAAGTTCAAATTGTAATAAATTTCAGAAGAAATAATCTTTATGACTCCTCGACCCTGAACTTTTTTATGAAAAGTCCACATCCTTTGCAAAATAAGCTTAGGAATGATTATGAAAAGGACACTTGTTTAAGTCGACAAGTACAATTAAACAAAACATAGAACAATCAAATTTTCTAGAACAGCACTTTACTTTTCCTTTTTATATATAGTTCCTTTGAAGGTACAGAACCGGTGTATCACTTAATCATTAATCAGAAGAATTCTGAGTCACACTAGTCTGAAACTCTAGGTTGTTACATGTAGTTAGAACTGTTCAATAGTGTCACAAAATCAAAATACAAGCATTTGTGATTTATTAATCAGTAGATTACTTAATTTTGCTGTAGCCATAGGTGGTACCCGTGGCAGCAGTACTAGGGGTGTGGTGTTGAGACTTCTCCTTCTGATCCATGTCTGTGAAGGAACTAGGTAGGCAGTTTTCTGACGGCAACGTATTACTAAGATAACAAATACTCCTAGAAGGTAGAGCAAGTATTTTGACAGTGGACAAGTTATTGCACTGGCAGAGGATGACAAATGACCATGACGATGATATCTCTACATGCCTCATTTGTGCTTTCTATTTGACATATCAACGGTCCCCTCAGCTACGTGCACCAAGCGTGCATTTGCTTTGCGTTGTAGATCTCACCGGGCTTGAGGAACTTGAATAGTTGCCTAAAAGGTAATATGGATATTAACACATTGATAGCATATAGCTAGGGAGACTAAAATGAGAAGATTGGCAGGGCCACTTGTGGTTCAATAAATCTAGCAAAGACTTTCTTGTTTGAAGTTGCTTCATTTCATGTCCTTACAAATACATCAGGTGATACTCAACGGGATGGGTGAAGGTATAGGTAGAAAGAGGTGGATGATGCAGTGCATTGAGAATATGCTTGCGTAGTGATGTGGAGTGAGGAGTGATGACATAGTGAGACTGGAGTAGACCTGATAACAAGTCAGAAAAAAATGAACTAGTCATGGAGAGGGTTTTATCAGATTAAGATTAAGCTGAATTTCTATTCATGTTTTGTCTAATATATAATAAGAACATATAGGTTATGAAAAGCCCGTGGGCTGAGCCCTTTTATCACTCCTGCGTTGGAGGCTAGCTGCTTAGTGTGAGTTTGATGAGTGATTGTCAAAGGTAGCCAATATAGGCGGATACAACCTTGGCTCAGCATGTGCTAGTTTCATGCGGTTCACCACCGCCAAGGGGGCGCTTTGGCTATCAGAGTAGATCATTAATTCAATATGGATCGTGACACATGTTTGAATTACAAGAGGCAGAGCAGTGGACGGAGATGAGGTTGACATGAGCAAATTTGGCGATGAGACATTGAAGGGAGGGAAACCTCATGCTCCAACTTGCCAAGGACAATGGACTATGATGATGAATTAGAGGATGGGGATATAAAAGCACATCCGACTCAATAAGCAACTAGCTAAACTAATTACTACTACATGTATGTATAAGAACGGCTGATTCTATCTCCTTTCCTCCATCCATCAGTGAAGTCACTTCGAGTTTGGAGGGAGGGGGATGGCGATGGAGCCCTTCTCATTGAAGAATAAAATAGGTGATTGTTAGTTATCCCCTCATACACCAATTTTTTTCCAATGCTCGTGATTGTCAAGCTCAAATCAATGTTTAGAACTATGAGAAGGACAAATTATTTATATGGCAAGTGATGATGAAACATCATTAAATGTGTGCTTCAATGGGACATGGAAAAGAAATGTAACATAATTGAGAATGCGAACATGTTATTTTTGGAACTTAAATCCAACTAGTCCCAATACCCGTGCTAACGCTACGGTCTAAAGAAAATTATTAACTTAAAAGTAATATATATTAATATTAAAATGAATTTATTTTGTTTTTCAACAATTTTCTTTAGATCTCATATATTTGTTCTAGATAATTGTATTTTGTTAACTAACAATAGTCCGTGTAGGTTCAAAATCTGGGAGATCCGAAAGAGTTTATCCGTAAGATTTGTAAAAAATGTCTATGAAGAGATTTTAACCGTAAGATTTGTAAAAAGGGGTAATTCTGAGTATATTTTTCATGCGCACGTAGTTCAATCTGTTTGTTTGGGACATTTTACTATGTGTACATAGAAAAAAAATTGTGTTTTTTAAAGAGTAGAGATAAAGAAACACCCTTCCTTCTTTATGTACAGGATTTGAAAATAACGATCAATTTCCAAATTCTACTTAATTATTGACACATGAATTAGCAACGTTTACGATGTCACAAAGTGGACCTGGTTGATTTTATTTTTCTGAATTCGAAATGAATTTTCATTTGAACTTGAATAGACATCGTACGTACACACGTTGATTTGGATCTCATGGGACCGTAGCATTAGCATGGTAGTTTTAATGTATACATAGAAAATAAATTTGTTTTATTTTTCAATAACTTTCTTAGATCTCTTATATTTGTTTCGTTAACTAATAATGATCCGTTTGGGGCCATTATCTGGGAGATCTAAATGAGGACATCCGTTAGATTTGTAAATAGTGTCTGTGGAGAGATTTCATCTGTCAGATTTGTAAGAAGGGATAGCTCTGTGTGCATTTTTCGTGTGCACTTAGTTTAACCCATCTCTGTTGAAGACATTTTACCGTGTGGACGTAAAAAAGAAAAAATGTTCTTTTTAAGAGTAGAGATTAAAGTTGTTGGTTACTCCTCTAAGGCTTGGCACAAATGTTATCTCTAACAAAATCTAGTTATAACATAAGGAACTCTAATGGAGGCAAAATTTTGAAAGAAATTGTATTAAAAGTTTTAGATATATTAAATTAGTTTAAACCAAGATTATTAATAAACTTTTTTAAGACATGATTCATAGTGTAGGGAAGAGATATGTCTTAAGCAAATTTGTGAATTTGAAGTTGGTTAATGGATGCTAAATGTTATATGTGAATAAGGTCAAAATATACTAAATATATACATTGAATTGTTTTGGGTTATGATAATATATTATGGTTTGACAATCTTTTCTTGATA
>BCLH01000220.1:0-42242 GCA_001602315.1 Zoysia pacifica
GTTGAGCGATAAGGACAAGTGATACTTTACTTTGGACCTAAAATAGTGACACAACCGTGACGCGTATGTTATTGCGAACGAACGATGCGTGCGTCATGGGTGTTTATTTAGGTTATGGTTATCTGAGGTGGGCACGGAGAAATGGAACTGATAATGACAGTGGTTTATGGAAAAGAGAAGAGTGTGATCTGGTTGCTTTCTAGTGTGGGTCTGAACAAGACAATAGTTTACCTGTCTTTGCACTCCTCGCCCAACACCAGCTCATCAATCACCTCTCAAACGGGCAAAAGATCTGTCGCTGCATCCCTTTCCAACACCAAACTTTGTCCTGTGGCACTAACCAATTAAACCGACCGATAAGGAAAACAAGGACGCCCGCCATGACGACAGTCACGACACCCGCGCCGCGCAGCCAATGGCCGCGGCGTGCGTGCTCGGCTGCTCGCGAGATCCGCGAGGCGCTGGGAGCCTGGGGCTGGGGGAGCGCGGTGAGTCACGGCCCGCGCGTCGCCGTCGTGGAGGTGGCGCAAGTGGGCCGAAGCGGGGCCCGACCTCAGCGCAGGTTCCCATCGCGCGTCGCCATTGGAAAGTTCTTGCCCGCTTCGTACACCGCTCAGCCACATGCCCGGTTTCACCTTGCTCCGCCTCACCTTGCACCGCACGTTTTGGTGTCATTACGTCGTTTTCACGGGCAGCAGCCGTGTCCGCTCACCGCCGGTGTTCAGTTCTCCAAGCGGAGACGGCTGCGCGGCGCTGATCCCGCTCGTGACGGCCGCCAGGAAAGGACCTGCAGCCGCGCGGGGCGGCACGGCAGGAGCTAACATTGGCTGCCATGATAGTGAAAGGTTGTTAGTTCTTGGTGTTAAGTGCTAATCTAGCACGTGGCGAGGAATTAGGAGTGAAATTGACATAGAGTCAGTAATTCTATAAGGCCCTGTTCAGTTAGAGTGGGAATAAGAGAGGAGCCCTCAGAAGAGGATTGAAGTAGAATAAAGAAGATTAAATTTACATCTAGCAAGTAATGAAATTATTCCCTTTCAATCCCCTTTCCATTCTCTAAAAACGAACGAGTCCTTAGTGGTTCCAAGAGTGCAATGGTACTGTTAATTTTTGTGGTAATTCTCCGTGACTCACATTTCTATGATGAAAAAGTTCAAAAAATTGTCAGTACGCGAATTGTTATAGTAACTTACTGTGCAACATAGAAAATGATTGTGTTGGAATGGCTAAAGTTTTTTTAACGTAAGCAGTACACATTTTTGTTAGATTCTTCAATTCATATGTCAATATAGCTGCTGTTAATCCCAATGGAACAGTTTTTAATTACCTAAAAGAGAGTGGATCCTGTCTGATTTGTACTCTAAAAACTATTATAAACATATGTGCCATGTCGAATGGGTCCTCTAAAGTGGGGTGAAAAATTCAATGAGTGTTATGTCTGGAATTTAGACTTCTTTTAACTGTTTGATTTTGATTTAGGGCTTCTTTGTTTTAACTTCTCAGCTGGTTTTTTTAGCTCAAAAAGCTTAAAAACTGAGAAACTGAAACAAACAAGTTTTAAAAAGCTCATTTTTGAAATGTTGAAAAAGCTAGCTTTTGCAGAAATCAACTAATAAAAGTTAAAAAACTCACTGAGGGTTGCTTTTTCTGATTTTAGTGTGCAGAAAAACTAAATATATATTACCAAAGTTAACATTTAAATTTCACTAGCTAGCTTTTCACGTAACTATCAGCCAGTTTTTCGAAAAGCTTAAAAACTTCGGCTCAAATAAAGAAGGCCTTATTGCAACAGTACCAGATAAGTTGACAAACTATGAACATGATTCTTTTTCTACATGATTAATTCACTATAATTCTTTTATATTATATTGTATCAATTGATACAGACCTAAAATATAGTAGATTTTTTTCTAATAGTGCAGAAGATATTGATCCGCCTCCATGCACATGCAAGCAAGCCCTTAGCCGTGGGCGTAGATCATGGCAAAGCAGGTAACAGAGGCGGCTAGCAAGAGCGATCCAACCGAAATGGCTCACCAACCGGTGCCTCCACCCGCTTTCCACTCTCACCCGCCCGTCTCTCACTCCCAGCCCATATATACGCACTTCACCTTCCTCTCGTTTAGCTGCTTGCCTCTCCTCCCCCACCTCAATCCCTCGGGTAACCTCTTCACTCCTCGCTTATGGCTCTCGTTCGCCAGCGCCGCCAGCTGCCGCACCTCACCCTCCCGCTCGACCACTTCCCCTTGCGCATGCTACCGCAGCCCGCCGCCGGGCCGTCCACCTCAGCCTCCGACGCCCGCCTCTCCGACTACGAGAGGCTCTCCGTCCTCGGGCACGGGAGCGGTGGCACCGTATACAAGGCGCGCCACCGCCGGTCCGCGCAGCCGCTCGCGCTTAAGCTCTTCGCCGCGGCCGGGGATCCCTCCGCGGCGCGAGAGGCCGAGATACTCACGCTCGCCGCGGACGCGCCCCACGTCGTGCGGCTACATGCCGTGGTACCGTCGGCGTCTGCGGTCGCCGGGGAGGCGCCCGCGGCGCTGGCGCTGGAGCTCATGCCCGGGGGCTCCCTCGCGGGACTGCTCCGCCGGCTGGGCCAGCCGATGGGGGAGCGCCCGATCGCCGCCGTCGCGCGGCAGGCGCTCCTCGGGCTGGAGGCGCTGCACGCGCTGCGCGTCGTGCACCGCGACCTGAAGCCGTCGAACCTGCTCCTCGGCGCCGGCGGCGAGGTGAAGATCGCGGACTTCGGCGCGGGCAAGGTGCTGCGGCGACGACTCGACCCCTGCGCGTCCTACGTCGGCACGGCGGCGTACATGTCCCCGGAGCGGTTCGACCCGGAGGCGTACTCCGGCGACTACGACCCCTACGCCGCGGACGTGTGGAGCCTCGGGGTGGCCATCCTCGAGCTGTACCTGGGCCACTTCCCGCTCCTGCCCGAGGGCCAGCGCCCCGACTGGGCCGCGCTCATGTGCGCCATATGCTTCGGCGAGGCGCCGGAGCCGCCCGCCGCGGCGTCCGAGGAGTTCAGGGACTTCGTGGCCCGGTGCCTCGAGAAGAAGGCCGGGCGAAGGGCGTCCGTGGCCGAGCTGCTGGAGCACCCATTCGTCGCTGAGCGGGGCGCGGCCGACGCGCGGCAAGCGCTCGCCGCGCTCGTCGCGAAGGCGGAGCAGGACGACCTGTAGCCGAACCGGCCGCGGTTAATTGACTGCTACAGGAGATTTAGGGGCCAGGATGAGTTTTTTTTTTTGTTAGGACAAGGAGCCAGGATGAGCTGATGTGTACATAAGTGACGCCACGTGGACGAATAATCTGTCATACGTGTTTCTTTTCCCCTTGGTATTGCAAGTATTCTTTCGTTTTTGTTTCACTCGCATATCGCAAGAGCCAAATATGTGAAATTGAGATTTTCTGGTTACAAATTAGTGGATTTAACACTCTCTTCTGGTGTGATGCTTAAGATTTTGTTCCTACACTACATTTTGTTAAAAACGGTTTGCTCTGTTCATAACCACTCGTCGGAAATCAAGGTCACCAGAACCAAAAAGTACAGTATCCAAAGAAAGGTTTAGCGCTGTGTCTTAGCTGTAAATAAATTACAGTAGGAGCACTCGAGTTTATTCATGATCCATCTAGCACGAGTCGCTGTTGTGGGGTTTGTTGCATCTGAGCGTCATCACTGGCGATCACAACGCAACTAACAACAAAACTGCTGAGATGACTCGTGTCGCCATGCCTCCGTTGGGCCACTCTTTACAAAATGTGAAAGAGAACAAAAAGCCAAACTTCCTGAGCCAAAAACAAGCGAGGTACCAGCAACCAAAGCCGGTGCGTACTAACTAACCCGGTGTCGGGTGTGCTGATAACGTAGAGGATGTTTGGTTAGCAATCATAATTTATCAGGTCGGGTCGCGTTAAAGATTTTTTGTCGGAGCTGTGGTTAATGTTTATTTAACTGCTTAACTTATAGTGTAGTGTGACACAGCTACACTGGCTCCATTTAATTTCACACCGTTTGACGTCAGAAGTGGGGTGGACGAATTCGTCGCCAGAACTTCGGCGACCCGCGCTCGCGGCTAGGCTTCGGTGGACATCCAAACAGCTCCGTAGTCTTAACCACCGCCACCGGTGCAGCGGAGGGACGATGGATAGAGTTGCCGTTGGATTTGATGGGCGGGACGCATTGTCTGTACTTGTTTCCGTTTAGTGGAAACGTGCAAATCGTGGACGATCTTTCCGAACATATGCGAACGGCAGTGCCCTGTTGCATCCCTTGCTTCCTTCTGATCAAAGTTTGGAACCAGTTTGTTACTCTGGCATGAAACAGACGCGCGGAATTTTTGACCTCGCACGTCTGTGCCACTCAAGCTTTGCCTGCCAGCACGGCAAAAAGTGAAAAATGCGCACCTAGAAATGAGAGCAGTTATCTGCTTCGCCTGCCAGCACGGCAAAAAGTAAACATGCGCATCCGGGGAATCGAACCCCGGTCAGTACCGTGGGAGGGTACTATGATACCACTACACCAGATACTGTTTCTTTTAAATAAAAGTTTTAACTACAAATGTTCAGGGAAGGGAAATGACACAGCAAAGCTTTATATGGCGTCAAAAATGTCATCGACCGAATCACGAATAAGAGGTGCGCAAAAGTTCCCGAGGACAAGATTACTTCTATGGACCAAAAGTATACTCTTCATCATACAAAACATGGATGCACAAAATTGCTCAGAATCCAATACAACAGTATGTACAACAGATAATGGATTCTAACTTTCGTTAAAAATGTACCTAGGACAAAGAGAGCTGTCAAAAATTCCTTGCCCTATTGCCTTGGAACATAACAAAGAAAATATATTGTAGTTTCCTCCGGTCAACAACCATAACTGTCTTGGACCCTATTTGGCACGCTACAAAATAAATTAGCTTTTTGGCACAACTTCTGCTTATTTCTGTTGATAATCATCAACACTTAAAGGATCCTCCATTTGACCATCATGTTCAACTGATGTATCCATGGAATCTAGATCATTGAACAAAGCATCCATGTCAACAGCTTCCCAATCACACAGACCTGGGGATCCAGTAAAATGTTCACTGGTCGAACCGAGAGTATCAGCATTGTTTGAAGTCATTTCCGCATCCATGGGCGTGGCAAGCGCAGGGCTCGAAACTGGCCCTACAGGAGTTGCACAAAAAGCACCATCTACTGGCATTACTTCATTGGCGATTGCAGGAACAGGAGGTCGATACTGAATAATTGGTGCACTTGCTCCAGAAGTCTCCTGTTCAGCTGCAGGACCCTGTTCCAGAGCAATAAACCTCCTTTTCTTGCTTCCGTCATCATTCCACAGGTTACTCCTGCGTTGCTGCTGCACCAACTGATTAAGGAAATCTGGATTCTGGACCGCAATTGCCAAAAGTGCCATCATCTGCTGCTGGTTTTGCTCCATCACATGGAGGCGTTGAATCAAATTCTGCAGTTCAAGGTTAGATGACTGCTGGTAATGCCTGAGATCTACAAGCTGCTGCATTAGAAGAGTTTTGTCCCTCTTAAGTTTTTCAACTTCCTTTTCAAGGCCTCCATAGTTTCCAATTTCAATGGTTTCAGTGCCAGGTGCAGGTTTGACTGGTGCCTGTGGTGGATCAGGTGTTTCCTGAGAGATTTTCTTCTTCCTTTTGATGGTCTTCAGAAGATGTTTTTGGTCCTTGACAAAACCTTCATTCGCCCACTCCCATCTATCAGGATCAACTTTATGAAACCCCTGGTAAAACAAATGAACGCAACAACTAAGTTCATCTAAACAGAAAGTTAAGACTCAACATGAACTTCATATGTAGGAAACAGATGAAATAGTCACATTCAAGCAGAGAACTTTCACTTAACATGATTCTAGTGTCCCAGTTACAATGTTCATGTGCTAATTTTAATAAATATATGGAGGAAAAGCGATCAAGCATGCTGTTATAGAAATTTCCATTGACTCATTAACACTAAATCAGTACACCAAGTAGTATGGATCCAGAATAAATAAACAATGTGTTACGCCCACGAAAACAGCAACATACTGAAATACCCCTTCACCAGCAAACAGTAAGCAAATACTTCAGGCAACAAAGCAATCAGGCAACAATGCTAGGTATAACAAAGCAAATACTTCAATTAATCATGCATCAATTTGGAACCGCAGGCTGCCTAGAGATAACACAGAAATGGAGCAATCGAAGCATAATCTCAGCAGAAGTGGCATAAAATTTTGCAAAGCACTACAAGATACCAAAATGGCATCAACAGGAAATGCTGAAACTACAGGCGATCCAGGCAGATTCGTTTCTAATCGGTAGTTACTCCCAACAAGCGACATATCTCCCACGGAACCCACCGCATACCATCAATCTGATCTAATTCGCGCAGAAGCATATGGAATTCGCGCGTGGGGAAAGAAACAGAAGGGAGGGAAGCACAGGGCATCAGCGAAATCTCACGTAGGTGTTTAGCTGCCGTATGAAGCTGGTGAAGTGGTTGTGCTTGAAGTGCCGCGGCAGCAGGTCCCGCTCGAACGCGTGGGAGTCCCAGATCACGAAGCTGCCGCCGCCGGGGCTCCAGGAGATGATGGAGTCGGTCGCCGGGTCGGAGACCATGTCGTAGACCTTGGTCAGGAACGGCGCGACGTCCGGTGGCTTCGGCACCACCACGGCAGGAGCCGGAGCCGGCGCCGGGCCCTTCCCCGCAGGCAGGGCACCGACATCGCCGGGCGCCTCACCGGCGGCGGTGGGAGTGCCCTCCGCGGCGGCGGCGGCAGGCTGCGGCGACTTCTTCTTGGAGCCCATGGAGACAACGCGAGGATTTCGGATGGTTCGCGATTGAGTCGGCGGCGAGTCGGCGAGTCGAGAAGAGACGGTGAGGGGATTTTGGTTGTATTTGTTGTTGGTGTTAAAGATTTGGTTCCTTTGCCTTCTGGGACGGGAAAGAAAAATGTGCAGTTAGAAAAAGAAGATATTTATCACGGAAGGCGCGGCCCCAAACATTTTTTGCTGTACTGTAGAAATGATATTATGCCTCACTAAATTTTAGTAGGTCCAACTGTCAGTGAGAGCGCTGCATTGAACCAGTCCCACCTGATGCTTTGATTACCTTAAGTGCCGTTTTGATCCCTTCATTTTGGAGGAATTAAAATTTATATAATAATTTAAGATCATTTAGCTTAAAATTTAACATTTCACAACTTTTTTAATTTTACAAATAAAACTATCTCAAATTTATATATTTATATAGTGAGAGATAGAAATAAATTGTGTACAATTCTATTTTTCAATTTATAACACACTCTTCAACTTACATCTCTATAATAGAAATACAATATATAAGTTTATGCTAACAAATAAATACACAAATATATCTCATATATAACTATATTAGATTAATTAATCTATGTCTAAATTATAATTTTTAAAATAAATTCAATTCTAAAGATCCAAACGAGCCCTAATAAGTTTTTGTTACAGATTATTAAAAACAATTTTAAATTTATATTTTTAGCTTACATCAACTTATGTCAGAAAAAACATTTGATAAAACATGTTACTCCTATAGGTGGAGTAATCAATTTTAGAGGTACTTTATATTTGAGATAGAGAACAAGTGTTAAAGTTATTATTTTTAGCTTACAGCTTGTACTTGTAGCATAAAAATAAAAAAACATATAAGTGTTTTTTATATAACTTATAAATGGTTTTTTATTAGCTTAAAACTTACCAGATTAGGTTGTAGTTCGTTATATCTAGTCAATATAAGCATGGTTAGTGCTGTGGATTGTTTTGGTAGGCAATTTTAAACTTTTAAATTGTATAGTAAATGAACAGTAGAGATCGAGTGGACCAACTCATACTGTACAATACAACACACGAATATGAAATTTGTTTGTTTTGAACTTGTCATTTGATAATGTCTGTGAAATTTATTTGTTTCAAACTTGTTTGAAAATGTGTTGGTATAGGACTATACGAGAAATACAGAATAAAATACTTTCTAGTTTTTGATTTTTTAAAAAAATTAAAAATACAAAAATAAATAAATTAAATTTAAAGTACTTTTAATAATATATCAATTCACAATAAAATAAATATTTTTAAAAAACTTTTTAAATAAAACAAATAATAAAAAAAGTTTAAAAATTTAAAACGACATTTATTTTTGAAGAGAGTACATGTTTGCTCCCTCGCAGCTGACTTGTGCTGTAAGCAGATCGCAGAGGTGCAGAGTCGGTGATGTGCCTCGGGCCCTGGGCAGGGAGACAGCGGACGGTTCAACCATCGAGGACAGGGACTCGGTGGTGCTCGTCTGGAACTGCGAGGACGCGGAGGTGTTCGCGTGCAGTGTCTGCCGCAAGACCAGCAAGACCAGCAAGGCCAAGTGCTCCCTCGACGACGCTGCGGAGGTGTTGACTGGTGAGTGAGGCTGATGCAGGGGCTGGACGTGTGGGAGTGGAGTCAAAATCGGATTTTTTTTTAACCTTCATCGTTGTCCACTGGATCGGACAAGTGTTAGATCACGTACATTTACGACTCAGAAATCGGAATGAGTTTTTTTTTAAAGAGCTTCTTTTGTCAGTGAAAAAAACGCGAAGCCCTCAATATAACAGGGGTCGAGACTTTCTATTAACCCGAGAGTAGTGTGAGCATCTGTTGTAGCTGGAATTTCAAGGCATAATATTTGGAGCTTTTTGCTGAGTAGTAGCTACTACCTTTGTCCTATAAAAAAATTTTTTTAGCTTTAGGTGATTGTGTTTTTTTTCTTCTCTTTGACCAAAAATTTTATATAAATTTGATAAACTTCAATAATATAAAATTTATACTTTTAAATTCAAAAAAAATATTTTCATAATATGTAATTTATGTGTTTATGAAGTTTATCAAATTTTAAAAAACATTGATCAAAGAGAAAAACAAAGCACAATCTTTTTGTAAGACGGAGAGAGTAGTTGCAAATGAGGTATGCGTTTCAGGATTATGTATGTTACTGTCTGGTCTGGTTACTATGACAATTGTACTTTCAGTGAATGACTTTTGCATGCCAGTTTGTTAAGCTACAAGATCAATTGGAGTACTACAAGACAGCAAACAGAGATTCAGTTTCATTCGTCTGAGAAGTACAACTATTCTAATTTCTCTGTGCTCCATGGGATGGATTAGTTGTCTGAATTCTATGTCGTTCCACTGACAGCGCGTCACATGATGTTCAGTTGTGATGGTAATTACTCTCGTCCTGAAACAATCAGACTAGGAGTTCAGTCCATCCTGGGCTGGTCTTGTGATTTTTGTGGCTAGACAAGTACTCTGTACTTCCTCTGTTTTTTTTTACTTTTTAAAATTAATGTTTAACTATTTGTTTTATTAAAAAATTTGAAAATACAAAAATAAACAGTTCTAATAATGAATCGGTTCACAATAAAAAAATATTTTTAAAATTTTTTTTGAATAAAACGAATTAAAGAAAAAGTTTAAAAATTTAAAACGACACTTATTTTTTATGACCACTTAAAGTACATTCAAAAAGCAATATCAGTATCAAACAATTTACATGTTATCTTGGAATTTCCGTTGCATTTCTAGATGCCGCATCATTGATGATGTATCAATATCGATCCTTTTCCTTTTCTATAGAAATTATGGTGGTATATATTTCGTGAATAAATTGACCAAACCCTGAACCTTCTTTCTTGAGGTATTGCCGTTCTCAAATAATCAGGCAAAAATCATGTCGATTGGCAGCTATTAGACGGTGGGAGCACGGTGTGAATACCACTATAAACAATAAACCAAAACATCAATCATGTAATCATGTCAGTTTTAAATACGACGTGGCTCCAATAACACTACTAAAAATCTCTGAAATCAGCAACTAACCTCTAATATAAATAAAATCCAACTTCAGGTACGAGTTGACCGCAACCATAATACAAACATAAAAAAATAGGTGCAAGTTTGAAAAAGACCACGTAAAAGAAACAAGGCATTATTTTATTTGTGGAAAACCCCACCACCATTTTTCTATTTGTGGAAACCCCACCGTCATCAGGCCCCTTTGGAACGTGGGATTTTTTCCAGAATCACAAGAAATTGGATCGATTTCTATCAAACTTTTGCTTTACCTAAATATATACTACATTAGTTCTAAAATTGTCGAGAACAGAGGGAGTAAGTAGATCTGAACATATATGAGGCAAGAAACAAGACCGAAGTTTCAAGGGCTTAAAACACTGGAGCGCCATGTAGCAATCCATTTGAATAACACGGGTCAACAACCTTTTTACTTCGTCCGGCTCAAAATAAATATTTTTTTAAAACCCTAAACATTAATATATAATCTTATTAAAAAAATATATTGTGAAATATTTTATTATTAGAAATATTTTAAATATACATTATTTGTTTTTCTATTTTCATATTTTTAATAAACAGTCAAATGTTGATTGCTAAAAAAATAAAAATGTCATATTCTTACGGATAGAGTAAAAGAGAAGGCTAAGCACTTGTTATTTTTGGCACAATCGAAGAAGTCCAACTGTCCGCTTGTGACATAGCCGGGCGTTTTGGGCAACCTATAACATCAGCATTTGGCTCATTTTGGTAACGGTCAATATATTTGTCAAGATATTCTAGAGGATTTGTCACTAGCTTCTACAAGGTTATGTCACAGCCTCTCGAACGGTAGTCAAACTACGAAACTATCACTCCCAGGGTTTTAGAAGCCAAACTTACACTGGTTTTTTGTGAAGTAAAAAATTGGGTAGCTAGTCGGTTTTATTACATTATTATGTTTAATTTTTCATCGAATATTAGTCATATATTTAAATTGGATAAGACATGTTTTATTAAAAATCACGAAAATAAATCGGTTTTAAACGATATTTAAAAACCCTGATCACTCCCTGTCCAGCAGCTATCAGGCGCCAAACCTTGCGGTCACGCCCGAAAACTGTTCACCAGAGATCGCTTACACGCATTGCGAATCGTAAGCAACCGCCAGTCAATGCTTGCACGAACGAGCAACCAAGAAAACGGTGTCATCTGGTGCTATAAACAAAGCAGATTTATCGTACCCAGCACGCGATTTTTTTTTCCGTTCCCTTTTTCAAGTCGTCGCGTGCGGTGGTGCCGTGAGCCAAGCAAGCCCAGCGAGTTCGGAGGGATGGGGAGCAGCGCGGTGCCGCGGGGGCGCCGGCAGTGGACGCTGGCGCTGGTGAGCTTGGCGGCGCTGCTGGAGCGCGCGGACGAGGCGCTGCTGCCGGCGGTGTATATGGAGGTCGGCTTGGCGATAAGCGCGTCGCCCACCGCGCTGGGGTCCCTCACGATGTGCCGCGCGCTCGTGCAGGCCGCGTGCTACCCGCTCGCGACATGCGCCGCGGCCCGCTACGACCGCGCGCGCGTCGTCGCCGCGGGGGCATTCCTCTGGGCGGCGGCCACCCTGCTCGTCGGCGCGTCCGGCACGTTTGTCCAGGTCCTCACATCCCTTAGCTAGCTAGCAAGTGGGACCTGTCAGCAGTTTCCCGCGGGGCCCTGCGACTCGAACGGTCGAGCCGAGAGCGCCGCCGAGACTTGAATGAACGCTGTACTCACGTTGTCTTGCAGATGGCGATCGCGAGAGGCTTCAACGGCGTTGGGCTGGCGCTCGTGGTGCCGGCGATCTACTCCCTCGTGGCCGACTACAGCGATGACGCCACGCGCGGCTCGGCGTTCGGGTGGGTGCAGATGGCGCAAAGCGTGGGGCCAATCGTGGGCGGCTCTCTGGGCGTGTTGCTCGCGCCCACCAGCTTCCTAGGCGTCGCCGGCTGGCGGCTCGCGTTCTACATCGTCGCGCTCATCAGCGTCTCGCTCGCTACCCTGACGTGGCTGCTCGCCGCCGACCCCCGCCCCCACGGCTTGAATACCAAGGCGCTGACGGCCACGCTCTCTGAAATCGTCGGAGAAGCCAGGGACGTGGTGCGCGTGCCGACGTTCCTGATCATCGTAGCGCAGGGCGTGGCCGGGTCGCTGCCCTGGTCGGCGCTCAGCTTCGCCGCCATGTGGCTGGAGCTCATGGGGTTCACGCACTGGGAGACCACAGTGATCACCGACTTGAACAACCTTGCACAGGCGCTCGGCGCGCTGTTCGCTGGGTTTGTCGGGGATCCCATCGCGCGGCGGTTCCCTAACACCGGCCGGATCGCGATGGCGCAGGTGTGCACTGCGTCGACCGTCCCGCTCGCTGCCGTCCTGCTGCTCGCGCTCCCCGATGACCCTTCGGCGGGGGCTGCCTACGCCGCCGCGTTCTTTGTCTTCGGCTTCGCTACGCCCTGGTGCCCCGTCACCACGAACAAGTGAGACGATGACACCACCGTCGACCAACACCAACTCACGGCAAAAGCTTTCGCAGTTCTTCCACTTAATGGAATTCCATATGCTAACTCTCTCAACTTTGCAGTCCTATATTCGCGGAGGTAGTGCCGGAGAAGGCGAGAACGACGGTGTACGCGCTGGACAGGTGCTTCGAGTCGGTGTTCGCCTCGTTTGGGCCGACCATCGTGGGAATACTAGCGGAGCGCGTCTTTGGATACCAGCCAACAGCGTCCGGCGAAAGCGTGGAGGCCGACCGTGAGAACGCCGCCGCGCTGGGCAAGGCGATCTTTGCCGAGATCGCCTTGCCGATCACCATCTGCTGCCTAACGTACTCCGCGCTGTACTGGACGTACCCCGTGGACAGACAGCGCGCGCAGATGGCCGCCCGGCAGAAGGCGTCGGATGACGAGGACCACGACTGTGAAGCAATTTTGCCAGCTCTTGCTACCACAGCTGATGGCTTGTACCAGCCGCTACTGAACAGAACGTAGCAGCAAATTCTAACATCTTGAGAAAAAAAAAATACTAGTAAAGTCTGAAGAGTAGAAAATGGACAGGCTAGGTGTAGCTTAAGCGGGGGATCATTACGGGGCACATGAATCTTGAATATCGTTGTATCGTATATGTGCATGTATTGTGTAGTTTTTACAGCAGATAAAGCATACATGTAGTTTGTGTAAGATATGGTACTTCAGCTGCAAGCTACTCCTATGTTTCTAACTCAAGCAACCTACTGTTTGCTGCGCTGGGCAAGGCGGTCTTCGCGGAAATCACCGTTCCTGCCACCATCCGCTGCCTGACGCACGCACTCCGCGCTATACTGGGAGTTGACTACCCCGAGGGCAGAAAGCGCGCGAAGATGGGGGCTCTGCAGCCAGCTTCTGAGGAACAGAACGGTGACTGTGAATCAGGTCCGGTTGCCACAGCTACCGCGGCTGACGGGTTGAAGTAGGCGCTACTTCATCACGGAACAAGTAGTAAATTCTGAAGACCATACACAAATACAAGATACTTGCTATGATGCATATATATACCCTAAAAGAGTAAAATACGCTACAGTTTCGAACCAATGAGAAATGTACAAGGTATGGGGTATGACCTTTCTGTTCAAGAATGAAATATGGTTGGGCATACTCAGCTGTTACAAGGAAGACTTTTTTGAAAGAAAGGGCAGGAGCTCTGCCATTCATTAAGCAAGAAAAGAGCAATACAGTCTAAACAAAATACAAAGCCAACTCAGCACACAATGCTGAGGCAAAAAACAAGAAGCTAGAACAGACACAAACCGAAAAGCTCAAGTGCCAGGATCATTCACTGTCCTGAAAATCCTGGCAACGTCTCTAATTAGCAAAGCCACATGGTTAAAAGATTGTTCTTTTTGCTCAAAGATTCGACGATTGCGCTCTTTCCATATGTGCCACCAGAAGAAGAAAAGAACTCCAATGTGAAACTTCCTGTCTCTTTTGTGACTAACCACCAGAATGTGCTAGAGACAGTTACTCAGGTCCATTTCTGTTGATTCGCCTTAACAACTCGGGTAATTGCAGAATCGACAACACTCTTTTGTTACAAGGAAGACTGAAACGAGCCTATACAACTTCAGGTTGAGGATTCCAAGGATAAAAGGAATCAAAGCATCAAGGAGAGGAAACAAAGATCGACGAGGGGTAATTACAAAAGAAAATAAAATAGACAATGTGAGGGAATTACGTAACAAGTCACCAAATTTATAAGTTATTTAAATTGAACAAACTTCTATAAAGCAAGATTCACTGTCACATAAATTATTCCCTATATAAACCAATTACAGATGAAAAAAGATTAAATGGAAGTACGAGCAAACCATTCATCAAATCACTAGATTTGTTTCCAGTGCTCTCTGATCAAACCTGCACAAGATAAATCATTTTGTTAGCAATAGATGTCTCAGTCAAAAATCCTAGAAGTCTGTATAAGCTTAACAAATTTCGTTATGTGGGAAACAGTAACATGAATAATATTATGTAATTACTGCAAGCATTTGAAGTTAAATCAACCAGCAGAAGAATCAGACAGGAAAACATAGATCATTCAATGTATGGAAACAACAGATCTGCCACTCAAGATGAGGAAAGAGAGCTTACCTACTTACAAATTCAAGAAGCTTTTCACATCTGTCCACTAAATCCGAAAATGTCGGGGTTCCCTATGTCTCCCCTGCTTCCAATGCTGTGGCTCAAGTTGGTCGTTGGAGACTCGATTTCATCCACAGCAAACCGGCTTGGAATGCAAGTACCTTTCCCGACAAAACCATGATTCCATCCTCGCCCTTGATCAGACAATTTCCCAAGGGCCACATTGGAATTCTGGAAGTTAGATGAAGTGGAACCAGATTGGCCAGGACCAAGAGTACCTCCATAGTTATCAATATTTTGCAAAGATGACCAGCTGCCACTGACATCATCTGGGTCCGGCAACGAACCAATCTGTGGACTTTTTGACTGAGAGAGTAAGCCAGAATCCATACCAGCACTGCCACTGACATAGCCATAGCTATGCCTCAGCGAGTCACTGCTCTCAGTCTTGAGAACAACTTGAGGTTTAGAGCTAACTCCCATGGCATTCTGATTAGCCACATATGGATTATTTCTGGTCTGAAAATTACTAATTCCTTGTGAAGATATCGTATTTGAACTACGATTCATAAGGCCAGGATGATTTCCTCCATGTGTATTAACCAAAGGCTGACTCGTTGAAGCTTGATTAACCAGGTCAATCCCTCCTAACAGACTGCTTGATGGTTGAGAAGTTGTCAGAAGAGGCTCATGTTTCATGGAAGGAGGGGCGGCTCCCAGAAAACTCGATGATTGAGGAGATATCACAAGTGAAATTTGATTAGGGGAGAGCCCATCACTAGCTGAGTATGTGTTTAATGACTGCGAGGGCATAACTAGGCCAGAAGGTTTAACATCAATAGGGTGAAGAGTTCCTGATAACAAGGTATCTGGCTGTTGCTGCAATTCTTGCAACATATTGGTATTCTGTGAATTATTCAAACTTCCCAATGCGTTGCCCGAATCTGTCATACCATGTTTGTTACTGGGCCAGGCTGCAAAAGGTGGCATTCCTCCTACTGCAGGGCTGCTTTGGGGAAATACCCCATATGCATTATTCTGGCACTTGTATATGGGTTGACCAAATGCTATCTCTCTCTCTCCATGGGGCTTGTTTCCTTTAATTGCAGCCAGTCGCAGAGATGACTGGTCCCTCCCAGGCAATGGCAAACTGCTTGTAGGACGACCGAGGAGCTCATCCTGCAAAGCAGCCAGAGCCTGAGGGATTTGACCTGAAGCAGCCAAAGCTTGGAGGTCAAATCCTCCTAATGGGGCAACTTTAGCACTAGAAGCGGAAGGAGCAAATGGATGAGCTATCCCTGCATGGTGCTGAGCTATTCTCTTCAGATAGAGCCTGAATTTCTGCACAGAAACAAAAGGTATGTCAACACTTTAGCAAATACAGTAGATCTAAGGATATGAAAAGAAAAGTGAATGTAACAAGGATGAATTGGAATTTAATAGACGACAGCCAATAGAAAATATGAACTTTATGGAATTTCATCAGCTATTTCCTAAATTGAGAGCGATAGAGAGAATATGGTATCCTAATGCAATAGCAGATTTGCAGCAAATTTGTTGTTTACTATCTCTAAAGACAATCATCCCATGATACGTTTTTCTTGGTAAGTAGTTTTGACACTTCGATGCAACTGCATTCATTCTACAACAAAAGAATTCTGCGTTGGAAAAAAAAGCCTTTCATTGGCGTCGCTAACAAATATAAAATAAATGCAGGTGGAGCAATAAGGTGCAAAAAAAAAACTAGTTTAGAAAAGTTTGCAAGTATAAAGAAAACATAACTTCTCTAAAATTCAGAATTTGGACATAACATCTGATGCATGTGCAACAAAGGTACTAAATAGGTAATGTGATCAGACAGCCAGAATCAAACCTGCAAATGGCTGGCAACATTTTCCCTGGTTAAGCCAGGGACATTCATCAACTCTAAAATTTTCTTGGGAACAGCTTCTGCAGGAAGAGGGAAAAACACATAATTGAATCTGTAAAGTTCTAGGGCTAAAATTTATGGCAATATTCACGATCAATCTAGAAGACACATAAGAGAACTATGAAGTACTCAAATTTATTGTGTATATACTCAAAGACCATAGTAAGAACCAGATGAGAAAGTTGAAAAAAAAACTTACTGTCTATCCCAAGGTGATTAACGGCATTTACAAATTGCTGATGGAGCTCAACCGACCAAACAACTCTTGGTTTCTTTGATGTAGAAGGATCACCATTTTCATCACCTTCATCATCTTCTTTGTCTCGTTTCTTTTTCTGAGATTTCCAGTTACCATCACCAACATCATTTGCAGAGGAAGCGTATTCGTTATCATTATTGGTTGGTCTATTCCGATCCGTATCATCTATGCTGCCTGAATGCTCATGATCCTTGTTTTCACTCCACTTTTTCCTCACTACATGTTGCCAGATATTTCTCAACTCCTCCATTCTGACAGGTTTAATTAAATAATCGCATGCTCCATGTTTTATTCCTTTCATTACAGTATTTGTACTTGAATCAGCAGACATCACTGTAAGTGTTATCAATAAGTATTTAGTCATCTTTTCAAAGTGTGCGAAGCAAAATACTGGTCAGAGAAAAGAATATACTCACTAATAACTGGAAGGTCCATCTCAAGTCCAACAAGTTCAAGTAACCTAAATCCATCCATATCAGGCATGTGAACATCACTTATTATAACATCAAAATCACGCCTATTCTCCCGTAGCATAGTTAATGCCCTTGTAGCCTGAGGACAGGTTGTCACTGTGAAGGCAAAATAAGGATTATACGATGGGCTTAAAAAACTTATATATGTTCAAAAGGACAATATAAGCAAGGTACAATATTCATGAATGCCATTAACATAATGGAGAGGCATAAATAACCTAGCAAAATATTTTGCCGAAGAAAGGAGCAAAAGCAGAGAAAAAAAACATTCAGTATGATGTCATTGCGTTTAAAAAAAAGAGAAAACCTGTCTAATCGAAGACTTGATAGCAACAACAAATATGGCACAACTCACTAAATATCGTGTTGCACAATGATGAAGGTGTCACGGTTTCAAGTGTTTTGAACTGAGTCCTATGAATCTAACTGAGATGTGTCAACAAAGCAACAATGGATTAGAAAATCATCACAAAATAGTTCTCATGCCCTCAATAAAATCAACATTGTATATCTAACTAATGAAGACAATCATATATAATGTGTTGGCCATAAATATTGGTCACAATTTTGTAATCAATATTTAATAGCACTGTATAATAAGATCTAACATTTACAATTTCGTAGGCATGAAGGCACGCTTTGCAAATGAAGGTGTACCAAATACACCGCACACAGCCCAGCAAGGAACAATGTTTTAATAATTTCACCACAAGTAGAATAGAAACCCTTCTCACTCGTTGCACTATTACTTGTGACGTAAAATGGACATATAGAATCAAAAGAAACAACAAATGGAGATTATACAGATTCCACAATACCCCAGACTTACCACTGCATACATCATACTTGGAGTACTAGAATTGAAACAACGTGTCGGAGCAGAATTGGATATAGTGACGAACTGAAGATATCATGTTATTACAAGCCCTATTATGCGTATACATCCAACCTATACCAGCCTGCCTTCATATTCCAAAATTAACCAAACTTCAATGCAGAACTCACATTCACCAGGTTTAACACACAAAAGGACGGAGGAGGAGAATAGGTGCATCAAGTATCTATGATAGATACTGTGCACCCTAACTTCATGCATCTGCTTCTAGATTAATAACAGGGCATCTCAAAATTCCCCGGAATTAACGGAAGGAGCGTGTCGATCGCTCACAGCACCACCGTTCCGTATTCCAAGCGGGTAGATAAAATCATAACATAAGCATGAAACATAGGCAAACTAATCGATGATGCTGTGGGTACCGAGCTCCACGCAACCAGCCAACCAATCACCGCGCGGTAGCTAGAACCTATAAACAGGTCGTCCGAAGCAACATAGCCGAGGCGTGGAGCAGGGTGGGGCGGGGTGGGGAAGAAGCAGCCTCTTCCTTACCGTCGTACTTGCACTCGTCGAGCATCTTCTTGAGCACGAGGAGGCACGTGGGGTCGTCGTCCACCACGAGCACCTTCATCCCCACGGGGAACTCCCCTCCGCGCGCCTGCGCCGCCGCCGCCATCCCCACCTCTTCTTCTGCACCCCGGGAGACAGGACCGGCGGCCTCACCTCCCCAACACCGAATCACGCCTCCATCGCCGCCGCCGCAGATCCGACGCCCTTCGCCCGGCGCCGCCCGCCTCCGGAGCCGGCTCGGATGCAGAGGCCCGATGGGGGGAAGGGACAGAGACGGAGGCGGAGCAGAGAGGAGGAGGAGGCGACTAAATGGCTAAGCGCGATTAGTAAAGCAAGTAAATCACGCGATTGCGGGCCGGGATTGGCCGGGGGCGGCGATTAGGCGAGTTTACGGGTCGAGTTTACAGTGGTATGGTGCTACTAATGACCCCCGCCGCGTCGGTCTGGTCTGCTGCGGCTTCTCTCTCTTTCCTCCCTGTCTGTGCTTTCCACTTGCGGCCGCGCGCCGGCGGCCTCCCCTTTTCCCTCGAGATGGCTGCGTGCGCGCTTAGCTGGCCGCTACCGGGTGCTTGCCTTGGCCCTTTTTAAAACGGGGAGCACTGATTTTCTCCAGATTTCCTTCCATTTTCTGCTGCCGTCGCGGAGGCCCCGTCCAGCTTTCCGTTCTTTCCTTCTCGCGTGGATGGATTTTTAGCCGGGACCTACCTACCAGGACTTCGCTGGATCCCTGGATCGCCTGGATTGATGTAGTGATCAGGAATTGTCGTGTACTCCTGGGGGAGTGGTACATGGGGCTGGTCCCGGGGGTTCAACTTGTCCTTCGCTCCGACTCTTGCAGGTTGGTTCTGTTCGATGTGCATTGATGTGTAGTATGTGTGGGCTAGTTTTAATTTTAGGCGTGTAGAAGAGTGAACATAGATGCACCTTTTGCATCCCCACTATTTGTTGTTTAAACAGCCTGTACGGAGTCTTGCAGCATTCTTCCGCAAGCCAACTCATGCCGCCTTGTTGCGCATAGCACCACTTGAGTGCCTTAGCCTTTGTCAATTCCATTAAAAACTTTTTGCTGCAACTTCTTTCTCCGAGACATGTATTTAGTTTTGTCAACAATTTTTACGATTATTTCATGTATCTTGTGGAGACCGTAATAACGCTAAAAATGTTGTTCTTCTTGTAGTTAGGGGGAAAGAAAAGAAGCTGCTAGACTGAGGACCCAAGTCTTTGGATTGTGATATATATACTCATTTTTTGCTGCTTCATGTTAGTCAAGCTGCACTAGTCTATGCCACGACTTGAGACCCTTCTCGTCCGTGTTCTTGATTCTGGCTGGCCAACGAAGGAGTGAGCACCAGGCATCAGGCTCAAGTGGCACCTCTATTATATTTGAGGGCAACTAAGAAAATTATAAAAAGTGCAACCTTACACATCCAGCAAGCTCTAAAAAACTGCAGAATTTTCAATAGTACAAGTGTGCTGCAAGTGGTGCCCACTTGCCACGTGTTCTGGCCTCTACACATGTGCATGATCCTCTCTGTTCTATGAGTAACAGAAAAAGTTGTGCTACTTGCTACTGGTGCTTAACAATTGAACAAAATTCACCCACTATCTCTTTTATTTATGACTTTCATTTCTCCATGCAAGCCCTAAATAAATATATATACTTATAAGAGTAATAAATTTCCAAGCATCAATGCCACATACAGCTAGAATGATCTGCATATCACAAAATTACCAGCTGTACATGAAATAAAACAAATATGCTAATCAACTCAGACAATAATGTACGAGCTACACTATAGTACCGTATCAATGGGATCAAAAGAAGAATAAAGAGCTCCCAGCACCTGGGGGTCCTGGGCGCAAGCCATGACCCAAGGTGGGTCACACGGCTCGATCACAGATTGCACCAGAGAGGCGCAGCTCAATGACTGCGCGTCGATGCGTCCATGATTGGTCAAGGTTTACTTGGTGGGGGATCCGGATCCTTTGAGGTGACGGATGGACGCCTTGCGCCTGCATGTGATGGGACTGCTCGCGCTTTACCACACGATCGGTCGGAGCATTCTGAATGGAGCGAGAGGTCCCCTCGCGTAGTAGTACTAGGCTGGCACTAGAGCCTGACCAGGAGACACGGCACGCGCAGCAAATCATGTGGAGTTCTCCAGGCAGTTGGCAACTGGAAAGATACTTGGTTGTTTGATTACTCAAGCAGGCCAATTTGATGCAAACAAATACTCCCTCGCTTTCTAAATTACACCGTTGATTTCAAATATCAATTTTAATTATTCGTTTTATTTAAAAAATCAATTCAAATATATAAAATTATAATTCATAGTTCTAACTACTTTAATAATAAAGCAAAATATAGTAAAATATATAATATCAATCAAACTTTTTTAATAAGACAAATGATAAAAGTTGATTTCTGAAGTCAACGGTATCAATAACAAAAGTAGTATCATATAAGCATATATTATTGCGTAGTACTACTTATATGAATTGCAATTTGAGTATAGTATCATATAGTTGTAGAATGGTTGATACTCATATGACATTTCGGCCATGACATGTTTCTTAGTCCAGCGATAGTGCTTTCAGATTTTAAGTTGTAAAGGCAATACTTTCATTACCTAAAGGCATAGTATATAGTGTTTTGCGAGTGCACGCGCACACACTCTCATTGCCTACAGGCATGGTATGTTTTGAAGTGAAACTTATTTAATGGCTTCAAATAAAAGACTTAATAAACATTGAATATTTGGTGGTAAAAATTGAAAATTCTCGTTCAACTCGAATAAATATGACTTATATAAATAATATTTTTATTGTTTACAATGTACAATCAGTACTTAGTATATACCAATAGGAAAAAGCCGTACCAAACAGGTCTAAGTCACAGATCGGCCGGAGTGTCCAGCAACAGCTTCACGTTCCGCTATCCAATTAATACTAGAGAGTATACAGAGAAGCCAGTTCGATATAGAAACATGTTTCACAATCTTTGCAAAAGAAATAAAATAAATAAAGGTTCCTTCTGTGCCAATATGAACACGGTTCGACAGAATAAAGTTTGACAACAGAGCAGTTGGATAGTACATACTACGGATCTGAAAAAACTGGTCCTAGCAGACTACTGTAATGTTGATGCTTTAGCCTGACTGTTGATACGAAGGCCATCAGATGCTTATCCTGAAATGTAGCTTCTTACCACTATCACCGATGCACCAAGAGCCGTATATATTAACATTGCCTGGCTAGCCTTTCTTGGTCCACAGTGAACTGCCCCTCACGACGACTGCATATGGATAACCTGTTAAAGCAGCCTTGGGTTCTTGCAGGTATGTGTAGACAGGAACAATAGCCTCTCAGGAATCACGTCCAGATAGCTCTGGAAGTCTTTGGTTTTATTCCTCTGCTTGATACAATACACGCAGGACCAGCATCCCGGAAACAACAAAAATATAGCTAGTAAGGAGACAATAACTTCTCCTCTAGCTCACGGAAACCACGGTAGACATTCTCTGTTTGGCCCTGTGGAAGGTTTAATCGCTTCACCTCGGTCATATACCTGAAGTTTCCATGCAAAGTAAGGGAACAGTCAAATCATACAGTAAGGTGGAGGTGGGATTCACAAGTGTGAAAAATAAATAATTTAGGGTACACAGGAATTAAGGGATTATGTGTGAATGACATTATGTCATCAGTCAGACACCTATGCATTCTACAGAAAAGAAATTTTGCCAGGGGTGGCAAGCTTGTATAATTTTCCAATACCATTTTAGCAACTGGATCAAAATCCTGGTGTTTCACAATAACATCTAAAAGGAAATTCATATATGTAATTAAAATATTATTGTCATAAAAATCAATGAACCCTATAATGCTTATAAACAATTGCAATGAATGCTCATAAAAACTCATGAGAGATTTTATGTAAATATAGATGCAAACCTATAAAGTTACCTGTTTGCCAAACTCATTATTTTGTCTCGAACACCTTGATTTGAAGACCCTGTTTGATTCAGCGAAAATGACCCATCGAGAAAGAATGAAGCCCCAGCACTTGTAGTGCCTAGTCTATGTGCAATCACAGACATCCCCCACTCACGGAGGATTGCGAGAACTGATCTCAGAAGGCGCAGCTTTAGATTTAGTGACGGCAAGATTGCACCATTCGATAAAAGTTGATCATAAACAGCAAGAACAGGCTCCGGTAGACCTTTACAAGCACCAAGAAGAGCTTTTGCAACATCCTCGTCGCCAACTAATTCTTCTCCTGAGCTTAATCTATCCTGTAGATAAAAGGATGATAATGTAAGTGCCCAGTTAACTGCCCCATAGTTAATCTGAAAATCTCAAAATCTACATGTTACCATTGCAGCCTTCTCAAGATGAAGGCATATTATATCCAGAGGTAGACAAGCACCATCAGCAGGATCAAGTTTTGAACCAACTCTTTTCACCACAGAGCATGCCTCTGCAACACCACCTCTTGTGAGTGCCTGGTCAAGGAGTCTGGCCCAAATTTCTCGGACTATTTTGCTGTCAGCATCACCAGAGTAGTTTGCAAAGCTCAGCATTTCCAAGCAAACCTAATAAAAAAGATTCAGGTCATTTTAACAAGAACTCTTGCTAATCCAATCTAGGTGCCTGAATTAGCCAGAAAGAGGCACACTAGTACTCCCACGTAATAGCACAATACTACTCCAATGTAAAAGCAGAATAGGCAGGCAAACAATCAATGACATATATTCAGAAGATTGAGATAATCTATTGAATATATATCAAGAGGTATATATTTGTCTTCCATTCAGTTACTGACTGGATTGACACTGTAAATAGTGTGTCACAAACTACAAGATTTATATGTTTGTCTTCCATTCAGTTTGTCTTCCAAACTCTTGGCACCTCATTATTAAATTTTGCCATGTTGGTATTCTGCTTCACACTAGGCCAACAGTATTATTCTCCATGAGGGATATAGTACTGTTCTTCAAGTATTTTGTACATTTCCTTGTGTTATAAATTTATAATTAAGAACAACAGAGATGATAAGGATGAAATTTTTGCATACATCTCAGAACATATTAAACTAATAAAATGCAACAGAGCGTATTAAATTTGCAAAATAAAGTCAAGAGTAAACTCCATGAAACAGATAACCATACCTCCCAGAGATTAAATGGAACAGCATAGTCATTATACAGTTGAGTGATACTCTTAAGATTCAGTGAGAGCTCTTTTGCTTTGTCCTTAGCAACCTTAGCAGTTTCTGCATCAGCAAGAATATTATCACGAGGGAATGGATCACTTGCTGATTCAGAACTGTTTGAAATATTTTCAAGTCGTGAAGCCATGAGCTCCAATTCTTGTTTGATTTGCATTTGGAACCGAAGCACTGCAAGTTTTCCTTCAAGCAAGTCAACTGTGCTACTATCAATAGGATTCCTAGAAGAATCAGCAGCGATGCTAGCACTTTTGGCCTGGAGTACTGCAGTGCTCAGATATTGATACCTGGATTTCAGAAGTAGGGGTTAGACTGTAAGTCCCAAAAAAATGGCAGGACTTGTAAAATAAGGAGTTAAAACATGGAGACCTCTGGTCAAGAGTTGGGGCTTCTTCAGAATTGGAGCACTGTCTCTCCGCCAATATTAATAACATCCTGGCAGCAGCAATATGCTCTCCCTTGAGTACATAATACCTGGCTAGGAGCTCGAGATACTTTGTTTGACTGGTT
Source organism: Zoysia pacifica (assembly GCA_001602315.1). NCBI lineage: Eukaryota > Viridiplantae > Streptophyta > Magnoliopsida > Poales > Poaceae > Zoysia > Zoysia pacifica. The sequence continues at coordinate 24,290 of BCLH01000220.1, forward strand.
GAAATAGGAGCACCTAAATCATGCAGCTTAGCTCCTGATGTAAGTGAAGAAAATGCCCGAACCTGATACGGGGAAAAAAAAGAGGTGGTCAGGAATAACATAAAGCTTTCAGCCTTTCATACATGTTACATAGTATGTATGAGCTTTTTATTCTACTTAAGGCTTGGAAAGATCTAGCTGACATGAAAACATATATGTTATTATCACCACCATCTACTACCTTCATCCCTAAATTCTTGACACTTTTGACTTTTAGATGTCATGTTTGACTCTTCGTCTTATTCAAAAAAAATTTGTAAAAATATCATTTAATTTGTTGTGATTAGTTTTACCTAAGAGATGCATTAAACATGTTTATATTTGAAAAAAAAATGAATACGACAACAAACATGGTGCCTAAAAAGTCAAAAGTGTCAAGAATATAGGGACGGAGGGAATAAGTCATAAAATATTCATAAATGAACCGGCACAAGACTAAGGCAGAAAGATCAGATATTCAAGTCTGCCCAGTTGAGAGTGCAGATTTACATCCAGGGGTTCCCGTGTCCTCGTTAGTAGATTCCACATATTGCAATGTTTCAAGAAATTGTCAGAAAAAATCAGATGTATAACAGACATGTTAGGCAAACCAGAACAAATTCAGTGGCCCTGTGGCTTGCATAAGACAGGCTAACGGTTTCGGTTTCCATTTTATAAAGATGCGTAGGCCACGGATCCTTTCTAGGCAATCAGCACCTGAAAGGATAGGTGGACTAGCAGTATGAAACATCAGCATCAGGCCTACTACCAAAAAAAAGGGGAAAGGAACTGAGGCTAGCTCAGTTGGTTGCAGGTATGGATGTATGCTTAGCCCACCAAAGCTTGAGTACCCTTGGACTAAAATTTGGGCAGTCAGACAGAGTTTTATGGATGAAGGAACCCTCAACAAATACATATATAATGATAAATAGTGGGCATTAAGGACTTCCTTGAGACAAGATATTTAATTGACCCATATAATTGATCCATGATTCAATAGCATGTAAAAGCCAAAGTCGGATAAAACCACCAACACACAGATAAGTTTCCTGTTTGATGAAAACACTAATCATGTGTTCATATCTCCAAATTCTAGTTAAACAAATGTAAGAACTAGAACGCACCTCTTCTTCATGCTTACGGCCAGCACTTTGCAAAAACGAAACCAAATCAGACCCCCCATACTCCAAAAGTTCATTTTCCAGACCGAGCTCAATGAGTGTCCTGTATAGATGCTCATGAAAAACAGTGTCTGGCCATTGCACACTAAGTTGGATGATCTGTTTGATATACTTGCTTCGAGAAGCTGGATCAACAGTAGTTGCTAAACCAGCTGTTCCACTTGGCCCAACGCCCTTTAGGGTGCATAGAGCATTCATAACTATCTCATAGCACTGCTGACGCTGCATCGTTACTGTATCACGATGCCTTGGATCAATTTGCCCATTAATTACATCAGCATTGGAGTCAAGTGCCTGAGCTTTCTGTAGAGGCAGCCGGACCACAGCCTCATAAAATCTAAATGCCCGTTCAACAAAGAAGAAAAGGCAGATATGAGAAAGAACATTACCAATATTGAGAAAGCATGTGCTATAAAAAAGGTAATAAACTAACCTAAGATTTTCAAATCTCTTGCATATGGCACTCAAATCAGCGGAGTCAGGAATTTTAGTCAGAAGGTTGAAAGCATCTCTAGCAAGAATCTCTCTCTCATCATGATTATTAGTCATAGATGCTCTCTCAAGGCATTCCACTGCTAAGTAATATTTGTAGTCTGATTCATTGAAGTAACTAGGGCAACCCTCCCTCAATTTAGAACTGATCTCATCGACAGTTCCTCTGCCCTCTGGTCCAATATAGTACTGCAATATTTTTTAAAAAAATTAGGCATTACTGAAGTGAATGATAATTTTGCATGTGACCGTAAGCAAAGGGTGACACTGTTACCTCCATGAGTGCAGAAATAAGCCGCATTGCAAGCAGATCACCATCCTCTGAACATACTAATTGATGAAATGTTAACTGAACCAATTTCTTGCGCAAATCGTCTCCCAGTGTCTGAACCAAGCGAGCAACATTATGCTGGCACATAAGTTGAAGGAGAAACAGGGCTTCACCAGATCTTCTAAGCAATCGCCTAAGGCACTCCATTGCCCTCACCTGCCAATTCAGTTGATGTACATCAGCAAGAAAAAAAAAAGAAAAAGGTAAACAGATGTTACTCTAGAGTAATTTTATAAGCGTTACCTCCATAGCAGCTAATTCGGCTGATGTATAAAGCATCCTTGGCTTTTTATTTGACGCAGATTGATCTGCTGACTTCATCTCTCTAATTTGGGAGCTGTACGGACTCCTTCCATCATTATGGGGCCCAGAACCAATAATGGGCCCTGTTTTGTAGAGTATTGAACCAGAGTCTCCCAGGCCAGCAACATAACCATAGAGCCCTCTCCTCTTGTTTCTTCTGGACCTCAAAAATGTTTCGAGTGAACAAATCTTGCTCTCAAGAACTTTCATGGCCTCAGTTGATAGTCTGCAAACAACCACACCATCCCCGCGATCATTATTACCTGCTGGTCCTCGAATTACCATAATAGGAAGCTCCCATATGGGATAGAGTAGTCTCGATGAGCACAAACAGAGCCCTTCATATGCACCAGAAAACAAAGGTTCTGCTTCTTGAACAACTTGCCCCATACTGAAGCCTCCAGCCTGTGTTCGTGTACTAGACAAAGCAGTAGTGCCATCAATTTGAGGCATGCCAACAAGTCCTGGGTCCTCAAATGCCTCAGCAGCTTTCTCAGAAACAGCACTGCTTATCACACTATCTTCAGCATACAGAAGCTTTGCGGCTAGCATTAAACACATTGCTGCAGCCTCTCCAGCACCAAAGCGGTTAAAGAATTCTTCTATTTGTGATCTCAAGGTGTTGCCATCGAACAATTTTCTTAGGATGTCAACAGGTCTGTTAAAAACTACCTCCATCAAACCCATTGTATTGAATACAACAACCCTCCTCCGAGGTAAAATATGCTGAGTAGGAAGATCTCCTTTCGCCCACAGTTTTATAGATGCCTTCTCAGAAGGTTTTCTGAAACCTGCAAAGCATTCCACGTCTGCATACAGAGACTGCATGATGAAAGCAGCATCTGGAAGTGGGAACACATCGGAAGCACAAAGCATCCGGCCCTCAACAGGCAGAGCAGAGACTGTTTCTCTCAGAGCTCGAGAGCTTCTAGAAGCTGTTCCAAATGTACTGGGAAGGGTTAACTGTGCAGCTGAATCTTTCTGCACAGCCAGAAGAGAGGACATAGCTGTGGCAGATGAATCAGACATTATAAGAGCACCAGCAGAATAGAAAGCAGACTCAACTTTTAAAGCTAGATCTTCAGGCTGAGCTCTGCCAGCAGCAGACACAGCACCAAATGTCAGCCCGCCACCAACACCAAGAGGTGGGGAAGGCCTGGTAGCAACAATTTTTAAACAGGTTGGCCTCTGCAGACTACTGTTCAGTCCAACTGAAGAACCACTTCCACCTGATGTAGAAAGAAACAATCGCTTTCCATCTGATAAAACAGCAACCGCATGAAGCCATTTTGATTCAATAGCTGACAGAGGTGCAATGCAAACAACTGATGGTTTCGGTGACCGTGCAGCTCTTGGTGCATTAGGCCTTCGACCACCATACGGTGCATCACGTGGATCAACAATGTTTTTTTCTTCAGTGATTTTTGTCAAAGGACCATCACCATTAGCTCCTAAATCAAAGAGCTGCAACTTCATGCCTTCAGTACGTGCATAGATAGTGTTCCTCTCCTCATCGATAACCATATCGACAATAGGATCAACAGTTGAGAATTTGAAAGCATTTGGCAGGACCCACCTGTAAATCATGTTCAGTTATGTAAGGAGGTGACCAAAAACATAAAAAAAAACAAAGTGGCATATATATTGTGTTACAGTAGAAGATACCTGGAAAGAAGGCTGCCAATACCAGTGGTAAGACAAACTTTACGGCAACGTTTACGCCAGCCTGAACCAGTTGTATATTGTAATTCATATATATGCCCATCACGTCCAGCCAGGAAAATTTGCCCCCTGTCTGTACATGCGATGCATGTCATTGTGACACCATCAGTGGCGATTGTGTAATCAGGTAATGGTTGTAAGGAGAGCTCAGCATATGGATCTGTTCTGTCAGCACTACCAGAGCAGCAAACTCCAACAAGCACAAGCTGGCACAACAGATGCAGGTGAATGAATGTACATTAGCTCGGAAGATAAGCATCATAATTAGAGATCTAAAATTGTATTGTTTAGAAGATTTACAGTTTACAAACTCCATGTAAATCACAAACTAAATCAGTAAAGGGTGTCCTCATTAGAGAAATGGCAGTTCACAAAAAACGGATTCCTTTTTAAAGTATGTAAACATCAATCCAATGGTAAGCTTTTCTATGATGCATACGAGCAATGTTGACATCATACTCCCCTAAAATAAATTTATTTGATTATTCATCCAGTATTCACTAACTTCCCTAAGAAAGCAACTAGCATAACTATCAGAGATTCAGCTAGATCATTGTAGCTGCACCACATTGGTGATTCAGCACACTCCAATTGATAACAAATTAGCTGGTAAACAATCAGTGTCACCATCACTAAGTACTCCCTCCGGTCTCTAAAAAAAGTCGTTCTGGCCACTTGTCAAAGGTTCATAATTCTTGTCGCCTTACAACTTAGCTAACCATTTAGCCAATTCTATCCCTGCTTTACTACTCCAGGAGCATGCGAGCCTCTTCGTATTTTGTGTTGCCATTAATTTTGCTCTGCATGCAAGAATTAAACAACCACACCACACTTCGGGCATTGCTCCTGAGGTGTTGCTCAGCCCCAACATTGCATGGTGAGCACCAGCAATGTTTCATCGCCAGCATTCCTTCCTGACTTTTTTCCTCAACATTGCTTGCTGCTTGCCCCTGGTGTGACTTGTTACAAAGAGAGAGCTGAACAAAGCTTGCTCCAAGGTGGTACAGAGTGAAAACAGGAGCAGCAAGGAGTCTACAAGTGGACATGATAGCTAATAAACATGGATCATCTCGCGTTAATGGTCTGCGAGACTGCGACCAGTGTGGTCAGGAAAAACAACACACTGCAAAAAAAAAAAAGTGCTAGTGGATGGAGGGAGAGATAGTATTGATTCAGTGCAGCACTGGATTCTATTTAATAAGGGCAAAGTAGGAAACAAACTTTCCAATTAATCACTCCTTGGTATGCATACTCATGTCCAAAACAACTTTCTTTTCGTACTGGAGGGAGTATGTCATTCGAACTAAAACTATTTTAAATTAAAAAATTACAACATAACAGTGGACTGTGCAGATGTTGAGAACATAATGGTACTTTTCTTGCTACTTTGCTATGTTGTGGTGAATATAATAGTGTATCTCCACCCCAAAGAATATTGAGCATAAATATCATAATCAAATTTCGAAGCAAAATATAGCTAACTTGGGGAAAAACACTAGGCGCTAGGCGAGGGGTGAGCCACGGCCTAGCACTTAGGCGTGCTAGGCATTTTCCTAAGCGGTAGGTATTATTTACATATTATCCAACAATATAAGACTGAAAAGGAGCGCTGGGCTGCCATCTGCTGCCCATCAATCCTTCTCTTGCCCTAATGCTCCAGGAGACACATGACCAACATGAACCAGCCACCAACAGCAGCTGCCAGCTTGGCTGTTTGGGGCCCGGGATGGAAAAGCTCGAGGATGGCCAAACGGAGGAGCTTGAGGTCACCAGCAGCTGGGCACACAAGATAACGAGCAGGAGGAACTGTGTTGAGATCCGGCGGCTCGCGACCTCGGTGGCACTAACCTTTCAGCTCAAATCCAGTGGCGCGACCTCGGCAGCGCAGCGTCGAACCTTGAGCTGTGCCATCTACTTTTCCGCCGACAAGTGTGCCGCCGCCCGCTGCTCCCACCACCGTGCTCACTTCGCCCGCTGAGTCGTGCAAAGTGAGCATGGAGGATGAGGCATACTCTTCGCAGCGCTTGGTGCGCACGAATACCCTGAAATGCAGCGGACAAGGGGGGTGTCGCGCCTAATCGCGCAAAAATGACTGCTTAATCACGCTTTTTTCACAGAACCTAGCAATGCCACTGTCTTATTTTATGTAATTTGGTTTCTTGTTGAATTTTAAAGATGATGTATATTGTTGTACCAAAACCTCAAATTTGGCAGAATTCATGTTCAGATTTTTTGCCATTAAAGTATTATGTATTACTTGCAACAACGAAGCATCATTCCAGTTCAGGATGTGCATAGTGATTTAAAAGGGAAACTCGTAAGCATACTTACCTCAACTGGAGTTGCCAAAACTAAAAGGTATTGAATGGCTTCAACAAAAATCCCAGACTTTGCCCTAGCAAGGCCAACAGCACAAATAGCTTGCTCATCCACGTTATACTCTTGACACTGCCCATCCCTGGTAAATACAACAAAATCACAACGATTAAGCGCAAGTGCATGACATGCCTATGTAGACGAAAATATATCGGTAGACTTGGAAAGTTGGGTCATTAAAGTCAGGTTTGAATCCTGGAAACAAGCTATTGTAGAAATTGCAGGAAAAAGGCTGCGTACAAACGCCGGGAAAGTGAACTACGTGCACCGCGCTGCCCTTGCTTTTAGACCTGAATTTGCTACGGTTTACAGCAGGATAAATGAGATTGTCAGTGCGTACTAGATTGCCATGCTGCATTAATTATTGTTGATACTGATACAGTGTGCTGAGACCACCCCAGTTCAAATGGCCCACGATTCCACAAAAGTTCTGAATGTACAGTTAGATAAGTGACTTCAACAATGACCAGAATACAGGCTACAGCCGATTAGTTTCAAACAAACATGTGCATCAACCATGGAGGGGAACAGTCCAAAACTAAGGACTCTGGTAGAAATAATTTGATAAAAGGAGCTAGACTAAATAGCGGGCCTGTTCACATCAGTAATAACGAGATAAATCTGAGAAGCCAAGTAAGCATCACATTCATCATATGGTCCAGCATAAAAATATGAAATACAGAGGCTAACCACTTATCAAAGCGCCAAACAAAAAAGGAATTGTCAACTGTTGCCCAGGCCCGGTGTATGTCAGAAAATATTCCACAAAGGGCTGTTCCTTCACCGGCTGCTGCGTTGTATCTTTCAATTAACATGGGAGGAAGCTGCCGAGTTTCTGCAACTTCCACCAATGGAGGCCACTGCAACAAAGGCAAAAAAAACAGAGAGGAAGTGCATATGTTAAATATTGAAAACAAATTCGTAGCTCCATTTCAAGATGCACTATAACTCAGGAAACATATTGATGGCGCAAAAAAAGGTAGTGCTGCTATTAATTTCTTAGACTAGACAGCAAATTTTGAATAATAATATACAAAATGAAAAACTTGTAATAGAAAATAGAGAAGTGTCAATTTCACCAATAACAAGCAATATAACATAATGTAATAATATCATACTTCTTATTTAGTGACCATCTTCCAGCACTAAGGCCAAAAAGAAATGTGCCCCACATTGTGAGTAAATTCCTGCATGTTTAGAATAGGAAGCCCCAAGAGTGGTTTCTAGTGTTCCAAAAAGGTAAAACTCTCCATCTATATGCTACGGTCAACATGTCCCAATTTTTTAGCTTCAACAGAAACCTAGAATGCTAACTATTTCAATATATTAGTTAATGCTAGCTCCAGTCTTCACATCCAGCAATGAGCCTTTCGGATTTTTGCCAGTAGAAACAATGTGCTACGAAAATTTGCCATTGGACCAACAAATCATAGACACATGTGATCCCATATGTCATTCACACAAATGGCAAAATCATCAAGATGACAACGTTTTAAGTCCCAAATATGCAAATCCTTCCAGCGACAGGATCCCCTGCGTAAAGCTCGCAAAGCTTATATTTCGTGAAATCGAAATTTCTAATGGTACGCTTCTGCAGCAACCAGAATCCTTCAATGTAATTTTCTGGACCTTCACTTTCAGAGCCAGGGAAGCCAATTCCATGGAACAGAAGAAAATGACGCCAACACCTCCCCCCCCCCCCCAACACACACACAAAACAACTGATTTAAGGCTCAAATCCACCGAAAACCTTGACGCTGCTGCATATCAACGGCGGAAGGAGCGGCACTCACCTCTTTGGGGTGCGAGGAGTAGGGGTGGGAAGCATAGCGCGAAGCCTCGAGAGCCTCCTCCAGGTCTGGCTGCGCGGCGGCGTCGCGGCTGATCCGCTCCGAGACGTGCAGCCCCGCAGAGGCCACGTCGGGGCCGATGGCCTCGTCCTCCCACCACGCCATCGTTGGAGCGCTCAGCACAACGCGGAGGCGGAGGCGCGGGAGCGGAGTTAAACCCTAGAGAGCGAGGGGGATGCCGGCAGCGCGTCCGGCGGGGTATGGGCCTATGGGAGGTTTGGTTGGGTTGGGATTTGGGAGGCAGCACTAGGCGGGCTCCAAAATTCCAATTGTGTGTATTTTGGAGTGGCGCGTTCGAGAAATTTTCATTTTCAGCGGTGAAGCCGTGAAGGTACTATGGACCCGGCCGGAATTCCTTCTGTTTGTTTGTTTTTTTTTTTTTGTCAAAGTTCATAAAATTTTCGCATGAATTATATAGAAATTTCATAGAAATTAATTGAGTTTCATAAGAAAAAAACTGTAGAAATGGGGAAAAAAATTGATGTTGAGAAGAGGCTCAAATCTTGCTCGGGTTACAGTGAACTGAGGTTTGTTGGACAAAAAAATATTAGCGTCTCTAACATATGTAAAACAATGAAGTGATAAAACTCCCCGTAGTGAAGATCTAGTGATATTAAAAAAATAAAAATAAACTACTTATATATATTATAAAAGTGAAATGCTTTTGTTTTTATTGTTAAAAATTTCTGCGTCTATTCCTACTCTTAGCGCCAACCTTTATATGTATGGGAAGTTTTCTTCAATCATTATTACTCCATCCATCTGTTGCACTTTATAAGTCATTTTTTAATTTGAATATAAGAATTAAGAAGAGAAAAGAAAGTTGATATGTATACATGAAAAAGAGGATAAAAATTGAGAAATATTAGAAAGAGATGAATATGTATTAGAACTTTTTTTAAAATTTGAAAAATTGGAGAAGTCTAGACTAACTGATAATTTAGAACAGAGGGGGTAACATCTTAAACACATATAGCTTTTGCGACGGGACAAATAGAATAACAACATATGAACAATCACATAACTTATCTAATGACAATGTTTATTTGGTCATCCTAGTTCCCATACTCACTTATTTTTTTTTAAAAAAAATTGATTCGTCATTTTAGTGGGACGATAACAGTGAACTGATATAAATTAAGGTTTAATTCCTTAAAAGGCACTATTTCTAGAGAGACAAATTGTCGCCATTCTTGAACTCAGTCTCCAGATGACACGCAGGAGACATAAGCCACACCACATACTGCTCTTCCAACTAACATAGCGCTATCAGGAACAGACTTGGACCAAAAAGACTGATGATAACCCGAGCAGCCTCCCCTTTTCCGTGGAAAAAGAGAACCGGAGGACACGACAAGGAACCGTTCCAGGATGCACCCGCCGCATGCATCGCCCGCGCTGCAGAGTTCCATGGCCTGTCGCAAGCGCGGCTCACCTAGACCCAGCCCATGCGCCCTCGCGGTTGAATCCAATCGCATACAGTGAGTCCTTAATGCAGGACCTGCATGGACCGGGGCCTCCTGCGCCAATGCTCCGGGTGTTGGTTCGGTCCCACTTGCCATAGTCGTCTTCCTGTGGACCAGCACCCACACGAAACGGCCGCCGTTAATGTCCACCGCAACGGTAAACGTTACCCTGTGAAGGAAGGCGTACAGCAGCGGCCCCGGATCCCCTCCCCCCTGCCCCTCCTCCAGATCACACCACCGTCGCCTCCGCCTCCAAATCCATTTCGTGGCTCATACTGTTGCCGCTGTCCGAGCGAGCGAGCTGGGGTTGGGGCTTGGGCTCTAGGGATCCCGCGTCCGCGCTCCTTGCGCCCGTCGTCTTTTGGCTTCGTCTGCTGGGTTAGGGTAGGGTTGCGGGGTCCGGGGAAGGCCGATGCGGCGATCGCCGGCGATCGGGAGACAGTAGCGGCAGTGGGGGAGAGGGATCTCCCGGTCGGATTCTCCGGCGATGGCTGCCGACGCGCTCTCTATCATCCCCAGCGCCGTTCTGCGGAACCTCTCCGACAAACTCTATGAGAAGCGGAAGAACGCCGCGCTCGAGGTGAGGGGGCTCGGTTCCTTGCGAGCTTTCGGTTTTCTAGCAATACCGGTGATTTTGAGGTGGACTCTTTGTTGCGGTGGGGCCTTGTGCAGATTGAGGGGATTGTGAAGCAGCTCGCGACGGCAGGGGAGCATGAGAAGATATCGGCGGTCATCCAGCTGCTCACGAATGATTTCACCTTCTCGCCACAGGCAAACCATCGGAAGGTTTGCTATAACTGCAGTGCTCATGTTCTGGTGTTCGTGAGATTCAGATTTGTTGAGTTGTGTGTCCCTTTGATGTTAGCAGGGTGGGCTGATAGGCCTTGCAGCGGTTACTGTTGGACTCACCAGCGAGGCCGCCCAGCATCTCGAGGTTTGGTTCTACGGCGTTTAATCTTGAATCATATGTAGTTTATCCACGTTCAAGGTTATGCAGTATCACCCTGTGTGTTCATGGTGAAATATATGTTGAGATATGTGTGCTGTATTAACCTAAAACCAACCTGCCTGATTTTATGAGCATTCAAATAATCTGTCAATGACAAGCTGGCAAATGTAGGCTGGGTTGCCAGCCACAGTATCCATCTGGCCTAATATTCATTGAGCTTTGCCATTTGGATTACACAGTACTATACTGTTGTACTATATACTGAACTGGGACCTTTAGTAAATCATACCAGATGCTCTAGTCAAAATGATAAATGAACTTCACCTCTGGCGGTCTTCATTATTTTTTGTTTTTTGTACATATACTAAGAACTTATCTAATGTATCGGGCCTCAGTGATCACTGGATGAGTTGTATTTAGTACTTCACTTCATCTAGTGCTTAGGGCAATACGGTGGTTGGTTCACCATGAAAACATTTCACTTCTACAGAGTTTCTGGTTGCAATTCACAAATGCTTTATTGTATGCAGTGTGCTAGCCTGTTTTGAGAATATTTACTAAATTGTGTCGCAGTACACAGTGCTTTATTGTATGCAGTGGTGCTAGTCTGTTACGAGAATAATTACTAAGTCCAGCATGATTTCTCTATTATAGATCCTGGAAAGATGCTTCTAACAAATTGTAACAGCCACATCTTGAAATATCTTGCTATTGAAAAGCCACTACAATGTGCAGAGTTGGCCTGCCACTGCCTTTTTGTGCCCCCCTCAACTGGTTGTATATTTGAGCACTGGAAATATCAGTTCTGTGTGATGTTCTTCACATCATGACTCATTATGTTTGTCTGTTGAAATTTTGTTGTGGATTTGGATGAAAGATGAGAGTCATTGTATCTTGTTGCAGGGACAACATTGTTCGATGACTGTGTTTGGTCGTGTTCACTTTGTCCATCTTTTATAGTTTGTAAAATCCAAAGCTTTTGTTAAATAAAATATAAACCTTTACTGCAAGACTTACATATGTTCCCGGAAAAGAAACACTACTTAGATGGATTTAATGTCTACATTTGGGATGTGCCATTAATCTGTTCTCTTGATCTCGCATAAGTTCTGTTTCTTTGTTCCTTCAGCAAATAGTGCCTCCTGTGATTTCATCGTTTCTGGACCAAGATGCCAGAGTGCGCTACTATGCTTGTGAAGCATTATACAACATAGCAAAGGTACCTGTTTAATTTTTTAATTAAAGAAGAATTGTATATTTGCTTTACACTTACAAGAATTCATATCTATAGGTTGTAAGGGGGGATTTCATCATCTACTTCAACAAGATTTTTGATGCCTTATGCAAGCTATCTGCAGATTCTGATGCTAATGTGCAGAGTGCAGCTCATCTTCTTGACAGGCTTGTCAAGGTACAAACTTCTGGACTTTACTCATATATTATATAACATATCCCTTGTTCTCCTAATCATCGCCCCTGATAAGATAATAATTTATGAACCAGGACATTGTAACTGAAAGTGATCAGTTCAGGTACGCTGTGTATAATTTGCCCATGTTCATATTGATGATTTTATTATTTTATTGTAGTGTTGACATCTGATTGCTCCCTTATCTTGCTTCTGCTCTTTAGCATAGAAGAGTTTATACCACTTTTGAGAGAGCGCATGAATGTGTTGAATCCTTATGTACGGCAATTTTTGGTGGGGTGGATTACAGTTTTAGACAGTGTGCCTGATATTGACATGCTTGGTTTCCTTCCTGATTTTCTCGATGGTAATGCCTCTTCTTTTTTCTCTCTTCAAGTACATTACTTTCATCAACTCTTCAGCAGCCTTGCTTTTGAACCTCTGCAGGGTTGTTCAATATGCTGAGTGATTCTAGTCATGAGATAAGGCAGCAAGCTGATGCAGCACTTTCTGAGTTTCTGCAGGAGATAAAGAATTCACCAGTAAGACTATCACCAGCCTATCAATAGCATGAACATAACGGGCCCAAATATCTTTTATCATTCGGTTGTTCTCATGTTGCATGCTTTCAATGCTGATTGTCCTTTGTCAACTGAAAAGAATGTAGATTATGGTCGTATGGCTGAAATATTAGTTCGGAGGGCAGGTTCTACCGATGAATTCACTCGGTTGACATCTATCACATGGGTGATTATTTCTCTCTCATGTTTTCTGTGATATTAGCCTCAGAATTCAACCACAGACAGTAGAGCCTTTTTGAATACTTCTATGAATGTTTGTCATATGGTTTTATCTTTTGAAGTGCAGATCAACGAGTTTGTGAAGCTTGGTGGGGAACAGCTTGTTCCTTACTATGCAGATATTTTAGGTGCCATCTTGCCATGCATTTCTGACGAAGAGGAGAAAATACGAGTGGTATTTCTCTTTGTTCCACTTTTGATTTATACATATGTAAACTGTGTTTTTGTTCACTTTATTTATTCAAATTATTTACTGCTGTGCTTGCAAGGTTGCACGTGAAACTAACGAGGAACTTCGTGCTATAAAAGCGGATCCAAATGAGGGGTTTGATATTGGAGCGATTCTCTCAATTGCAAAAAGGTTATCTTTCAAACCCTTGGATAGCTACTAATGTATAATTGGACCGTCACCAATCTGTGTAGTAATATGAGCTTTTAGGACTTGCCTGTGTAGTAAACCTTTAAAATTATGCCATCCTTGCATCTATGAGTTGGTGTTGATATCTCCTCCCGCTTTTCCAGAGAATTGAATAGTGAGCATGAGGCTACTCGGATTGAAGCATTGCATTGGTTCTCCACTTTGCTGGCTCGATACCGTGTTGAGGTACCATAAGACTATGTATGATATTTACAGTTCGCGATTCATTTATCAACTGTGAATTGGACTGAGACTTACAATTTGTTTGATTATCAAAGAGCTGATAATCTTATGATTGATTTAGATTTTTTTTATGGAACAGTTCTTGGCCTACTTGAATGATATATTTGACCCACTTCTAAATGCACTCTCTGATCCTTCAGACGCGGTGAGTCTTTTTGAAAGCATTTGAAAATGCATTTTTTTGTTATTGCATTGTGGGCTGTGGCCAGCGCATTCGAAATTGCTCTATCTACTTGTGGTGATTTTAGTAAGTATTTGAATTACATTCAATCAATATTTGAATTGCCATGGGTATCACAAATCAAATTATTTTCTTACTGGTAGGAGCTTATTCCAATTGTTGCGCTCTTAGCTAGGATAAATCTGCTGCGGCATAATTTTTTTTTGAAACATGTTATCTAAAGATTTCGTCCATAGCTGTATGGGTTTAGCCACCCTCAACTCTTTGCTACCACAGTCATGAGCTTGGTCGTTGTTAGTGAAAACATTCTTTTCCTTTGCAGGTCGTCCTGTTAGTATTGGAAGTTCATGCATGCATAGCTGAAGAGTCTCAATACTTCTATCATCTTGTATCATATCTGATCCGCACATTCCACAACAATCAGGTTCTTCTAGAGAAGTATGCCAAATTTCTACAGCTAAAGCTGACTCTTCCGTTTTAATCTGTTCTCTTTGGATATAATGTTCAACATTTGCCGAACATCTTGGAAAGTTACTGATTTTTGAGGTTTTCCTACAGGCGTGGTGCTTTGATAGTCCGTCGTCTCTGTGTCCTTCTGGGTGCTGAAAAAGTTTATCGAGAGTTTTCAACTATTCTTGAGAACGAAGTTGACCTCGATTTTGCATCCGTCATGGTTCAGGTAGATGTACAACATTTTTCTTTATTGCCAAAATGTAAATGTATAATCTGAGCATTAACTTGTAACTGTCGGCAGGCTTTGAATTTGATTCTGCTCACATCAACGGAGCTTGGTGAGCTGCGCTCTCTTCTTAAGAAATCCTTAGTGGATTCTTGTGGCAAAGACTTGTTTCAGTCTTTATATGCTTCATGGCGCCACTCTCCGATGGCTACTATCAGTTTGTGTTTACTTGCTCAGGTAATTAATTGCTCATCTGCAATATATTTCCCTACTTATGCTCCCCAAATCCATGAATGTTCTTAATGTATGCAGGCATACAGTCATGCGAGCTGTGTAATTCAGTCACTTGGGGAAGAAGATATAAATGTGAAATTTTTGGTGCAATTAGATAAATTGACCCGTCTACTTGAGACTCCTGTATTTGCTTACCTGCGTTTGCAGGTAAAATTTCATGTTTTATAATTTGTACTTTACTTTGCCTGTGTTACTAGGAAAAAAAAGAGAGCTTCGATTTTGTTTCTTGCTGGTCTATCACTTTATGCACCATGAAATGTGAATCAATATTTGTATCCAGTATCCTGATGTACATACATTTACTGTATGCTCCCAATTGATAGGATAAAGTTCTGTAAAACGTTTTGCTATTTACTAATGCTTTCACAATATGTGGTGCAACATATTATGAAATGTATACTGTTTATTTCTGGTAGTATAAAAAATTAGTTGTCACATTATCCTTACTGTTCATTATGACATTGGCTTTCCATAATGCGCTTTCAAAAAAAATGCAGCTTCTTGAGCCTGGAAAACACACTTGGCTTCTGAAAACACTTTATGGTCTCCTGATGCTGTTGCCTCAGGTACCCTACAAAATCTCTCATTCATTGTGATTCCTACTGTATTTCTCTTGTTAATGCTCTATAAATATGATATTTCCATCCTGTAAATCTAAGAAACTTGAGGTACATAGAAAAATGCAACCCCATGGAAATACAAAACATGCAGGATGCCTGAAGGTTCCTTATATGAACGCTTGGGACACTAGACGAAAAACATTCTTAATGAATTAAGCTCACTAGTAGACTTGTAGATTGTTGTTTCTATGAGTTGTAGATTCTTGTCATACTTGCCTAAAGCCTGTGCATTGCTACAGATTTTTTTTAAACACTTGAACCAAGAAGCCAGACCTTATTATTGATATATGAACTCACCACAATCAATTTGTAGTTGTCTGTTAACTAAGCCATAAAATATAAAATGATAAAATACAACTCTTTGGCACTCTTAAGTTGAAGTCATTCATGAACTCTGAGTACATATCATGCCAGGGGAGACAATGACCCTGAAAAAAATTACTTTAAAAGTGCCAAGATGAGGTGGGGGAGAGGGTGGACAGATGACGACCGCCAAGTCGCCAACATGAGTCACCAACTTGCATTATTAAATATAGTATAGATAGATATTCTGTTGTAGTTTGCTAGATGATACTCTACGGAAGTTGGCACTAATTATACGTGCCTGAACAACTTGGTTGTATATGTTAATATGCAGCAAAGTGCGGCTTTCAAGATCTTGAGGACTCGATTGAAGACTGTGCCATTCAATGAAAATCTCAAGCGCACATCTTCCGCGAATCCATACTCTCAGATTCTGCAAGTGACAGAAGATGGCAATCCGAACCAAGATACACAGAACTATAGTGCAATAAATTTTCCATCCCTTCTCCAGCAGTTTGAGAACATGCAAGAGCGGCACCGACTGCATTTGAAGAATCAACTGCAATCGCGTAAATCTGCTTCCGCTGCAGTGTTATCACAGGTAATATTTGCTTTCTGTTCACTTATTTGATTCTATACTCGAGTTGTTGCTGCCATAGAAGCTTCTGGCCGGTCTTCTCTCCTGTTCACATTAGCATTTTGGAAAACTGGCCATAAAAAATTTCAGTTCTGTGCTCCCGCTCTGAATATGGGCAAAAGTATTTGGCCTATCTGTGGAGTTTAATTAATGCGTGTTCTTTTGTTCATATCTGCTCTAGCCTCGTTTGCTTGAACTTCAATTGATTGTAATATGCTGTAACAATTTTTTTCTTGTGATTATTACATTTTGCCATTTTGGAAGCTCTGTCAAGATGCTTACTTTTTTGAACTTAAAATGGTCATGCTGCTTTCTCCTAGAAAAAACAGATCCCTGGCTGAAAACTGTACTAGAGAAAGTGTCCGTTACCACAGAAGTCAGTTCATTGGTAGGAATTGATAGCACTGCAGTTTGTAGAAGATGATTTTAAATGTAAAGGTGCTTGTTTCGTAAACATAATATTGCTATATGCGGAGTACTAACTTTCTGAATCAAATGCAGGAGATACAAAAATACGAAGAAGCACATTCCTCCTCATTGTCAGAGATTAGCAGGCCGCCTTCAAGAGCATCAAAAGGCATTTCATGATGCATTCTTGTGATGTATGATATGTTTGCAGGACACATCACATATTTGTTGGGGCTTGGTTAGTCTCCTTAATTTTTTTGAGAGGAGGTTGCATGGGGTACATAGTGTAATCTTTTTGTTTCATTCCTAGATTTATCATGGAAT
The DNA here is from genome assembly GCA_001602315.1 of Zoysia pacifica. Taxonomy (NCBI): domain Eukaryota; kingdom Viridiplantae; phylum Streptophyta; class Magnoliopsida; order Poales; family Poaceae; genus Zoysia; species Zoysia pacifica. The sequence continues at coordinate 41,293 of BCLH01000220.1, forward strand.
GGCAATTATTTGGTGGAGAAAGCTCTTTTCCGCTCTCTAGTCATTCTTATTTTTTTCTAGCCGTTTTAGTGCTCATCTGGTATCTGTAATTTTTCAATTGAAGGCCAAATGAGCAATGTAGTATGGGGGACAAGTTAATACTGTTCTGCGCAGCGATCTCCAATAAATTAATGACGCAATGTAAATTTCTGCTTCTGGCTCTTGTAATCTGGTTTATGATATGCATTTATATGCCCACCCATTTCTCTTGGTCCATAAAAAGTTGCTTTATGTTATACAGTATGGTCTAGTGGTGGTTGACCCGCGGCAGTTGAGCTCGGCTTGGAAAAGTATGGCAGGTCGGAAAGGAAGAGGAGGGAGAACGATGATCTGCCCATCAAATGGTTTCACTTGTACAGACGCTGAATAACTGGCTGTTCGGTTCAGTGACCAAAATCAAATTAAGGATGGGGCAATTGCAAAACTGGATTTTTTTGGATGTTAATTCTGAAAATAGACTTTTTTAAAGAACTTTGCAAGATTAGTTCTCTTTTTCAAATATGAAGGATTGAACAGTCCCTATTCCATTTGAAACACTTAACCGGTGTTAAATTCTATGTAAAAAGATATACATACCCTTTGCTTTGGTTGTTGATTTCTAGCAAATGGAAAAATCTTTTGCTAATCTACAGTTCGCACGATGTTTCAATGGCAGATGATTTTACATTAGAGCAACCATAATATGCTTCAAAAGATGTCTAGAGAATAAAAAATTTACTAAAGGTATTCATATACATATATATATTGTGAAGGAATTCATAGAGTAATCTATAACAAAATGTATTTGTAAGCTTATAGACTATCTATAAGAATACAAAATTATTTTTTTTCATCATGCATTATGGCAACAATCAATCTAAAAGAAGCTGAATTATTTTTTAATATTTTTTTATGTCTCACGATTATTATCC
>BCLH01000220.1:42463-194277 GCA_001602315.1 Zoysia pacifica
TCAAATATTAATGTTAATTTTCTTTCTTTATTGGTCTTTTTAATACATTTGAGGACTTGAAAAGACTTTTCTGCTATTCTTTCAATTTTTTCTAAATTTTATTATTACCCATTTTAGTGAAGTGAATGTTTTTTTGGGTTTTGGGGGCATCTAAAATTTCACAAGGAAAAGTTTTTACTTACAATTCAAATTCAAATTCAAAATTTAAAATTTAATTTGAAGTATTTTATTTTTTTAAGTTCGTGGGTAATAATGTAAATTTGTGAGATAAAATTAATTATTGTAACATTCACTAAAATTGGTAATGCGAAAACTTAGTAAAAAAATGACTGAGAGGCAAACAATTTTTTTTCAAGCTTTTAAATATATAAAAGTGACGAATAAAAAAAGTTAATATTATTGGTTGATAAAAAAATTTAAAATTTTGAGTAGCTAATAAAAAATAAAAAAATCGATTGCTAATAAGAAATTAACCCTGGGAAGTCCCTGGGTCCGTGACGTATCCAAGCGAAGCTGTGGGAGGCCTTGCTCGTTGCCTGCTCGCCGCACGCGACTACGCGAGCCGCACCCGCTTGCCGCCTGCTCGCCGCACGTGCGCCGTGCGCGTCGGCTGTTGAGGCAGCCCCTGCGCTTTACCTGCTCGCTGCATGGGAGCCGCCTGTGCGTTGCCCTTGCGCCGCCTGCTGAGGCAGCCCCTGCGCTCTACCTGCTCGCTGCATGGGAGCCGCCTGTGCGTTGCCCTTGCGCCGCCTGCTGAGGCAGCCCCTGCGCTCTACCTGCTCGCTGCATGGGAGCCGCCTGTGCGTCGCCCGTGCGCCGCCTGCTGAGGCAGCCCCTACGCGCTGCCTTCTCGCCGCACGCGCGCTGCCCACGCATCGCCCGCACTTGCCGCACGCGCGCCGCCCCGTGCGCCGTGCGCGTTTCCTACGCCGCCCGCGCGTGCTTTTAGTCCGCACCTCCCGACATCCAGCCTCCGCTCGCCCCTAGGATTAGGATTTCGTGGAAGCTATAGAACGAGACAGAGAAACTGTCGAGCAGCTGGGCTGGTTGTCTGCTCGAGATGGGGAAAAGAAGGAAGGGCCAGCGGCAAGATTGTCTATTCTCTTTTTCTTTTTATTTTTCTTTAGTTCAAATATCACTATTCAACTAACGGACTGAAAAGAGGGGCAAACGGTTTGTACGTATTTGAAAAAGGATATTCAATCTTGCAAATTCTAAAAAGAGATTCATTTTCAAAATTAACATTCAAAAGAGGTTCAGTTTTATAGTTGTCCCATTAAAAATGGTCTCTCCATTGCAAAATCTAAATCTATGCACGCGTTGGGAAATTCATATTATCGCTGTTTCTTGGCAATTGTCCCATGACTTCCGTCCCGGCCGGGCAGCCTTTTGCCGATTCACAGGGAATAGAGCAAAGCACCGAGGGTATAGATTCTGAGCTCAATTTGCCAAAAGCTCATGAAGATCAGATACGAGTGAGCCCGTTGATCCACAAGGCACTTTCCTGTCTTGCGATTGTGTCCAACGAACATGCGCTGCCAAATTTGATGATTAGTGTCCGCTACTATAGTGACACTGCCTTCACATGCTTATGCTGGCTTGCCCCGTCCATAGCAAAACTAAGTTCTAGCATCTGTTTGATTTTTTTTTTCTTGGAGAGCATATGATCGCGTCAGTTTGATATTTGCTACTTTATTCTAACATAATTTATGATTAAAATAGAGTTGAACAAACCACCGTGAAGATTGCTTGGAGAACATGAGTTCTTGGTTGACCTTTCTTCATAAAATGATCTTTATACATTATAAACAAAAGAAGACGGGTAGGAAACTGCCATCCTAAATAGATTCTTTAGCCAATCGGGACAAGCCAGTGATGCGATGGAGATGCAAGATTCTTTACAAAAAATGAGTGGCAAACAGCAATTCGAGTTCTTGGTCGGAAAACAAGAAACATAAACTAGCTGACTGGGTCCTCCTGGGGAATAGTATTGCGTTGCCTTGGCGGGACTTTTATGATCCTTGCCTCCTTTGGATTGAAGAAGATTTTTTCTATTTTTACGTTTTTCTTTTAAAATTAAACTGATTTCTGTAAATTTTTTGCATAATTTCTATGAAAATCTTGTGTTCCAAAGGAGCCCTAAGGCGCATTCATATGGAGATCCTCTCTTCAATATCTCAAGGGTGCCTCGTTGCATAGTGATTCAAAGATCCATACGATTATGATATTCAAGCACAATTAATCCTTTTTTTTTGGTACACTAAAATATGCTACCAAATTTTCTGGCCTGCTAATCAGTCATCTGAATAAAAAAAATGAGAGGGAAGGGGAAAAAAACCCTTTTCGAAGTTATTTAAGATTCCATGGTTGAAGAAATAAAATAAAATAAAAGTCATTTAGGATCCCGGTTCAAACCCAACGTCAGGAATATACGCCACTTGACTCAGTGATTGGAGATATATGTGAACTGGCTGGGATCAACGTGTGCTTAAACACTATTTTGTCAAAAATATGTCACATCAAAGGCGGGGGGGGGGGGCTTATTTGCAAATAAAGTCAACGCCTGAAAAAAAAGAGAAAACGACATTGATGGAAAAGAAATGTGTAGAAGCAAAGTCAACCAACGCGGTGAACAGAAGACTTTCAGGATGGTACAAGCTGCAAACAATACCACCACCATCGGTCCCCGGTTTGCTGTGTTCTGTTCCGTTTTGTAGAAAATAGAAGTGGCAGATACCACAATAGAATCAACGAGCACGTCCTGATCGGCTGAATAAGTTGGACAGACGAAGGAACAAATAGGACGGGTGGATATGAAAACAATAATCCTCTGGTCCCACTCCGGGAATCTCAAACCAAAAACTCTACCTGTTTATACTAGAAATAGCTTTCTGTTTTGTCATCAAGCAAGAAGCCAGTTTTGTATACTCGTGCTTGGATCGAATATTTTACTACAGCACATGTAACAACTTGCACACAAATGCTCATGGGAGTTTCAGGATTGGGGTCTACAGCGGCAAAAATACAGCTCGCACGTTGTCTTGTGTGCTAATAACCGTCCGATTTAACAAAGCTATTCGACAACAGCAAATACATGTAGAAATGTGATGAGGCATCAAGTAATCTTCTGACCAGTAGATCAGTACATTCTAAAGATATTGATCCATTGACAGCCATTCCTTTAGGCTTTGCCTTGCCGCCGTGTACTACTGAAGGCCAGATGTACCTCCTGTTTTGCTACAAGCAGACATGGAAACTGTGACAAAAAAAAAAAAAAACAATTTTCTCTAGTCCATCCTTTTGGGTAGATTCTTAAAGCAAAGCCATGACTCCCTTTTTGTGTGTGCCTTTTCTCTCAGTGGGAGAATCAAACAGGGTGATCCATAAAAGGCGACTGCTTACTGACGAAAAAGCTCGCCATCGAAAGCAGCTCCATCGTTATATGACCAATTCCCTTAAGGTAGCAAAAGTTTTTTCTTTTCAATTCGTGTTCACGATAAATGACCATCCATAGGTGCCTGCTGTTTTTAGCTTCTTACAGCACAGACCAGGGGCAGCGGGTGGAAGAGAAAACGCTACAAGAAATGCTAGATTTATACACAGGTCCTGACGATTGACAAACATGTATTCTTTCAGTTGCAGGACCCTCCTTTCGGAAAACTGCTCCCTCAAGCACTCCTCAAAGGGCGAAATTAGTTGTTTGGTCACAAATATTTGACAGATATAAATGTTGAAAACTAGGTTACCATGGCTAAATCCTGTGGACTCTGACATCAAGAACAGATTACAAATGTCTCCCAAATTGAGACGATGACTCGCACTGTATTTTTAAACTGCTACGAGTACAGATTCTGCAAGGAACTGAAAAAGAATTGGTGTTATATCTCCAAGTCCAAACGATACACACAATTTGCCAAGCAAGCAATCCTTCTGCCGCATCCAACTTCGCTGTATAAATACCCCTCTCCTCTCCCGGCTCCGGGCTCATCCCTTCCCTTGCGCCTCGTGCCACCCATCTCACCAATTCTTCTCGCCGAAGATCCCTCGCGTTCTTGCTTTGACTCGTGAGTCTTGAGAGATGGCCAGCCTCACCGATCTCGTTAACCTCAACCTCAGCGACTGCACCGACAAGATCATTGCAGAGTACATCTGGTTGGCATCCTCCCTCGGCTCTTGCTCTGCTTTTAATCTGAAACTTTTCAATTTCGTGTTTGTAGTCGGAGTTGTTATCCTTGCAAATCGCATTTGGCGCCTCTAATCTATCATATGAAAAACAACAGTTTCAGTCTTTACACAACACTGTATTCGTAATTGCCAACGTTTTATATCCTGAATTTTATCGAGTTTTCTGTAATTTCTCTGCCCCAAATCGACCTCTATCTAATGCCATCTCTTGTTTGCAGGGTTGGAGGATCCGGCATAGACCTAAGGAGCAAAGCAAGGGTGCGTAGGTTTTCATCCATATCTTGGCCTTATCGAATTGTACCGGTATGGTATTTCTCACCATGCCGTTCTCGGAGCAGACTGTGAAAGGCCCCATCACTGATGCGAGCCAGCTGCCCAAGTGGAACTACGACGGCTCCAGCACCGGGCAGGCTCCCGGAGAGGACAGTGAAGTCATCCTCTAGTATGGTCCCGATCAGGCTTGTAGCCCATGTTCATATTTCCTTGCCTGCATGGTAATCGGTTCCTAGTTGCTTATGCGGTTATCCCTTTTTGTTTCACTCTGCAGCCCACAAGCAATTTTCAAGGACCCGTTCAGGAGGGGCGACAACATCCTTGTAAGCCTTGGCTTCTCTTCTCGTTTTACTTTTTACGTTTGGAAGTAATGGAACAGGGGCTAGAAGTGAAAAAAAAAAGATAGTAGAAAAAGAAAGGGACCAAAAGGTTCTTCAGAGACGGTTCTATGGGTTGACAAGTTTTTGTTTTCCATAAAAAAGTAACTATGTCGAGTAAAAAATGTCTTTTGACTAGTGTGGTTTGTTTTTTACTTGGAGTACTAATCTGTTTAGGTGATGTGTGACTGCTACACACCACAAGGAGAGCCAATCCCCACTAACAAGAGGCACAGTGCCGCCAAGATCTTCAGCCACCCTGACGTTGTGGCTGAGGAGACATGGTATGAATGCTATTGCTAATCCACCTTCAAACCTGGTACTATTTTCAGTACAAAAATTCAGAACACTTTGGTCTATGAGTAATTATTATATAATTCAATTCAGCAAATATGGATAAAGAAAAGCTAGAAGAAAAGTTTGCTAGGACCGCCAGTTTTTGGAGCTTTCTACTTTTGTGTATGGGACCTTTCTATCTTATCTTGTTTCTCACCATGGCGTGTCTCTGAATTCAAACAGGTATGGTATTGAGCAGGAGTACACTCTTCTTCAGAAGGATGTCAGCTGGCCCCTTGGCTGGCCTGTTGGTGGTTACCCTGGTCCTCAGGCATGAAAACTACAACTCAAAACACTCTCTATAATCCTTCAACCTTTTTTTTACCTGTTGCAGAGAAGAATCTTGTTATGCTTTGCGTTTCTTATTAACTAATCTCTGAAGCAGTCACTAGTCGACACGCTGAAACTTTCCGAGCACACTAAATTTCTCTTGAGCTTCTGACGTCTCGCCTAATAATAACCATTCTAAAGAACACAACATGTTTCTGAACTCTTTTGTGCGCCTTTCTTTTCCTCAGGGACCATACTACTGCGGCGCCGGTGCCGATAAGGCGTTTGGGCGCGACGTCGTCGACGCCCACTACAAGGCCTGCCTGTACGCCGGAATCAACATCAGCGGCATCAACGGTGAAGTCATGCCTGGGCAGGTGCGTTCGTCGTTCTGACCAATCAGGAGTTTGAGTGTGCCACATGAACGATGAATGCATGTTGATTCTGATGAAACCGGATCATCCTGTGCGTCAACAGTGGGAGTTCCAAGTCGGCCCGTCCGTCGGAATCGCTGCCGGCGACCAGATTTGGGTTGCCCGGTACATCCTCGAGGTCCGTTTCGCAGCCTCGATCGGTTACATCGATTCCTGGTGTCGTACATTCTGATGAGCAGTCCCCCTTTGTTGAAATCGTTTGTGCTTGGTTTCAGAGGATCACTGAGATGGCAGGTGTTGTGCTGTCCCTCGACCCGAAGCCGATCAAGGTAGCCTAGCCTCTGGTTCCAGGTCCTCCTGACATGAATGAACACGCAAGAGATAATGCTGGTTGCGTCGCTTCTGCATGCAGGGTGACTGGAACGGCGCCGGCGCTCACACCAACTACAGCACCAAGTCGATGCGGGAGCCCGGCGGGTACGAGGTGATCAAGAAGGCGATCGAGAAGCTCGGCAAGCGGCACGCGGAGCACATAGCCGCGTACGGCGAGGGCAACGAGCGCCGCCTCACCGGCCGCCACGAGACCGCCGACATCAACACCTTCAAATGGGTAAGTAATCCCGGGTAATTTCCTTCTCCGTGGTCCGTGCATATATGTACATGCTCACCGTTCGTTTCCGGGCGCCAATGCAATCAAACGCAGGGCGTGGCGAACCGCGGCGCGTCCATCCGCGTGGGGCGCGACACGGAGAAGGACGGCAAGGGCTACTTCGAGGACCGCAGGCCGGCGTCCAACATGGACCCGTACGTCGTCACCTCCATGATCGCCGAGACCACCATCCTCTGGAACGGAAACTAATCAATCGTTCAAGCAGCGGCCAAGGCGAAAACATCCGCCGTGATGTCAGTTTGGGTTTCGATTTTCTTCTCGTACGTAGACATCATTGTCGTTTTGAGCTTGTCTTCGATTTGTAATCCTACTTCGGTCGTTGTATACGCGATCTGAATAATTGCCGTGTAAGATTCGTCCTCCCTGTATGGATCGTGTAATCTGTGATTTGATTTATCTCTCCTACTTATTAATTTAGATGTAGTCTGTACTGCACATAGTTTCGTGTCACGCTGGCTCCCTCCCGCAACGATCTCCTCCTCCGATTCCTTCGGCGACGACGCCGCTCAACGATTCTCCGCCGATAACCACGGCGATGGTGCGTCAACAACTTCGCCGAGAGATCTGATACGCGCACCTCTCTAGGCCGACTGCGCGCCAAACCCATCGAGTTCTCTTGCTGCTCGTCGTCCACGCCGTCGCCGTCCCGAGCAGCGCCGTCGCCGTCCCGACCGCGCCATCGACGTCCTCGTCGTCAGCGTCCACATCAGCCGCTGTCCACCCCGCACCGAGCCACCCAGTTCCCTCTGCACTCGGACAAGCCGTCGACGCCACGGCAGCGAACGACGGGAGAGGAAGAAACCGCACCCGCCAATGCTCCGACTGTGCTGATGGTCCTTCCGGGGAATAGCAGGCAGCCGGTCGCACCTCCCCCTCCAACGCGTTGCCTTGTTCGTTGGTAAGGTGCCCTCCCGTCCTCGTTGTGATGCATATCTGAATAAACCTGAATGCTGTGGTGCCCTCCCGTCCTCGCTGTGGTGCCTTCCCGTCCTCCAGATTTGTAGCTGAGTTGACCTGAATGCTGTTCCTGTTGAGTGCTACCCGACAGTCCTACTCATTTCCTGTGCATAGACTGAAATTGGAATCCTTTCTCAAACTCTTGCTGTGACTCTCCGTTGATATTTTACCTGCTTTGGGAGCTATTGATTCCCAATTTTGCTAAAAGGAGGAAGAATTAGTGTTTAAACTGAATGGTCATGCGGGTTGCAGGGATTAGTTTGCAGGACGGCAATCAGCATTATTGGGCTTTGATTGAGCTTTAGAGAATTTGTAGAATGTTGCCGCTTCCAAGCCATCTGTCCTGAATTTGTAAAATGTTGTTTTTCTCCCTGCAAGCTTAGAACTGTACACAATTGTTAGCATCAGGGGCACAGCTAAACTACTGCATCCCTCTATATCTGAAAAACTCTTTTATGTTCAAACTAAATGATTCCTTGCAGGGTGACCATGAAGCTGAAGTGATGATAAGGGATGTTAATATGCTAGCACTCTTGCGGATACTACTATGTTTTGCATGTTTTCTTTTTCTACTGACAGTGTTTGTCACGTCTTTTTCTGAAATGTAGACTAGAGTTCTGCTTTACTTGAATGTGAAACTGAAAATAGAAGTTATCTTTTGCTCCCGGCTTATTTGTGTAACAAGAATGGACTCATAACTCCTGGCCTCATAGTCATACCCTTTTTCAAAACTTTTCAAAACTTTAATCCTCAAATAGCCTCTACATGAACCTCTTGACTAATTCTCTGGCTGCCTGAGTTACTAGATTACTTTTCTTTACATGAGCCTCTACATGGACTGCAACTACCATGTAGTAAATATGTATTACTCATTATTCAGATATGAATTTTCCTTTTTAACAGTCTGTTATAAATTTATCAGTTCTAAACCTTATCTGGCTTCCTGAGAGCCTGTTTAACAGTCTTTCCTTTTTCTTTGGACTCTGGGCTTCTTCACAAAACCCGGAAGCCAACGCCTTCTCATTCTTTTTTACTGTACTCATCTTTGTTTCTCCAACGTGCTCGTCGAGATTTGGTACTACGGTTTCTTCTGGCTGGACCTCCGGACCATGGAGATCGTAAGGTGGTCCTCGGATCCTCTGATAATGCATACAACCATATGCTGTCCCTATGATCTTGATCTGTCTTCTTGGGTTCCAACTTTTAGTAGTACTGCTTTGTGATTCATTAATTTGTATGCGTTCTCAATTTTGAATTTAATCTGCTTCCATGGAAGTTGTGTCTTAATTAATTTTGACCTGTGTAAGTTTGGCGACCATGGATTGATCGAGAGAATAATTTTAAATTTTGCCACTGGAGTATCAATACCTCAACCACCTGTGTGAAAATTTAAAATACCTAAACGATATGGCACTGACCGTCCCCTTGGCTTTCCCATGTACTGTATTTTCAAGGATATTAATCATTTCATTTTTTTTGTCTAATAGGTAGCAATTTGTGCTTTGCTCGTTCTGTAGTTTTGGAGTTCTCCAGTAACTAGAGTTCCACAACATCTTCTACATCCCTTTGGTATGTCATTTCCACTTTCCGGAGGCTTTTAATTACGGAAGCTTGTTGCCTTTATAAACAATAGTCTACAAACTGTTCAACATGCACAGCTTTCAATTTATTTATTTTTTAATCACCAGTTTATTTATTTATTTTTAATTGGAAAAAATGAAAACCCGAAAACTGGTTTTTTCAGCTATCATAAGATTGTCTAACATAAGATTGTCTATCATGAAGCTGAAGTGATGATAAGGGATGTTAATATGCTAGCACTCTTGCGTATACTACTATGTTTTGCATGTTTTCTTTTTCTACTGACAGTGTTTGGCAAGTCTTTTTCTGAAATGTAGACTAGAGTTCTGCTGTACTTGAATGTGAAACTGAAAATAGAAGTTATCTTTTGCTCCCGGCTTATTTGTGTAACAAGAATGCACTCATTACTAAGTTTATGGGAAACTAATAACCAGTTCATAACTCCTGGCCTCATAGTCATACTCTTTTTCAAAACTTTAATCCTCAAAATAGCCTCTACATGAACCTCTTGACTAATTCTCTGGCTGCCTGAGTTAATAGATAACTTTTTCTTTACATGAGCCTCTGCATGGACTGCAGCTACGCATGTAGTTTCTTTACATGAGCTACTATGTAAATTTTTTTTGATGAATTGTATGAATAATTCTTCGATGAAATTAATATATTTATGACATATGTTTTTGAATTATCTGTTTTATTTTATCTATATCGTAATAAATTTATGTCAGGTTATATTTTTTATCAGAAAAAGCAAGTGTCATATTGTTTTTTTTTTCGAATCGAATGTTAAATACATGGTTTTGTTTAGTTCATGGAAAACGAAGGAATCATCTGTTTCTTTCCGTCGCTGCACCTGCACAGCACCCCCCCTGATCTCCACTCTTTCCGTGTCACCGAGGCGAATTCGTAGCCAGTCGCGCGCGTTACTGCATCAGGTCTGCTCCGATGAGATTGGCGCGAACATGTCCAAACGGGTCGAGCTAATTGGGTTGATCCGAAGCACGAAAAAAATAGTCCGACTCAAGACGACACGGCCTGATTCGATTTAGGTGGCACTAGCACGGCGTTTAGAATTTTTTAATTTTTATTTTATTTTATATATAGCTAAATAATTTTATATAAGGTGGCTATCTCATATTTTTTAAGTTTTATGTTCAATTCTCATTTCTTTTATTATGTTTTACATCATTTAGTATTGTATTTAATTAATTAGGTTTAAAATTATAATTGAGCTTGTGTGGTTAATGAGTCGGCTCAGCATGAATATTAAATTTTAAATCGTGTCATGGGTCTGCACCTGAGCCTGTCGGCTAGGGTGGCACGATCCGTTACACATGGCGTGCCGGACCGGTTCAAAATTAATAGGCTGTGCCATTAAGTGTCTGGATCGGGCGTGTCGAGCGGCCGTTTGACCATGTATACGCGAACCCATCTGGAAAGCAAGAGCCACAGACTCATCAATCTCTGGTTAAAACCCATTGCGCAGCCCGGCCCCGGAGCCACGTCCTGGCCGTCACGATCGACCACCGGTCCACCGCCGCCAGGCCCAGGCTACTGGATGGATGGATTAGTGGTCCGGAGCGAAGCATCGGATGAGGAAGCGGAGCCCAAATAACATCCAAATCACCCATACATGGGCTAGTTGGGACATGGAAAATCGGCAACCACCGACTCCTGACCTTCTATTTTCCGACCGTCTCTTGCAACAATTTGCTGTGGCGCGTGGCTACTCGCAACACGAATGCTCTGCTAATCACCGTGACCGACACACGTGACAGAGGCCTCCTTTTTATTTATTTTTTTCGAAACCACACGGTTAGAGAGGACTCGTGATGGAAGACTGATGTAAACCGACCACCGAACAGTCTCGATCAAAGCACTGCACACACTCATTGTCAACCAAAACAGAACGCCGGTAACGATCGGTTTCGTTTTCTCGATTAGGCTTTTTCCTTCGTGAGCGGTGAAGGCAACGGGGATTATTACTCGGCCTGTTCCAGCAGCTTGCTTCGAAGCAAGGGAGCGGATACGGGTGGGGGCTCCCGATGCTTGAGCGTGCTTTCAAGCAAAAACACGGCGCAGGGCGCACCATTACCAGCAGGATTCGGCCCAGTGGTGGAGCACCAGAAATCCATGCTGTTATCAGCTTATCAGCGTTTGACAGCGGATCACACAGACGTGCCTCGCACTTACTCTATGTAGGAGTAAACCCAAATTGCTGTGTGCGCTCACTGATTACCACACGATTAGCAAGTCTGAGCTACCGCGGTCACTTTCTCGATCGCGCTTTGCGCCAGTCCACTCCAGCCGCTTTCTCTTCTTTCCACAAAGGAAGGAAAAAAAAAAAACGCCCCTGCTGGCGCACTTTGTTCGAGCCCGTGAGTGCGGAAACGGTGGAAGAAACCGCGCGGCTCTTTAATTTGCGTAGTCCGCAAGCCTCCGAATTTCTTTTTTTTTCTTAATTTTGTTTTGGGTCTCGTCTAAAAATACAGATCATTTGCATTAATTTAGATGTATTAAAAGTGAATTGACACGTGAATTCAATTCCACATATCATTCGCTCATTCACTGATGCAGAGCACCTCAATTTTCCAGAACAACGAGACAAAGCGTGAGCCATGTCGATTGGCCCGAGAAAAGCGCACTGATGCTGGAATGATGGCTGCAGTGATCCAATACAATTCGCGTAGCAGACGATAACCATCTGACAGAGAGATTTTTTTTGTTGATAGTTGGAGTACATCCCTGTGTCTCGCTCAAAAGTTTATTGCCGATGGTTCTTCTACCTGCCTAGTTGTTTTATCATTCATCAGGATTAGCGAACGTGATCGATGTCAGATCTGAGTCACGGCATAATGTGTACTAGTATGTGAGTGCTGATATTTTGATGGGCAGAAAATATAAGTATTAGATAATGGTTGAGCAGGTTGTGGGTGATAACACTGAGTCCAAAATACTGGTTCATGGTCACTATTAGGCGATGCATTTCCTTTACTGTTCGATCAAGTAATGCAAAGAGAGATGCACGCGGGTCAAGATCGATCTGATTGATGCTCATGCTCTAGGCTGACAGCCACAGTGAACTTACATGGACACACTCAACCATCCATGGACCGCATCTAGCCAGTCATGATGATCTTTCGCCGTAGCTTTTGCTAAGGAGAAGCTCTATCAAACCGATGATTATTTTTTGCATTAACAAGTCATGTAGGAGTAACGTTCTAGCTATAGGCTAGTAGGCCACAGTCAACAGTTTTCAAGTTAGTATTATTCGCCCACAGATATAGATAACGGCTTGATTTCAGCGGTCAACTCTTCACATGCATATTTTGCAGCTGTTATTTTATTGCCAATCACAAAGCAGATAGCCTATACTCCGCAAACACGCTTGTGTCTGTTCCAGGCACCCATACTAGAAAAAAAAAAAAGATAGACTCAAGCAAACGACTAGTTGCATTTTGCAAGGCATATTATCAGCCAACAATAAACTATAAGCTAGCCAGATCACTTCCATCCTACTCCTTGACCTGCAGCGATACTTCTAACCTGAACCTGAGCTACCCGAGCCGGTGCTTATTTTACTGCCCCATCATTGGAACCAAACAAGATTTCACAGCTCACTAGTACAACCAAACGCGAAAAACGCATGAAGATAATGTCCATGTCACTTGACCTGTACACCAGTTTGTGGTACTGTCTTGTACTGTACTATCAGCTGGAGTAACAGTCCAACAGAACCCAACTGCCATGGAGTAGATGCAACAGAGTTAGAAGTGTAGGTACTGCGTAGGAAGGAATGAAGTAGTCCCTTCCCCCCTCACCCAACACCATTGTAAGATGTGAAAGTCAACATTAGGTAAGCTATCAAGGGAAGAGATAGAAGTGATTAACAGGGGCGAAGCTAAGGCTTCACCGGTCAGGTTGATAAACAAACATGTAAAAAACTAACTCAAGCCTGCTTGGGCCTAAAATCAAAATGTAGATCCTGTCAGTAGGTCGAAGAGACATGAACATCTTACAAATTCGACAGGTCATACGTATCGAGCATCGAATCAGATCGCATGTGCCATTTTAATAGCACTGATGTTACACGCACGATGGTGTCTCTCAAAAATATAATGCATATGCAATACATTGAAAACAAAATGTAGTACTTCTTTTTTCAGAAAATTGTAGCGGTCAGGCTGCCATTCATCACACTCCAGAAGATAGGAACATGAGAACCGAATAACAACAATCAGAAAATTACTAGCTGAGATTCCAATGAGCTAACCCCAGAGCTTTCAGGCTGTAAGACATTGGGGCACCAGGCATGCATAAGCCACACCCTGGACAGCCAAAAGGGCTGGTTGAGCAGCGCAAACTGCCCAACCGCGTCCATTCCGGCATGTGTTCTTCACACGCAATTAGGGTTTTTATTAATTGCAACTTGCGAGTATCGACGCGGCGAGGGAATTGAACTATTGAAGCCAGCATCGAGTACGCCAGCTTGTTTGACACACGACAGCCTGCTGGCCTAGTTCACTCCTCGAGGTGTCGGCGGCTCGCCAGAAAGAGCTTCAGAAAGTTCACAGCAAGAGCAAAGCATTCCAAGTGAAAAAAGAAGTGTCTCCAAAACAGCAATGAAGCTAGTATATCTCTGCTATCAATATCAGAAGAGGGAATCAGCGTTCTTTGAGTTTGGAACTCATTTTGTATTTACAACCTGAGATGGTCAGGGTGCTACTGTCGTATAGTTTTTTTTTTGGGTTATTGGTAGTAGATCCATCCTATGATTGAATGAATGATACCGCAATCATCTTAAGTCTTCTTGGCTAACTATGGTACGGTAGCAAGCTAGCCAGCAAAATCATTATTACCCAACCAATCTCTTGTATCACATTGATTTCATCATTCTAATCTTTATTTTGAAAGTTCTAGTACGAAAATCATCACTGCATACCTAATCTATTGTATCACATTGATGTCATCATTCTAATCTTTATTTTGAAATTCATCGAGCTTTCGTACTAGCAACGAGATGAGCCACAAACCAAATCATGTATACGCGACGTGCTGTTCGTTCCGGCACTGCTGACTCGACAATTATCCTGTCTTTTTCACAAGCAACTGCAGATGAACACCACTGCGCATTGTCTTGGTTTTTTCTGTGGTTTTACTTCAATAACACTCGTAGATCGATAAAGAGCTTAATCCTTTTTTTTTTTCAAACCTACAAAACCATCTAAACTTCACAGGTTACATTATTTTAAAAAATCACAGGTTACAAAAATGACGCCATTAGCTTCGCTATCACTCTATCAGAAGGGAGCAATCTTCTCATCTCAACAAGAAAAGAAGGTTTCAATTACACGGGGGGACGGCCAACCCAACAACCATTACTTGCCCCTAACTACCATGATAAGAGAGGTGAAGCAAGGCCTTGGCAACGAAAGCCGAGCTACCGGCGACCATTTTGTATGTTTAACTTTTAAGTACTGCCTCCCACCCACTGTGTTGAAATCAATCTTTAACTATTTATTTTATTCAAAAATATTTATAAAAATATAAAAATAAATAAGTCAAGCTTAAAGTACTTTTAATAATAAATTATTTCATAATAAAATAAATAATATTTCTTAAATTTTTTAAATAAAACGAATATTCAAAGATTAATTTCAAAAAATCAAAAACGTCGCAGCAAACAATACAGCTGGGAATGGTGTTCGTTCTTAGGTACAGCAGGCATCATCAATATTGCTTTCCAAGAATCAAAAAGAGTACAGTGACATGTGCTATATAGAATAGAATCAAAGCCAGCCAGAGAAAGGCCAGAATAAAAAGGAGAAAACTGAAAAAGGAAAAAAAAAAAAGAGAGAAAGGAAGAACATGCACAAGTTGCTGGACTGGAGAATCAAAAGTAGCCGGGGGATGAGAGCGATTTCCACGCGAAGAAAGAACTAATTAAGCAATTTCCATTCACTGAGACTGAGGTAGCGTATGATCAGGAAGGATCAACCGCAATGCCGGTAAGTTATAGCGACGGCTCGTCGCCTTCGTTGTCGGCGGCGCCGTCGGCCGCCTGGCTGGAGCGCCGGATCTCGTCGATCCGCGCGGCCACCTCGGACATGGCGGGCCTCCTGTCGGGGTGCTGCGCGGAGCAGTCGATGGCGAGCTGGAGGAGCTGCACCATCTCCTCCTCGACGTTCTGGTACCTGAGCAGCTCCTGGTCGAACACCTCGGCCGTCCACTCCTCGCGCACGACGGACTGCACCCAGCGCGGCAGGTCGAGGCCCTCCTCGTTGACGACGGCGTGCGTGGGCGCCTTGCCCGTGAGCAGCTCCAGCAGCAGCACGCCGAAGCTGTACACGTCGGCCTTCTGCGAGACGCGCCGGATGTCGGTGACCTCCGGCGCGCGGTACCCGGACACCCGCGTCGGCGAGAACGAGGGGCCGACCAGCGTCGGCAGGCCGTGGTCCGACACCCGCGCCTCGTAGTTCTTCGTGAGCAGCACGTTGGACGACTTGATGTTGCCGTGCGACGCCGTGGGGCCCGTCGAGTGGATGTAAGCCACGCCGCGCGCCGCCGCCAGCGCGATCGCCGACCGCGTCTCCCAGTCCAGCGGCGTCCGTCCGGAGGCCCGGTTCCCTGCGTCACAGAACCGCGAGATCCGCACCAGATTATTACAACAGTTCTTCTTCTTCATAACAAAAGCACAACACATCACTATCTTCACATGAACAGGAATGTTAGTTGCTCAATTCACGGTCCAGGCTCGAGGACGCCAACTACGGCAGCATTGCTTTGGGTTTACTCCTACTCTACGTCGCATGCAATGCAAACATTGCCGCCCAGCTGAATTTTTGAACGATTCGGTAAATCTGGACGCGAGTCTAATAATTGGCGCGCGAGGAAGGGAGAGGAACAGTGGCGCCAACTGCTGTCACATGGGCCGGACCATCCATCAAACCACCCTACCCAGCCTGCAATTCAAAGGACACCGGCTCACATGCGCCACTTGCACCCAAACTTACCACGAATCTACCTTTACCATGGCATAAAACTTTTTCAAATCAACACAGCCCGTGGAGGCAAGGCATGGACCACTTCACGCCCTCTCAAGCTCGCTCGGCAAGTTGCCGCTGCCGCGGTTGAAATCGCAGTGGCAACTGGCAACTGCCGAGTCTTGCCGAGTCATGGCAGCCACGTCTGGCCTCAAACTGGATTAGATCCCGCTACCCCAGGCAGTTTCCCAGCTCTGAAGCTGTGTTTGAATCTGTTGCCAGCTGCCAACACTAGTGTACCATAACAAATTCGTTGCAGCAAGTAAGTACTTGTCCTACACCATGGCTGGCACGACGGGGACCCGGGGCCCGGAGCTGTGTTTGTAACCGGAACAGGAATGGACGGAGGCAGAGAGTTGGTTTCAGCAAATTCATGGAGAGGGTTGCCACAAATGCACGGACCAAACGCCCGGCGCGAATTAAACCGAGATGCATCGGACGAAAGGGACGCGGCACCTAGCGGATCCTGAACGATCGTGGCGCGGGCACGCCACCGGCCTCATCTGGGCACTCCTCTCCTCCTCTGGCATCATCAACCATTCGTGCTGGAGTCGTGCCGTGCAGGGGGGAGGGTTTTTTTTTTTTTATTTTTCGTTAACCGGTCATGGAATATTGCCAGGCTGTGCACGGCGGCGAGGAAATGGATGATCGACCAAACCCACCGACAGTACGGGTGGTGGTACCGCGAGGTGTAACGAACTCGTCAGGGAACGGTAAAAATGGCGGCGAGGAAAGGAGAGGAGGTCGTTACCGTGGAGCAGGGCGGAGAGGCTGCCCATGGACATGTAGTCGTAGACGAGGAGCTTCTCGTCCTTGCTGAAGTAGTAGGCGCGGAGAGGCACGACCAGCTCGTGCTGCACGGCGCCGATGGCCGCGATGCGGTCCCGGAACTCCGCCTCGGGGAGGTCCACGTCCTTGAGCCGCTTCACCGCCACGGACGCGCCGCTCTCCATCACCGCCTTGTACGCCGTCCCGAACGCGCCCTTGCCCAGCACCTCCGCCGACGCGCGCAGCAGGTCCTCCAGGTCGAACGGCGGGGCCGCCGCCATGGGGCCGAAGAAGATCAGCTTCTTCGACCCGGTCGACCCGCCGGCCTTCGCGGCGGCTGGCACTGCCGCGGCGGCAACCGCGGAACCGCCGTGGCCGACTGCGCCGGCCGCTGAGCCGTTCTGTCCCTTCGGCTCGGCCTCCATCTGAGCCATGCCCACGTCCCGGCCCTTTTCCACCGCCGTCGCCGACCTGGGCGGCGCGCTGGACTTCTTCCGGCACAGGAAGAAAAGCAGGGCCAGCAAGAGTAGCACGCCGAACACGCAGCCGATGGCAATGCCGGCGATGGCGCCGCCAGAGAGGTTCTTCTTCTTCTTGTTGCCACCGCCGACGTCAGCCGCGCCGCCCGCACCGGGCTGAGACTCGGGCGATCCGGCCGGGGTAAGCGCGGTCTCGCCGGGGCAGAGGCCGAGGGGGCCCCCGCAGAGGCCGGTGCCCAGGAACGAGTCTCTCGGCATCTTACGGAGCTTGGCGGGGATGGACCCGTTGAGCTGGTTGTACGACACGTTGAACTGCTCCAATGCCGGCAGGTCGAGCTTGGGGATCTCGCCGGTGAGGTCGTTGTTCTCGAGGTGCAGCGTCCCGAGCCGGACCAGCTTGTTGAAGTCGGGCGAGATCTCGCCGGTGAGCTTGTTCCCCGCGAGGTCCATCCGTACGAGGTTCCTGAGCGCGAACAGCGACGCCGGCAACTCGCCGGAGAAGCTGTTGTGCTGGAGGTAGATCGCGCGGAGCTCGACCAGACGGGAGAGGTCGTCGGGGAGCGGCCCGGTGAGCGCGTTGTACCGGAGGGAGAGCGTGCGCAGCGCCGTGAGGTTGCCGAGCGCGCCCGACGGGAGGTCGCCCATGAGCCCCGCGCCGGGGAGCCGGAGCTCGACGACGCGGCCGTTCTCGCAGGCGACGCCCTGCCACTGGCACGTCGGCGTGGTGCTGTTCCACGACGCCAGCACGGAACGCCCGACCGCCGAGCGCAGACCCTGCAGCGCCTGCGCGTCGGTGTTGAGGTCGTCCGCGAGGTGCCCCGGCAGGGCCGCCAGCAGCACCAGGACGGCCAGGCCCACGGCCGGTGCCGGCATGGCGGCCATCGCCGGCGGGGAGTGGGAGAGAGTGGGGTGTTAGGTGAGAGCCTTCAGCTCAGAGAGAGCAGCCCTACCATGGAGAGGGGCTGTTCGTGGGGAGAGAGGGGAGTACTGGCACTCTGGCACTAGAAGAAATAGAGTGAGCAGGAGGGAATCTTGGATTATAATGGAAGATTTGGTTGGCTTTAAGGGGCAGGACGAGCTGATTAGGGGTGGGATGGAGGGGCTGATTGGCTAAACCGCTGGCCTGATTGCTTTCATGATAACCACTGTTGGTGGCACTTATTGGAGCCTCGTTGGAGTATTTTTCCTTTCCCCCCTTCTCTCCAACCCCGAAGCATTCCAGAGGAAAAGGGCAGCTTGGTAGGCAGGTGCTCTGTCTTTTAAGACTCCGGCCCATTTGGAACGCAGAAGTTTCACAAAAATTTTATAATTTTTTTTAAAAAATCAGTTACAATTTTTTTAAAAAATAAAGAAATTAAAAAATTTTCTCTATTCTAAGCGGAGCCTTAATAAGGCCGCATGTGGGACCAGATGGACCAAAGCCATTGTACTGTACAGACCTTCGTGATAACAGTTTTGAAAATACTCCTCTACAGCAGATAAGTTGAGCTGCATAAAAGGACAACCAAAAGGTCTTGAGGTTTCTTACTCCCCCGCACCCAGTAACGGAGTACTTTGGGCTGGGCCATTCTCATCTCCCGCATGTTTGTCTGCGGCGAGCCGGTGACCAAATTTCGGCTAATGAAGCAGCCTTGAACAATTGTTACCGAGTCAATGTCCAGCCCAACGAGTACCATTTTTTTTGGTTTCCTATAACCCATATGGTACCAGCCCAAATATTCCTACACTGGGCTACGCCGAACCGGTCGCCGTGGTGGGCACGATCATTTCGGCCCTACCTGCTGTGCGAAACACGGAGGCCCAGCAGTTAGTCGGCAGATTTCGCCGGCTCACGAATGGGCCGCGTCCCTCTGGTACCAGCCGGCAGCCGCGGCTAAGTTCAGACTTCAGAGTACTGGTTCTACAAAAAAAGGTTCAGGCTTCAGAATACCGGAATTCCATGCGCTAACAAGAAAACGACTACCATAAGGAATTTGCGTGGCATCCCAATAAACCAAACTAAAACCCTGTAAAATCAACTTCACTTTCAAAATACAAAACGCCCAACTTCTTTTTTTCCTTTTGAAATGGACAATCGAACAGATGCCTCATCGGTCGAGACCCAGCTCGCGAATCTATCGCCCTTCTGACCTCATGCAGACGCGAGTTTTATTTGCCGCTGCTACCGGCCGTGCGTTTTCCGTAGTACACACGCACGTATCATGAAGATCCGGTTTCCGGCAATACGTCTGGATCCTCACAAGTAACGACAGAATTGCTGTTGTGGGTTCCGACTAGTATTTGTAAACGGTGACTTTGGAAAAGATTAACCTTACCGCGGTTGTTGGGGGCACAAAACAATTCACTGTACAACAAGTTGTTGAGTTTCTTTCTCAGAATGACGATTGAGACCAACAACCTCAAGTCTAATTCGTAGAGGACTTGGGACTGACGACTCTTAAGTCTAATTTAGAAAGGGCATGAGGCCAAATAATTTTAAGGCTACTTTCCAAGCAATGTTTTACTTGGATCTGGATCCTCTACCTTCACTCAATTTGAAGGCAAATTAAGGATCACTGTGCCGACAGTGTTTTGTGAAAGAAGCCACGAAAATGTGATATCGGTTACAGGAGGAAAAAGCATTTTCATCAAACTACTGTAGCATTTTTTGTTCACTTGTTCATCTCAAATCGGATGGTTAAACCACATGTAAAGCCACTGTGACTTCCCCTCAGATCTCAATCCGTGTTAGTTGCTTTTAACAACATGATTGTAGCAGATTCTGACAGGTGGAACATGGATAGCATTCGCTTCTTATTATTGTGATAGGTCTTGTTATTGTGATAGGCCTTGTATACCTGTTGACGTTTGGACCGGGTATCGTGTGTAAAAGTAAAACAAAGAGATCGTGAAAATTAGAAATATCGGTTTGTCAAACTGAAAGTTTTGTTTTCGGCAGAACAACAGCAGCATTTGAAAACTCGAGTTCGATAGGGACCCCATGCAGATAAAGGCTTTTTAGGATTGGTCTAGACTCGGTCAAATCAGCTAGACTCTCTTCATCGTCTCTGGGATGAGAGAAGAAAAGAATTAGGGTTTGAGAGAGGGGCTAGGATTAGGAAATACAAAACATGTAAAATAATTTGTGAATGACGATTGGGTTGCACTCAATCGACCGTGAGCCTCTCTTTATATAAAGGTGGGATGGTCTGTCCTCGTGAAGAGTCGGTGACTTTAACAAATCAGCAAAAAATCAAATCTGAAACACTTTCCTAAAAACAGGCAAAATCAAAACTTTCGAAATGCAAAACCGGAACTTTCTATTTTCTCAGGTAGCCTGCGTGCATTTTAAAAACTCTGTAACTTTCTCGTTCGAGCTTCATCAGATCATCCATATATCCGTTTCGATTGTCTCGATGAAGGCTATATCTTAGAACCTTCAAATCATGCATTGGACTTTATCTTCTTCCATTTATAATCACTTCTTTGTTTTTTCTATGAAAATTGGTTAATATGCCCATTTTTCAACCTGAAAACTGTCTAAACACCAAACTTATGAGAAAATTAGAGTCAGCATTGATATAGATATTTTTGCTCCTGGTGACCCTGTTTAACCAAAACCAAAACTTCCGGTTTTTACCTCCGGCATGATGCCGAATACTCTGGTGATACTCAAGGTGAGTTATAAAGAAGGTTTGCCAGATACTCCGACAAAAGGCCGCACAGTCCAGTGAGGACTTAGAAATTTTTGCTATACTAAGGCTGCTAAAATTGAAACTTTTGGTTTGGCAAACCGGCCGGAGTGCAATTTTTGGTTGTCAACATATGCTCCTTTGTTTTCGGTAAAACTTATGTACCATAAAACACTTTGTGAACCAAAATTGCCTAAGGACGATGGTTCGTGGACACACTGACATAAAACCACTCGAGCAACGATAGTGATCGTATCAGCCAACATCTCTCAAATATCTTGCCACACATTCAGGTAATATTTCTTCAAGTGTCTACCATTCAAGGCTCTTGGTAACCAGCTTCCTTGCAAGATTTCTACCATGTATGCATTTTCAGTTATGACTTTTACTATTTTATATGGTCCCTCTCAATTTGGGGACTATTCCTCGAATTTGTTGCTTTTAGAACCTACGGGCAGAATTGTCTTCCAAACTAATTTGTCCACCTGAAATATTTTGGCTTTCACTTTTTTGTTGTAAGCTCTAGCAACTCGGGTTTTGTCTCTCTCTATGGCTCTTAAAGCATCCAAGCGCTTGTCAGTTACTTCATCAATGTTATCTATCATCAAACTGTGATATTCATTCACGGACAAGTCATTTTGCTTAGTTACCCTTAAAGCATTCAGATTTACCTCAGCAGGCAAATCGATCTCTTGTCCATAAACAAGCTCATAAGGTGTGACCTTAGTGGCTCCATGCTTAGAAATACGATGAGCCCACAAAGCTTTCGACTCGACCTCATGCCTTCTCCTAGGATTATCCTCTGTTTTTTTCTTGATGAGCCTAATCAATGTTTTATTACTAAACTCGGCTTGCCCGTTAGCCTGGGCGTAATATGGGGATGAATTGAGCAACTTAATTCTATAAGATTTGGCAAACTCACAAAATAGATTAGAAATAAAAGAAGTACTTTGATCCATAGTCAAAGTTTGCGGATGCCGAATCTATGTATGATGTGCTTGATGATGAACTTGATTACCTCTTGGTGAGTCATGTTCTTTAGTGCCATTGCTTCAATCTATTTAGTGAAGCCTGTAGCGACCAATACGAAGGGTTGTCCTTTTGAAGAAAGAGGATGAATTTGACCCACAATATCTAAACCACAACCTCGAAATGGCCATAGTTTGATAATGAGATTCATCATGGCAGCGGGTGCCATTTGAATATTTTTAAACTTTTGGCATTCTTCACATCTTTTGTAGTAGGCAATCATAGTTGACCAATAGAATTCGGCTCTTCTCAACAACTATTTCATCTTTAGAGCAGATTGATACGTACCACAGATGCCTTCATGAACTTCTCCCATAGCCACTTTAGCTTCATCATCACCTCAATATCTCAAGAGCAAATCGTCTCGTGTCTGGCGATATAGATTTCCATTAATCATAATGTATTTGAAAGCCATATGCCAAACTTTTCTATCAACTCTCTGACTAGGGTTGCTAATATAACCAATTATAGGAGTCCTCCAATCTACCAAATCTTTTCATGCTTTGAATAACTAATAGCTGAATTCTCAGTTTCTCTGTGAAAACCGGAACTTCAGAATTCCAAACTGGAACTTTTAGTTTTTCCAGCATTTCAGGTTCAACACAGAATAAACCAAAACTTTCGAAAATAAAAACCGAAATTTCTGTTTTTTCCAGAACTTCGGTTTTGGCTTTTTAAACATTGGTTCTTCAACAATCACAAATTTTTCTTTGCTTATGTTGTAACCAGATGCTTGCTGTGCCAAATCATCAGCTCTACCATTTCCTTGCCTCGGGATATGATGTATACGAAATTCATTCATGTTCTTAACAATATCTAGGCATTTATCTAAATAGGCATTCAATGATCCATCTAAACATTGAAAAATTCCAGCAACCTCGTATTCGGCCTGATTGTTAGTGCAATTATACTCTAATCGGTTTGAAAACTCGAAATGCATGCCATGAGGAGAAATCAGCACTACACCAATACTTTGACCTTTTTTACAAACCGATCCATCAAAATACAATTTCCAAGGAGTAAAAGTTATGTAATTAAACTCTATGTCATGTTCTAAATCAATTCGATGTTCAACGATAAAGTTAGCAACAATTTGGTCTCTCATGGATTTCAAAAATTCATACGCCAAATCATAATCAATCAAAGCATATGCCCATTTACTAAGACTCTCACTAGATATTGGTCTATGTAGCATATGTTTAATGATATCGGTTTGACAGACAACCACATAAGGACTAGATAACAAATAATGTCTCAATTTGGTGCAAGCATGATATAAGAAAAAATATAGCTTCTCGATGAGAGTGTACTTTGTTTCGGCATCTATCAACCTCCGGTTCACATATATGATCACATACTCTTTCCCTTCGGCTTCTTGTGTTAAAACAACGCCAATCACAGTGTCTTCCGCGGCTATGTAAAGATGAAAAAAGACACCACTCTTAGGCGCCCTAAGAACCGACGGTGAAGACAAGTACTCTTTAATCTCATCAAAGGCTTCTTGTTGTTTTTTTTCTGCAAGTGAATTCGGCCTCATTCTTTAGCCGAAGGATAGGAGTGAACGCATTGACCTTCCCCGACAAGTTGACAATGAACCTCCTCAAGTAATTTACTTTGCCCAAGAAGCTTTACAATTCTCTCTTGCATGTGGGTAGTTGCACTTGCTTGATCGCCTCTATTTTCTTTGGATCTATCTCTGTGCCTTTTCAAGAATAATGAAACCTAGAATTTTCCTAGCCGATACACCAAAAGCACATTTAAGTGGTTTCATCTTCAGACCGAAACGATGCATTCGGTCTAAAGCAAGATGCAAATTGGCTAATGAGAGTCTAGAGCAGCCGATTTGATCACCATATCATCTATATAGACTTTCATGATGATACCAAGCAAATCATGGAAAATAAAATTCATAGCTCTTTGATACGTGGCACCTGCGTTCTTTAGCCCAAAAGTCATGACGTCCCACTCAAATAATCCTACAAAGCTAGTACATCTAAAAGCGGTTTTAGACATATCATCTTCGGCCATGAAGATTTGATTGTAACCTGCATTCCTGTCGAGGAAACTAATCACTTTATGGTCGAAAACGTCATTAATCAACATATCGGCTATAGGCATAGGATACTTATCCTTGGGAGTGGCTCTATTCAAATTTCTAAAGTCAACACAAACTCTTATCTTACCCGTGTTCTTCTTCTCGACGGGTACGATGTTAGATATCCACTCCACATACCTGCAAGGTCTTATAAAATTCGCATCAAGCAATCGGTTAATTTCTTCTTTGATTTGATCATACATACTCGGATTAAAACTTCTCATCGGTTGTTTAAAGGGTCTAAAACCAGATTTGATAGGGTGCCATGCTCATATAGCTCGTGGCTCAACTTGGGCATTTCATTATAAGACCATGCAAAACAGTTCACATACTCTTTTAGTAGCTCGATTAGTTTCACTTTGTAATCGGCTCTTGAGTTTTTGTTTATGAACATCAGCCTTGGATTACTATTATCCCTAAGATTAACCTCTTCTAAAGAATTGGTCGACGTAAATTCTTATCCTAACTTATCTATACCTTCTGTTTCTTCTATAGCCTCACACATATCGTTCTTGCTAGACCGATAGTGTTCCATCCTCTTTTGCAACCAATCTAGATTGGACTTCATTTGATCACATTATATGGTTGAGCCGATTCTCTATCGGCTTTACATTGACAGTCACAAAACTCTCTCTAGTCACACTTAGAAATTCATAATCCTTCAAATCTGATCCGGTCAAGCATTTGACGGTATCATGTGGTAAAGAACATGAATCGGCCATAGCAACACAAGCCGATACATCCGCATAAACGACATCTACATCATCACTAACCCAATGTGTCAAAAATTGATGCAATGTAGAAGAAACACACTTGTTAGCATGAATCAATCACACCCTAAAATTAAGTTATAGCCACCTCGCACATCGGTAACGAAGAAAGCGGTAGCCATGGCCTTGCTCTCAACGGTGAGCTCCATCAAAGCGATCTCTTGAGCCTCGATAGGATCTCTTTCTCCCACACTGTTCAAAGTAATGTTGGTCCGAAAGAGCTCATCATCGGCCTTATCTAAATTTTTAAACAAAGAATATGTCATTAGATTAACAATAGCATCGCCATCTACAAGCATTGAAGAAATCGGTGTACCATTAATATGACCTTTCACATAGAGAGGTTTCAAATGGTTATCCGATTCTTTGGACTTTTCAAAAATAGTACTTTTTCAGCTCAAAGTCGAATTGTGCCATAACCTTCTCTTCTTCTTCTACAAGAGAATAATCAGAAAGAGATAAGCAAATAGTGTTAATTTTCATACTATCTCAAGGCGGTGTAGGCTCGTAGTCTATGAGGTCATCGTCGTCGAACTCGGACATGTCCACATCACCTGTAGAAGAAACAACAGCAGATCCCTTAACCTGCGCAAAAACAACAGAAACCAAAACTTCCAGTTTGGAAACCGAAACTTTCGGTTTTGGCGGAACCAGAATCTTTGGCTCTGAAGTTAACATCTTCGGCTCAACTGGAGATTCGGTATTTTCTTTGACTCTCTATTGCTTACCCTGAGGCATCATTGGCTTCACTTCGTTAAAAATATCCTCCCTCCATTGTTCCAACTCCCACTCTCTCATTTCGCGGAGGCACAACCTTTGTAGCTTTCTCTTTTGAGTGCAAGTCAAACCGGATGGACACCACTTCGGCTGTGTGTACTTTGTGAGCTTTTCTTCACTGCCCTCACCACTAGCAAAGGGTGTAGAGGCACCTTGATCCATGTGGACCGGATCGTCTAGCACAATCGGTCCACTGAAAGTTTCTCCAATTTTAACATCAGTGGTGCCAATTTTAACAATACCTCCAGAATATCTCCTTGATCTCCCGAACTCTCAACAGGAGGTCTACTTCCCTCCTTTACATTCTTCATTCTCCATTCTTGCCTAGGTGGAGAAATAGGCTTTCTTGGAAAAACCGAAAGTTCCAGTTTTGCTGAGTGAGCAAAACCAGCATTGTCTTCGACCGATAAATTTCTCAATCGGTTATGACCAGAGTTGGAGAGTCTCTAAAACGCACTCTCCCTTGGTATACTCCATCCCGGGTGAAAAGGTGGCGGAGGCATTGGCGGCATGTGCACCCATGCTCCCACATATGGATTCCACATCGGGATTGGTGTGAATGGCATGGGGGGCACCATGGTGGTGGCATTCTAAGCCCCGGAGGGGGGCTTGCCCAGGAGCATTCAATGCCCTCCATGTTTCTTTTCTTGGCGGGCTATCAACTTCCTGCAGTGGCGACCTCGGTCTCTTTGTTGACTGATTGTTTAAATCGGTCTTTTGATTTTTGTACTTGGCCATAAGACGGTCAAAAGTGCTCTTAAGATCTTTCTTCCTATCCATGACCTTGCCTTGGTTCACCTTCATTTGTCCATTTCATAATTTTTTGGTTTGATCATTTTGGGTTTCTGAGTAAAACCAAAACTTCTGGTTTGAGAAACCAGAAGTTTCGGTTTTCTTGGACAGCAGGAACAACCGTTTCTTCACCCTTTTTTATTTACCCCTCAGATGCATAGCCTTTAATGGTGATTTTAATGGGCTCTCTGCCATCGGGGGACTTTTCCAATGACACTTTTCTTGAGTCAACCTTCTCTCCCACCGGAAGAGGTCTTTCATCCCCTATGATCATGTTTTTCCCTTGAGTTGTATCAGCTTGGTTTGTCCGAATCAAAACTTCGGTATTGATGTCCTGCGTGTTAACAGGGAAAGGGTGCTTGTATACTTGCATCTCTTTGAGACTTAATTGTCCCTTATTAACGGTCGATTGGACCTGTCGACGAAAAACATTACAATCATTAGTGACGTGAGAATAAGAATTGTGCCACTTACAATACGCTCAACATTTTAATTCATCCATCGGAGGCAAAGTGTATGCAATCTTAATGTATCTACCTTTGTGCAATTTATCAAATATTTTATCACATTTAGCCACGTCAAAGGTGTATTTCATATTGTCTTTTCTATTCTTATGAACTGGTTTGAGCGAATCACATGCAAATGATTTGGCCTTAGATGGTCAAACAAACTCGGCAGCATAAATGTCATTGGAATCATCATCGGAACTATCTGAATTATACTCCACGACGTGCACATTGTGGCGGCTCTTATAATCACGTTTCACTTCTTTGCTTCGGCTTTCTTATGTCAAAGCTTTTTGTTGGAGGTGAGTGAGAGTAAGAAAATCATGTCCCTCTAACTTCTCTCTAAAATGAGACTGCAAACCACTAAACGCTAGATCGGTCAAGTTCTTTTTGGAGATTGTCAAATTAAAACATTGGTTCTTAACATCTCTAAACCTTCGAATATAATCGATGACAGGTTCATCTGGCCCTTGTCTAACCGATATCAAATGGGACAATTTTAGTTCATTATCTCTAGAATAAAAATGATCATGAAATCTACGCTCTAAAGATTTTCACGTGTAAATGGAACCTGGGGACAACGATAAAAACCATGAGAAAGCGGTTCCGGTTAGTGATAAATTTTTTTAATGTCTCACTAGAACTCACTTACTCCAATTGAGTAATATATTGACTAATGTGCTCCCACGTAGTTTTACTATCCTCACCATTAAATTTGATAAAATTGGAAACACGTCGTTCACTAGGATATGGGACCGAATCAAAAAACTTAGGATATAGTTTTTGGTAAATACGGTGCCTCGCTTTAAGGTCTACCCCTAGCGTTTAACAAAATTGTTTGCTCAAATCCTCTTTAATAAAAGCAATGCATTCTTCTATATTGGTTATGGGAGTCCTACGAGGTGAGGTATGCATGTTTGCCTTCGTTGTATTAAATTGTTAATTGTGCATGTAACTATGGGGCATGCTTGTACCGCTAGGTGAGATAGGTGGCGTGCTATAAGCGATGGTGCGGTTTGGCAGGACAAAATCAATCAATTTGTTCAATCGGCTATTAGCCGGATTGAGAAAGCTAGCAATTAGTTTTACATTAGAGGGAGGCACTACTAACGCATTAGTTTGCACATGAGAGAAAAAACTAGTTTGCCCACTAAACGAGTTCACCGGCATACCATACAAAGGTCGATCTACGCTAGGTGCATGAGGAACCGATGAGCTACTAGATGGGTCTACATGCAACACCAATGATGTTTTTTAATGACTTTGATAAGTTATCTTGAATCATATGTTGTATGTCATTAGCTAAAATCTTTTTCTTGTCGTCAAAGTAATATGAATGATCTTCAAAAGTAACAGGGAGGTGTGGAGATATTCTCACATTGGCAGCACCCACGGCTGCGTCCTCGCAGACAGGCGGAAGAGCAGCTTCTTTCACTTGAGATATCGTCCCTTGACGATCCTTCTTGAAGCATGTCAAGTACTCTCGAAGCTCCTGATATTCTCGTGCCTTGCGTGCTTCCTCGGAGGCCTTTCGATGCTCTAGGAACACCTTGCGAGTCTCCTCGGGCAACTCCACCAAAGATGACATAATGATGTTTGTTGGCGAGATCTCAGAAGATATAGTGCGGAAATGATGATACGGTTCATGCAAACCGGAACCTTTCGTCCCCAGCGGAGTTGTCAAAAAGTGTGTTGACATTCAGATCGGGCCAACACACGGGTGCACGTCCGTGTGCAAAAGCAGAATGGAGAGATCGCGAAAACTAGAAGTTTCGGTTTACCAAATCGAAAGTTCCAGTTTTGGCGGAATAACAGCAGCACCTGGAAACTCGAGTCCAAGAGGGACCCCATGCGGACAAGGGCTTTCTAGGGTTGGTCTAGACTCGGTCAGGCTAGCTAGACCCTCTTCACCGCCGTCGGGACGGGAGAAGAAGAGAATTAGAGTTTGAGAAAGGGGGCTTGGGTTAGAAAATGCAAAACATGTAAAATAATTTGTGAATGACGATCGGGATGCCCTCAATCGACCGTGAGCCTCTCTTTATACAGAGGTGGGGTGCTTTGTCCTCGAGGGCCGGTGACTTCAACAAATCGACAAGAAATCAAATCTTAAACACTTTCCTAAAAACAGGCAAAATCGGAACTTCCGAAATAGCCTCTCTTTATACAGAGGTGGGGTGCTCTGTCCTCGTGGAAGGCCGGTGACTTCAACAAATCGACAAGAAATCAAATCTGAAACACTTTCCTAAAAACAGGCAAAATCGAAACTTCTGGAATACAAAACCGAAACTTCCTGTTACTCAGAGTAGCCTGCGTGCATTTTGAAAACTCTATAACTTTCTTGTCCAAGCTTCAAATCAGGTCATTCATATATCTGTTTCGATCATCTCAACGAGAGCTACATCTTGGAACCTTCAAATTATGCATTGGGCTTCATCATCTTTCATTTATAATTATTTATTTGTTTCTTCTATGAAAATTGGTCAATATGCCCATTTGCAACCTGAAAACGTGTCTAAACACAAAACTTGTGAAAAAATTAGAGTTAGCATTGATGTAGACAATTTTGCTTTTGGTGACCCTGTTTAACCAAAACCGAAGCTTTCGGTTTGTCAAACCGGAATTCCGATTTTTACCTCCGGTATGATGCCGGATACTCCAGTGATCCTCAAGGTGGGTTCCAGAGAAGGCTTGCTGGATACTCCGACAAAAGGCCGGACACTTCGGTGAGGACTTAGAGATTTTTGCTATATTGAGGCTGCTGAAATCGGAACTTTTGATTTGGCAAACCAGAACTTTCAGTTTTTCCAGAGTGCAATTTTTTGTTGTCAACAGTAGCTTATATGTCCTAAGTAAGGAAATTGGTAAGATTTTTTTGTTTCAAGGAAACTATAGTGGGGAAGGCATTCACCTGAATTTTCTCATTGGAAAATGCGAAGGCTATCACTCATCCTTCTTAAATTGCGTGTCTGTCATGAATTGTGGAGTGTTTTGCATTGGTCTTTCCATTTTACGAGGGGAAATGTAGACTGTCATGGTTTTTAGGCTTGGCTAGCTACATAAGGAATTGAGTTATACTAGTATTGTTGGGATGATTGTTAGTTATATTGTGGATGATCTAGAATCTTATGAGTGGAGTACATATTTTCAGCATAAATTATCTTATAGTTTCTAGGTGGTTTGTGGCCTATGTTACTGAAAAACTGCCTGGAAGAGAACCTGAAAAGCATGTAAACTTTCAAATATCTCGAGTAGGGTTGGTATCGAATGACGTTTTTTTTGTGATTTTTTTAAGGGATACTTCACGGTCCTATAGTTGTGTTTACATGGTTATGGCAATACGTCTGTATCATGAGTAACGATATAATTTGTATGCTTGTTATTGTTGGGTCACCAACTAATATTTGCAAAAACCATGCCGCGGTAGTTGAGGTGCAAAACAATTCATAATACAATGGCTTTTGTGTTTGGTTCTTATAAACAAAGATAGACGGTTAACTGTGAGATCTGTCAACATCAAGTCTAATTTACAAAGGACTTTGGGACCAACAACTCCAAGTCTAATTTACAAAGGGCATGAGACCATGCAACTCTAAGTCTAATGTGCATAAGATGTGTTAGTTTCTTTTAGCAAACAACAATGATGCTGATTTAGACAGGTGGATGAGGGGTAGCATTCGTTTATCAATATTGTGATAACATGACTTGTTCAGTTGATTTGTGTCCTAAATGATGAAATTGATAAGGTCTTTTTTTCAAGAAAACTACAGTGGAGACACTCTCTGCCCACACATATCATAAAGATTTAGTAGCAATATGTCTGGATATGGCATGTTGCTTGTTTGTTGTTGGGTTCCCGGTTGAACATCACAAACATCGACTTCGGAACAAAACAAGCCGTGCTGCGGTTGTTGAGACACAAAACAATTCATAATACAATGTGCAGTTGAGTTTCTTTCCGATATACAAAGACTGACTTGAGATGGCTACTTCAAGTTTAATTCATAGAGGACTTGGGACCAACAACTCTTAAGTGTAATTTACATAGAGTGTGAGACTAATACAATTCTACTTTTAGATGGCATTTTAGTTGGATCTGAATCCTCTACATTCACATATTTTGAAGACAGAGGATCATTGTGTCAACGATGTTGAGAGGATCTACAATAATGTGATATTGGTTATGTGAGCAAAAGTAGTGTCACCAAACTAATGTAGCACTTCGTTTCATTCATTCATCTCAAACTAGACGGTTAAACCCGCGTGTGAAGTCAGGTGATCTCAGTTTGTTTTAGTTTGTTTTAGCAAACAAGCATGACACATTTTCTGATAGGTGGATGAGGTAACATGTTTTTCTTAGTGTTTTGATAAACCTTGTGCAGCTGATGTATAGTGAATGAGGAAATTGCGGTGTGTCTTGCATTCGTCTTTTCGTTTTACGAGGGGCATGTAGAAGTCATAATATTTGTTGTGCTTCCTTTCCAACGTTTATAAGAAATCAAGATATAATACTTTTTTGGGGTGGCTGTTAGTTATATTGTGGATGATTCAGAATCCTAATGTTTTCAGTCTTTTATGATGCCTGGGTTGTTTATAGGCTATGCTGTAGAAAAATTAGTCTTGAGAGAGAAAAATATGACAAGCAGTTGAGACTTACAAATATCTCGAGTAGGTTTGGTGTCGGATGACCTTTTTTTAGCGATACTTCACAGTCCTATAGGTGCATTTACATGGCTCTGGCAATACACCAGGATGGGCAAGTAACCATAGAATTTGGATGCTTGTTGTTGCTGTGTTCCCTATTAATGTTTGCGTATACCATGCTGCGGTTTTTTTAGGCCCAAAAAAAGTTCACTATACAATAATCCTTTGAGTTTATTTTAGATAAACAAAAACATACGCTTGAGACAAGCAACTCCAAGTCTAATGTACGGCATGCTACTTTCCTTTAGCAAGGTGGTGAAATTGACATGATCATTTTTTAAAGAAACTATAGCGGAGAAGTCATGATGTTATATGTGCTTGACTTGTTAGACTAATTGCGTATTGTATCACTGTTGTTGGGTGGCTCTTAGTTACTCCCTCCGTCCGTATGGTTTTGGATATGGGTATAAAAATTAAGAAAAGTGTTAAGGTGGAATGAACAAAAAATAAGATATGAGTGATAGATATGTATTGGAAAGGGATAAATATGTACTTATAATTGAGAATGGGCAGTTATTTTAGAAAAACTGTAAGAAGCTAGAATGACATATAAAATGGTACGGAGGGAGTATATTGTCGGCAATCTCGAATCTTATGGACACATGCATATTTTCATCATAAAAAGAGCTATTATGATCCCTAGGTTGTTTCGGAGCTTTGTTGCATAAAAGAGAGAGAGAACCTGACAAGCAAGGTTTTGAAAACCAGTGAAAATTGATTGGTTTTCGTGATTTTTGATCAAACCGATATGATCCGATTTAAGGTTAAGTCCGGTTTTTGATCAAAACTAGACCTAACACTGTAGCAAAACCAGTTAGCTGGTCGGCTTTTTCGAGCCATCGAAAACTGGTCTCAGACTGGTTTTCAAAACCTTGCTGACAAATAGAGGTTTGGTATCGGATGATTTTTGTGTGACATTTTTATAGGGATACTTAGCTGCGTTTACAAGGATCGATCGAGAAATCTAATGGTTGGACATTCCAACGAGCTCAAGCGCAACCTTTGTCCTTGTATTAGTTACGAGGTTGGGCATTCCAACGAACCCAAGCGCAACCTTTGTCCTTGTGTTAGTTACGCTGACGATTGCGTTGTTTGCTCTGACTGTGTGCGATAAATAAACAAAAAAGAAAACTATGAATTAGCAATGCCAACTTGTCTTTACGGTGGTGCGTCGTTAGTTAAAGAAAAGAAGAAGGACGCCAACTTGACTACGAACTAACAACCACAATGTGGTGACAAAGTCGGCAGTAAGGAACAAATATCGCTTGCTATCAGGTTTGACCCTTTTTCAGTTCAACAAATTCAAAAAAAAATTAAAAAAAAACAGAAATTGGTGAAATCGATAGGTAAGATGAAGAAACAATTCGGTTTTGAAATAGGAAAATTCAAAACCGATAAAACAGCTTGATAAATATGAAAAATGAAGCAGTTTACAGTATCATTTTAACCAAAATTCATCCAAATTAATTTTATTTTTTGAATTTGTAGTTGTTTTTAGTCAAACCACTCCAGGCTGGTTTCCGCAGTTCTGTCGATACGGTGAACCCTGATACACACACACACACACCTTTCAATATTGGACGGATGTGTCTTGCAGCGCTTCACCAGTAATGTTTGCCGATTGACGAGGTCGTCATTGGCAAGCGGATTACGTACGCGGCGCGCCATGGCTGATGCACAAAGCCGGGTTTGCCACCAACCAACAATTCCCTGGACGGAGAGACACGCTGTTCATCGGGGTGTGGTCACAGTTGGTTTATGCAGCGAAATGTTGGGCGATGGACTGCCACAACAAGCTGCAGTGGTACGGTGGACTGCGCGCCCTGAGATATGCTGACAGGTCTCCCTGTCGTTAGTGAAAGTGTGGGACATACTCCATTGTTCGGGGGTCTAAGCATGATTGGTTGCCGCTTCGATGAACCTGACCGGTGCGATCCTGGGCGGCGCGAGCCTGGCCGAGGAAAAACGGAACTCAAATCCATTTCTCTGCATGTGGGCATGATGGCTATTTCTGCAGCCGGCGGGATAGGCTTCGATGCGGCACATGTGACCAAACCCTAGCTGGCTGCACGGGATGAGCCTGGTTGCCTCGCGTGTGCCGATCCAATCACTCTCTAAAAGGTGGCTCTGGCAACTGTTGACACAGTGGCCCTGACCATGGTGTGAGGAGTCAACTACCCGTCAATTCTGTTTGCGGCACATGAAGGGTCAATTGTGCTTGTGGCACATGAAAGAAGGTTAAAGAGAGAAGCACAGTCGTCATCCACTGGATATGTAAATGTTAAATTTAGAGTCTAGAAAAAACTAATCTATTTGCATGAATGTTCATTTTCTTTGAGAAATTGTATGCAGCCGCCATCCGTCACGACACCATTTTGATCTTGGCTGCTTGAGCCAGGAAAATAGCTAGTAGTAACATGATTGAGATTTATGCAGTACCTATGCTATATCAATCATTAACATGTGAGTCTACATGTCATTGATTATTATAGCATATGCAGGACTGCAGAGGATATGCATTCTCAACATCAAAAAGTACTAGCAAGATCATAGATGTCATGTATTAAGATTCAAAGTGGACTTTGATAACAAATTTTAGTCTATGGATAGTCAACTATATACACTTCCATTTTCACAGGATAATGGAAGAGACTTTTAGGGCTCTTTTGGATACCAGGAATTTAAAGTGTTTCCTTGAATCAAATTCTAGGAATTAAATTGGCTAGAATTGAATCAGCAAGAATCCAATTCATTTTCTAATATTTTTGTTTGGCACTACAAAGAATTGATTCCCAAGAATTGAATTGCAAACGCTGGCACCAACCAGACGTGTTCGATGAGAAATTACAGCGACCAGCCGGACTGCCTCGCCTTCTCGACCGCACCGGAGCTCCATCAGGCTCTCAGCCACTCGTTGGCCAAGCTCGACACGGCGCTTCAATTTCTTCATCCATCCCTATTCCGTCTCAGCCTTCTCCTTTTCTGTTCATCCCGCAGCTCTGGTCCGGCCCCTGCGAGCCAGGCGGCAACGCCCACTCGCAATCCCACGGCTATGCGGTCAAGCCAGCCGCTACCCGCACATGGTCATGTCACTAGAAAATCTGCTCAACAATTGCCATCTTTTTCGTATATATTTTTGCTGTGTATTTTTATTTAAATCAGTATATTTTAAATTTATTATTTAATAAATAAAAATATAATTACCTTGATATAAATGATAAAGTTTCATAAACATATTTTTAAAAAAAGTTGTCGACATGATCTTCAAAGCATAAGTGTGACTCTTGTTATCTATAAAATATTTAATAAAAAGTAGCATCAGTGCACTTTTAAAAAAATATTTTTAAAACAAATTATTTCTAATTTTGTAAATTAATAAATTTAAAATTATTTTTAGTTTATATTGGCAATGCTTGATTAAAACATTACGTCCAAATCTACTATTTTTTTTAAACCGAAGTTGTAAGCGGAAAAATCATAGTAATCAAAGAGTATTTTTAGGAGGTAAAATAATTTAATTTAAGTTATTTAAATATACATTTTTATAACATATAAAGGTTTTTAATTGTAACAGGTATTTATAAAACATATAAGTAAAATAAATTTATAAGAACTTCTTTTGTATCTTTTGAAACAGTTCTATTAAATTTATAGCATAGTAATCAAAGAATATTTTTAGGAGATAAAACAATTTAAAGTATCTAAATATATATTTTTATAATATATAATGATCTTTAATTGTAGCATATATTTGTAAGATATAAAAGTAGAATAAATTTATAAGAACTTACTTTATATCGATACGGTCGTTCATGCCTGCTCTCGTCGAGTAGAAGCACATTTCTATTTTAATCAGAAAAAGATTTTTTTTTCTTCTTAATATCTATTTTTCTTCTTCCTAATATCTACTATTATATTTTAATCTGACGGTTAATACTTTTAAAAGTGACATGGTGCAACGAGCTATCAGAGAACACTTGTGATTTAATATATTGCGATGGTATGACTGTTTATGCCTGCTTTCGTCGAATAGAAGCACGTTTTTACGTTGACCAAAAATTTTTTTTTTTAATATTTTTTTTTCTAATATTTACTATTAAATTTTAATCAAATAGTTAATATTTTTTAAAGTGACACGGTGCAATAAAGATTCGGCCGGGCCGTCGGTCCAGCGGCGGCACCCGCCCGCGGTCCAGCGGCCATGCAGTCATGGAGAAAAGCGAACTTCACTGCCCAACGAGGGCAGCTCGCGCTGAGCCGCTGCTAAAGTCGCCCCCCTGGAAAAAATATGTCGTGTCGCTGTCGAAACGTCGCTAGCTTTTCAAAATTTTTAATATGATAATACTCATTTTAATCTCTAAACTATACTTAAAATGATAATCCGGTGTGCTGAAGCCTAGTCCCACCTTGACGTGTCAAAATCTTATGGGTTGTATTAAATGGTTAGCTTATTTGATTTGCAAGTCAGAAACAATAATCTCTCTTAAAATATATCAGTTTTGTAATCCGTTTGAATCATCTTACTCCTTATAATTAACTCTGCAAAACAAGATCAAACTTGAATATATAATATTAATAAAATACATTATCTAAAAATAATAATAAAAATATATGAAATGGCCCGCATGTCATAGACACAGGAGAAGTTGATTTTGGTTAGACTGAGATCAAACATTACTTTACCAATTATTTGGTGTCACTTTCACTTTGGTTTTACTATATCTTAGTAAGGTAATCATACGCTAAAGCCAACCACAATAACATACCCCGAATCCAATTTAAAATGCATAAGGGCGGTGCGATTCATTCTGGTCCAGCAACTTCTGTCCTTGCTCCGCCTATTTAAGGCCTGGAGTCCGCGCGAGGGTAATGGCAAGCTTAGCTCATACGTAACTACTACTAGTAGTAGCTACCGAGTATATTGAGCATTGGATCATGGCAGCCACCACTGTAGGAACTACTGTGCTCTCCGTGGCAGCTGTGCGGCTGCTTTTTGTGATAGCCCCTGCGCCGTCCGAGGCTGCCAACAACAGCATGGGAAAGCCCGGCTGCCAGGCCACCTGCGGCGGCGTGAACATTCCCTACCCCTTCGGCGTTGGCGACAATTGCTCCCGCGGCGGCTTCGAGATCGCGGGCAAGAACGGGACAACTCCCGTTCTTGCCACAAAGAACTACCAGATCCTCAACCTGTCCGTCGAGACGAGCATGGCGCTTGTGCAGCTGCCTATCGCCTACCAGTGCTACAACGCGTCCGGCTCAACCAACTGGACGTATAGGGAAGTGATCTTCAACCCACAGGGCGTGTACCGCATCTCGAATGCACGCAACGAGCTCGTCGTCCTCGGGTGCAACACCTTGGCTTACATCAACAGCAGGCCGACCACCGACAAAGACTCCCCTTACTACTACGGCATCTACACCGGCTGCGTCTCCTACGCCACCAGCATCGAGAGAATCAAGGACGGGCAGTGCACGGGCATCGGCTGCTGCAAGGTGGACATCCCGCCAGGCCTCACCGACAACTACATCACGTTCGAAGGGTACGATCACGCGCACTTCTACAAGTTCTGCCCGTGCAGCTACAGCTTCCTGGTCGACAGGGATCACTACAATTTCAGCAAGGCCGACCTGAAGATGGACAAGAAACGGATGATGCCGGTGTGGCTCGACTGGGCGATTAGTCCGCCAATAAACGGGACAGACACGCTCACCTGCGTGGAAGCCCAGAAGGACCCCGCGTCGTACGAGTGCAAGAGCCGGAATAGCAACTGCACGAATGCTATCAATGGGCCGGGGTATAGCTGCCAGTGCGCCGACGGCTACGAGGGCAACCCCTACCTCGAAGGCGATGGCGGGTGCACGAGTAAGCATGCAGTAGAAATTCGTGACAATTTCCATACAGTACGACATCCTGTTGACTTGGGACCGATCGACAGCTCTAAGTCTAATTTAGAAAGGGCATATGTGACCAAACAATTCTAAGGTTACTTTCCAAATGATGTGTTAGTTGGATCCGGATCCTCTACATTCACTCAATTTGAAGGTAGAGGATCAATGAGCTGACAGTATTTTGTGAGAGGAACCACAATAATGTGATACCAATAACAGGAGGGAATAAAAAGTATTTTCATCGAACTATTGTCGCACTTTGTTTCATTTTTTTATCTCAAATCGGATGGTTAAAACCATGTGTGTGAAGTCACCGTGACCTCATGTGATCTCAATCCGTGTTAGTTGCTTTTAGCAAATAGGATTGGCATAGATTCTGTTAGGTGGAACATGCATGGATATCATTCGCTTCTTAGTATAGTGATATATAAGCCTTGTGCAGCTTATGTGTACTAAGTGAGGAAATTGATAAGATATTTTTGTCAGGAAAACTATATTGGGGAAAACGCTCGCCTCAACTTTCTCATAGGAAATTGTGTACAATATCACTCATCCTTCTTAAATTGTGTGTCTATTATGAACTGTGGAGTGTTTTGCATTGGTTAGGAGGAGAAATGTAGACAATCATAATTATTTTACACTTGGCTATACATTTATAAGAATTTTTTCTCGAACACACAGGAGAGTTGTGTATTAATAAAGAGAAGAAAAAGATTCATACTTCGACCCCTTAAGTTGGACCAATGCGAGATGCATCAAGTATAAGTTAATACGAAAGAAAATTGATAAAACAGAAAAGAAGAAAGCCACCTGTAAAATAAAACTAGAACTTAATTCAGCTCTAATAAATGACCCAGATCTAGATCTTGAGTCTATTTGCTTTTTAACTAAATTGAGATATACTGCTGTTGTTGGGATGGTTGTTCGTTATATTATGGACGACATAAAATCTTATGAACACATGCACGTTTCCGGCATAAATTATGAAAAAAGAGCCTGACTGAGAAC
Organism: Zoysia pacifica; assembly: GCA_001602315.1. Lineage (NCBI taxonomy): Eukaryota > Viridiplantae > Streptophyta > Magnoliopsida > Poales > Poaceae > Zoysia > Zoysia pacifica. The sequence continues at coordinate 81,015 of BCLH01000220.1, forward strand.
CTGGCAAGTATGGAGACTTAAAAATATCTCGAGGAGGTTTGGTATCGAATGGTTTTTGTGTGATTATTATGGGATGTTTTATGGTCCTTTTACATGGTTATGGCAATACGTCTTTATCTTGAGCAACGATAGAATTTTTGTGCTTGTTGTTGTTGGGTTTCCGCGGTTGTTGACGCGCAAAACAATTCACAATACAGTGGGCCTTTGAGTTCCTTTTTGATAAACAATGACAGGCGGTTGATTGAGGTCTATCAACTTAAGTCTAATCTACAACGGACTTGGGATCAGCAACTCGATCCAAGTCTACAAAGGTCATGAGACCAAACAACTCTAAGACTAACGTAAGTAACATCAGTGACACTGACTCGGACGGGTGGATGAGTGGTAGCTAGCATTCATTTCTCAATGTTGTGATAAACTTTGTGCAACTTATGTGTGCCCTAGCTAAGTCAAAAAATTGATAAGGTCTTTCAAGGAAACTACAACGGAGACACGCTAGCAACACGCAAGATTCGCCTCCAGCAATACGTCTAGATCCGATTGCTTGTTACTGGTGGGGGTCCCGGTTTATTGCAAACAGTGACTTCGGAGCGACAGACTTTGCCGCGGTTGTTGAGGCACAAAACAATTCAAAGTACAATGGCCGGTTGAGTATCTTTCCAAGAAACAAAGTCTAATACTTGAGACTAGCAACTTCACGTCTAGTTCACATAGGACTTGAACCAACAACTCTAAGTCTAATTTACAAGGGGCATGGGACCGCTGCAAATTTAAAAATCAAAATTTGGATGAAACTTGGGTGAAACCGTTGGGCGGTTTACCGAGCGATTTCATCGATTTTGCTGGTTTTAAATTTTTCAAATTTTATAGCTCCTTAATTTCACTGTTGTATTGACCTGTTTTTGAATATCTGATTTTTTTTTCAGATTTTTAAAATTTTTCAAACATGAAAATTGGCCTACCAATGAGATCAAACCGGATCGGTTTCACTGGTTACCATAAAAACCGAATTGTTTTCGATGGTTTCGTCATCCATGATGCTCACCGGAATTTTTGAGACTATCACCCAACCTTCATTAACTGTCTGTCTGTCGTGGATTGTGGAGTGTCTCCAATTGGTGTTTTCATTTTATGGGGGGAGATGTAGGCCGTCACGATATTTTTTTTACTAGTACTTTGGCTATTAGTTATTCTTTCCTTTCCAATTTAAGTGTTGTTTTAGATCTAGACACGAGAATTAAAGATTGTGTAAAAATGTAATGAAAAAAATAAAGAAGTGAGAGATATAGATAAAGGCATAGTATTACAAAGAGAAAAATATGTAATGAGAAACATGAATGAATTAAAGTTATTTTGGAAAAAAAAGAGAAAACTAAAATGACAGATAAAAAAAGCACAGTCACTTTTTCGTTATAAATTATATTATGGTCCCTGTGTTGTTTCTGAGCTATGTTGCAGAAAACAAGAGCCTGAGAGAGAATCAGTCAAGTAGAGATTTGGTATCGGATGACTTTCGTGTATTTTTTTTTATAGGGATGGCACTTCCCAGTCCTGTAGCTGCGTTTACATGGATCGATCCAGAAATCTAATTAATAGCCGCCCAAGCGCAACCCTTTGTCCCTATGTTACGCTGACGATGGCGTCGTTTGCACTTCCTGTGAGCGATAAATAAAAAAAAAGAAAACGCTGAATTATTAATGCGAATTCGTCTTTACGATGGTGCGTTCTTAGTTAAAGAAGGAAGCCAACTTGACAACTTGATGAACGGAGTAACGTCAAGTCTTTCGCTTATTTAAGCTCTGGAATACGCGGGATGATGGATACGTAGGAGTAGCTAGAACTTGTGAGCCTCACTGAGCTAGTAGAACCATGGCAACCACCAGCGTACGAAGTATGATGCCCTTCGTGGCAGCTCTTCTGCTGCTCGTTGTGATAGCCCCTGCCGCTTCCGAAGCGGGCATGGCGGCACTGCCAGGCTGCCCGGACATCTGCGGCGACTTAAAGATCCCCTACCCGTTCGGCATCGGCAAGAAATGCTACCGCGACGCGGCCTTCGAGATCACTTGCAAAAACGGCATGACGCCTGTCCTCGCCCGCACAGACTACGAGGTGCTCAACCTCTCGGTGGCGTCGACGGAGGCTCTCGTGCAGCTGCCCATCTCCTACGAGTGCTACAGCAAGACCGGCGGCGTCGTCAACGAGTCGAGCAAGCAGGAAGACTTCAACTTGCAACGCCTGTACCGCATCTCGGACACACGGAACGAGCTCGTCGCCATCGGCTGCCGTACCATGGCCCTTACTACATCGATGAGTATACAAGGTAAACTTGATTTCGTCAGCAGCTGCATTTCGTACTGCACCAGCGCCGAGGACACGACGGACGGCTCGTGCTATGGCGTGGGCTGCTGCAAGGGTAGCCTCCAAGCGGGCCTCACCAGCAACCGCGTCACGGTCACGGGATTCGATTCCTCCGGCGAAACCAACGAGTTCAGCCCGTGCAGCTACAGCTTCGTGGTCGACAAGCACAGCTACAGTTTCAGCATGGGCGACCTCAAGATGGACACGAAGCGGATGATGCCGGTGTGGCTCGACTGGGCGATTAGGCCGCCAATAAACGGGACAGCCACGCTCACCTGCGTGGAAGCCCAGAAGGACCCCGCGACGTACGCGTGCAAGAGCCGGAATAGCAACTGCAAGGATGCTGTCAATGGGCCGGGGTATAGCTGCCAGTGCGTCAACGGCTACGAGGGTAACCCCTACCTCGAAGGCGATGGCGGGTGTTCAAGTAAGCATGCATAGAAACTCTTGACAATTTCGATACATATTTCACTGCTACCTCTGTTCTAATATAAATATTTCTAGATTTGGTTAAAGTTAATTTTTTTAAAAGTTTTACTAATAATATCTAAAAAAATTATATAATTTTTAATATAAAAAGATATTTTTTATGAAAGTTTATTTCACGATGCATCTAAAAAATATAATTTTTATATAATAAAAAACCAGTAATTCTTTATTATTAATAACTACAATAATAAAAGTTTGACTTTCACTAAATCAAAAAATATTTATATTTTGTAACGGAGAAAAATACTTATTTAGCAGAACTTGCTACAGCCCCGCCGGTGGATGCACGAGTAAGTACGCAGTAGAAAAATAAGCCAGGCGATTTCCAGTTTTCGTCATTGCAGAACACACTGATAAGAAATACGCTAATTTCCAATACTTGTTCTGCAGATATCAACGAATGTAAAGATCCAAAGTACACATGTCACGGGTATTGTAGCGATATAGAAGGCTCATATGATTGCATATGTCCCCGAGGGAGGCGAGGCAACCCGAAGAAAGCGCCATGTGATGCCATTTTGTCTCGTGAAGCACAGATTGCTATAGGTAAAATCTGCGTCCTCCGGTCCTTTGCTACTTCCTTCGTTATAATAACAAAAGCATAAACCATGTACTCCCTCTGTTTTTAAATTATTATTACTATTAATATTTAACATCAAATTTAATCATTCGTCTTATTTAAAATTTTAATTTAAATGTATAAAATTATAAGTTATTATTGAAATAACTTTAATGGTAAAGTAAACTATAATAAAATATATAAAATTTATCAAGCTTTTTTGAATAAAATGAATAATCAAAGTTAATGTTAAAAATCAACGACGATAACAATTTAAGAACTGAGGGGTATAACATATACAATCAGATAATTTTAATCCCCAGCCTTTTCTTTTTAGGCTGTCACTTTAATTCAAGGAATTTATTTGCCAATGGTCAAGTACATTCGCAAATGCTTTATGCCAGCATGTTTCCATCTAAATATTCTATTCACGACCAAGGAGTAGGTTATGACTCGATTAAGTCCAACCTTAAGTTGGGTATCAGCAAATATTGTTTTTGTACTACTGACATTTTATCAGCTATTATACAAATGGTTTAGGTTTGTAGATCCACATTAGAACAATGATATGCAAGTCGTAAGAATCAATATAATTTTTGTCCCATCTGAAATTGCAAAGAAAACATAAAAACATTTTTTTGCGAAACAAAGAACATAAGATGGTGTGGTGCTCCTTAGTCCTTTCTGACCAATTTCAATACAAGGGCATGAACGAGAACTACAATTTTTCTTAGTAATCATTCACATGCACTAGTAGCTCAAATCAGAGCATTCATGTATAAATATATCATGCTTCATCACAAATGCAAATATGATGACACATAGACATAGAGATAAGCGATTGTATAAGAACATTTTGCTCTATAGGTAGACAAAGATATCTCCTGATAGGCGTTTAGTAGTACTTGGATAGGTTGTTATGCACCTTTATATAAATAACTACAGACTTTGCTATTGCTTAATTACGAACACAACCAAAGCTCGAAAATTTCAAAACAATGTGAAATCGTGGAGCTCTTGCTACACTTAATTTAAAACACAGGTGAAATATGTGGAATTCCATTAATTATAGTTTTAGCAACATTCATGCTTATAATGCACCAAAAAAGTAAGCTTAAAGAGTTCTTCCATTGCCAGACCAATTATCAGCAATTTTATGGCTATCAAATGCGAAGTGATTGGAGGTTTACCTTGCTGGAATTAGTATATATTAATATGACAATGCGACAAAGATATGATCAAGTTTAATAATTATATTGCGCTGATTGTCAGTCATCAGTTAGCATGCACATACCTCTGAGAATATTGTTCATCTAAAAGAGTCCCCATTCTTTAATTTGTCGCCAACCATGTTAATTTTGTAGATCTTTTGGTAAATCACATTTATAAAAATCTTAAGCTAGAATTGGTCTTTTCTTTTCTTCAACAGGTGTAGTATGTGGAATAGCCTTTATCATAATTTCAGCAGTATTCATGCTTATGGTGCATCATAAAAGAAAACATAGATTGTTTTTCAAGAGAAACGGAGGCCCGATGTTGGAAAATATCAATAACATCAAGATCTACAGTAAGGATGAGATGAAACAAATCACCGAAAACTATAGCACTGTACTGGGAAAAGGTGCCTTCGGGCAGGTGTATATGGGAACCTTAGACAATAAGCAACAAGTTGCAGTGAAGCGCTCCATCTCAATTGATGAGGCAAGAAAAAAAGAATTTGCAAATGAAGTGATCATCCAATCTCGAATTAGTCACAAAAACGTAATCAGGCTTGTAGGGTGCTGCTTAGAAATGGATGTTCCAATGTTGGTCTATGAGTTCGCCCCAAGAGGAAGCCTCTATGATGTTCTTCATGGCACTAAGGATGGTACAAAAATTTCTTTGCCACTAAGGACACGACTGGAAATTGCTATTGATTCAGCTGATGGTCTTTCCTATATGCATTCATCTGCTACTCAAAAAATCCTCCATGGAGATGTGAAATCAGGCAACATACTCCTTGATGAGAATTTCATGGCCAAAGTTTCTGACTTTGGGACATCGAGGCTACTTTCAATTGACAAAAAGAACACCATGAGTGTGATAGGTGATACAAATTACATAGACCCAGTGTATAGGAAGACAGGTTGCCTAGATGAGAAGAGCGATGTCTTTAGTTTCGGAGTCGTCCTTCTAGAGCTCATAACTAGAAAGAGCCCAAAGTACAATGGAAACAGCAGTCTCCGGATAAACTTCATCAATTCATATATGTTAAATGAAAGAGCACGAGAGATGTATGACATGGAGATTGCATCCCCAAAGAATATAGAGTGTCTTGAGAAGATCGGTGGCATTGCTGTTGCCTGCCTCAAGGAGGATATGGATGAGAGGCCAAACATGAGGCAAGTGTCCGAGTACCTCCAGCTTGTACGAAGAGAGTGGAAACAAAAACAGGGAATACATAATAGTGATGGAGTAGCTGGTGAGATTTTTATGGAAAGTCCTCTTAGTTTAATCTTGGGTTCCCAGACTGGTGCTGAAACTCCCGATTACTCTCCACTGCTAAAACAACATGGAAATACTATGTCCTGTTAGTATTCCACGTACCAAATATAAGCTTAGTGTGAAACAAGGTCTCCGGCACACTGTACCATGGTTCTAAGGTGCAAGCATTTCTTCTTTTAAGAAAAGAGACCATCAATGTTTGTTTGTATTGTCGCTGTTATTATTGTGGTTGTTGCTGTGTTGTTGGTGTTTCAAACTTTAAATAATGCTATTTACGATTTACTAACCCCATGAATCGCGATATTCATTTGTGTATGTAATATGTAGTGCTACTAATAATGTAATTGAGTGTTTTCTTTTTTAGTGTAAGGATCCCAGAGTCCAAAATTGCCTAACACTTATGAGAGAACATGTCTCATCTTCTCACACAACGGTTTTTCTCAAAACCGGACTAAAACTGTGATTTTTGGTAAAATCGCTTCGGCTTGATTTCACCGATTAACCAAGGTAAGTTGAAGAAACGGTTTGGTTTTGAAAATAGGGCAATTCAAAACCAATGAAACCGTTCAGTAAACAAGGGAAAAGTGGTTTACTGTAGCATGATCAAATTTCATCCAAATTACTTTGATTTTGAATTTGTATTTTTTTTTTTGTCAAACTGCTCCGGTTTCCATGGCTGACGCGCAAAATCTGGGTTGCCACCAACCAACAATTCCCTGGTCGTTATCACAGTTGGTTTCTGCAGCGAAATGTTGGGTGGTGGACTGCCGCAACAAGCGGGACAGTGCTACGGTCTGATCTAGCACAACTGCAAGCCCTGCGATCTGCCATTAGAGAAAGCACACGACATACTCTGTTGTTCAGAGTCCAAGATGTGGCCTTGGCAGCTGTTGGCACAGCGGCCCTGACCATGGCTGGAGGAGTCAACTACCTCGTTAGTTCTGCTCGCGGCACATGAAGGTTGAAGAGAGAAACGCTGTTGTCATTCACTAGATAATACACTTTGAATTTTTTTAAAAATTAATATATTCGGATGCACGTTCATTTTCTTTTAGAAATTGTTCACAGTTGGCCACGAACGCAGATGTGGTCCTGAACGTTCGGCATCCACCATTATGCAGTTTCATTCCTTGCTGCTTGAGTTGGGAAAATAACTATTAATAATAGGATCAAAATCCTCTGCAGTGCCCATGCTATAGCAATCACTGATACGTGGGCCTATATGTCACTGATTACTACAACATACTAGTAGTATTAAAAAGTGCTAACAGGATTATACTCACTTAATAACAAATCTTAGTCTATGGACGGTCAGCTACATGCATTTCCACTTTCACCGGATAACGGAAGAGACACTTAAGAACTAACTACATGGAAAGCCTACCTGTCATCCCAACCTCGTCTACGCGATGACATGTACTATTTTTATTCTTTTACTGCCACCTTCTTAATTAGCCAGTAGATAATACTCTATCAAAGATCGCTAAATCATTTTCTTGTCTTCGAGGATGCAGCTTTACTAATTGCACCTGTGGCTATAAAAGATTGGACGAAATTACTAATTTTCAGGCGAACGAAATTAGCAGAAGATTTATTTTTTTATTACTTGGTCAGTCCAGCAAACAAATAACAACAATAACCATCATAGACTGGACGTGGATCCTCATCCTAGTGTAAGTAGGGGGTGAAAACTAAAAACAATTAAGCTACCCTTCAAACCTCTTTAGTTCAATAAAATGAACTAACTTTTCAAAATTTTTTGCACTTTTAAAAAATTAGTCTATTTTTTTATTAAACTAAAAAATTTCACAGGTTAACCTTAGGCATCTATTAACACGCCTAAGGGTAAGCAGAGCCAGATTAGCTGTCCCTACCTGCGGTGCGAAACACGGAGGCCCAGCAGTTGGTCTCGGCAGATTCTGCCGCCGCCCCAATTGGCCGCATCTCTCTAGCGGGAGATTTTTCAATTCTTATAATTAAACCATTAAATATGTTGATTTTTAAATTTTTAACACTCAATCTGTAAGTTTTCATTTAGAGTAATTAAATACATTTTCCCTTTAAAATATACTATTTCTATGCATTTTTTAATATTTTTGTTGTTTTAGTATTGTGTTTATTATAGGGTACTACTAAATTATATTTATTATATTATCAACATCATTGTAACTCACATTATATTTTTATTATTAACATAATATAAAACAGAAAAAATATTAAAAATTCAAAAATGGTATTTTAAAATTAAAAAATGGTATGTTTTGATGGGGGAATACATATTTAGTGGATCAAAAGAAAAAGAAAAACTTACGAAAGGCCACCATATTTGACCGTGAGAATTAAAAAATCTTCTCTTAACCCAACCGAAATGCCTCTGTTTGCTGAGTGTCAAAAATGCCCCTATTTGCCGAGCACTCGGTAAAAAACTAAAAACACTCAGACAACATTTTTGCCGCGACGTAGTGCACTCGGCCTATTTTTGACGGCAAAAAATCGTTTGCCAAGTGTTTTTTCTGAGCATTCGATAAAAGCTTTTACCGAGTACTTTTTAAACCTTCGATAAAAAAAAAAGATCGAACAGACAGAAAACAGTGACAAAAACTTTGTTGAGTGCTTGGATGTGACACTTGAAAAAAAAATTTGTTTGTTTGTCGAGTATCTGAGTAGAAACGCTATCTTACACATGCTGGACGTGACTTCGGAGTACGTTCTGAGCTGCATGCGCTAATTTGAAGGAAACTGATTCCTATGGAACGGTGACGTCGCGTAGTGTTTGGGACGACGGAACGACGCTTGCCGTCCTCCGGAAAGGATGGCATCCCTTCACAAAACGTAGGAATTGAAAAATCCACTCCAAATCAAAGTTTTTGCTGAAGCTGAAGAAACGAGAGAAGACACATCCGACCTTGAGCTCTGGAGGTGAACGCGGACTAACCGAGGCAAAATATAGCAGGGCCGAGGGAGCGGCAGCGTGGCGACTTCGAGCTCCGGAGTTGAAAGCGGATGTGCTTACCTCCAGATAGGCGGAGACTAGCACGAGAACCATCGCTGCTTCGCCCGGACAGAGCCATTGCTAGGCTGCATCTTTGAGTGAGGAGAGGACCGGACCAAGGTGCTAGCTGGAGAGGATGAGCGAAGAGATAAAAGTTGGGTGAACTGAACGAATGCAGTAATTCACGGTGGCAGGAGCAAGGTTCGGATTACCGTTTGAGCTCCGAAAACTGCGGTTGGCCGGTTTGGATCGCTATATTAAACTGTGAAAATCGGCCAAATTTAAAAATTAAATTTTTGATAGAAAATTATTTAGTTTTTACAGTTTACCGATTGGTTTTTTTATTTACTTTTTTAATTTGAAATAAATTGGTTTGAGTAGTTTTTTCTCGGTTGGTTTACCGCTCGGTTTGATAGATTTACTGACCGATTTTCACATTTTTAATTTTTTTTTAATTTTTAATTTTTTTTAAATTTATTAAAATAAAATATGGTCAACCGATAAAATCGAGCCGGACCGGTTTCACCGAAAACCGATCGGTTTTCATTGGTTTTGTAAACCTTGAGCAGGAGCTGGTATTATGAATAATAATCCTTTTTATAGCTTCTAAATATTTCATTCAGTTTTTCCAACATTTTTTCCTCTATATTTGTGTTCCTGCATTCCAAACGTCTCAATTCTATATGCCTCTGTTTTAAATTCTTACTATTTTTTTTCACTTTTCTAGTTCATGTATTTTCTCCATTTCTATTTTTTTTCTATTCTATGCTTTTCATTTCTTCGTTTCAAATGAAAGCTTTTTAGTTCATGCTACGTGCTCTCTACATACTTTGCTTTGGTTAAACATTAAGAATATAAATTATAAATAATTTTTAAATTATTAAGTTTAGAAATATAAAAATTATATGAATAGATTTGTCTTAAAAAGTATTTTCATAAAAGTATACATATGTCACTTTTTGATAAATATTTTTTAAAAAATCAAATTCAAAATTATGCTTTGAAGATCGTGTCGTTGTTCAAAACAATATGAATTATGAGTATGAAACGAGTATGTATTAGCTGTGCGCTACAACATACACTATCCACAAGGCCACACAAGCACATAGTACCTTCGTTTCAATATATAAATATTTTTAAATTTAGATAAAGTAAATTTTTTAAATTTTTATTAATAATATCTAAAAAAATTACATATTTTTAATATAAAAATATAATTTTTATGAAAGCTTATTTCTTAATAAATTAAAAAAATATTTTATATATTAAAATATTATTAATTATATATTATTAGTTATTAAAGTGATAAAAATTTGATTTTAACTAAATCTAAAAATATCGGTACGGAGGGAGTATCCGCGTCCGGCAATATACGCCTGGGATCCTGACGAATAACGACAGATTGCTTCCTTGTTGCTGTTGGGTTCCTAGACCTAGTTAATGCAGTCGCACTAAAAAAAGTGTTCCCGGTTAACGCGGAGCTTGTTGAGGCGCAAAACATTTCACAGGACAAGTGGCCGTTGAGTTGTTTCCCAGAAACAATGGAAGAAAATTAGCATTTGATCCACATAGGTAAGTTCAATAAAAAGGTAAAACAAGGAAGTCGTGATTTTTTAGGCAAGAAATTAATTCTCTCTATTTTCATAGCCACGGAAAATTGTCAAGCATGTATAAGCTCAGATTTGGATTTTTCAACAAATAGTGGATACAACTCATATTTTCATAGATACAAGTCACAATTATCGTCTGCTTTCTCGCTCTACGCTCTACAATTGCATAGATTGGAGGCCATAAGGTAAGTTCATTAGGTCACTGCTTATGCTAACGAATGGTAAAATGTTGTCAGTGTGTGATGTATCGTGTAATGTGATGTGTTGTTGTAGTGTGTGTTGATGTTCTCTTCCGCTTTTTTGCTTTTACCCATGTAACTGACCCGCTCTTTTGTTTTTATCCATGTAACTGGACCATCCTATGTATGTTTCTTTAAAAGAATGAAAAGGTGGGGCACTCTTCCTCTGAATTTCTTAAAATATTTGTTCACTACACACAAAGCCATTTTAGTAATTTGTAATTTTCTATCGTGGAGTTGTATCGCGATTTCCTATCCAAACATGATATTTTATTGGAGAGAAATAATTTATTATTCCACCTATGGTAGTTCCTTGCATCACATAATTTTTGCTCTTTCTTTCCAACAGAGTTTGATTTGCTTTTGCTTTCCCCCAACGTGACTTGTTATTTCTTACGTGACTTGTTATTTCTTTCTACTCCTGTCTAGCATTGATTCTCTTTCCCTCAACGTGAGTTGCTAGTATTTGCTCTCCCTCAGGCAGTAACTTACCTTGTCCAGCGCAGAAAATCTGTCGGCCTTGGTGACCTTTGTGATCCCTCCAGCAGCCCCACCGCCCCAATTCCTTCACCCAGCACCTAGGTGATCACCAGCGTTTTTGTTCAACCATCTCGATGGTGGCGGCGGCAGTTGCAGATGGACAAGAAAAATCGTCTTGTTGACAGGATGCCGTATAACCCGAAGATGCTTGAGCAAATTATTTATTTTTCTTTGTTTTAAAAAGCTATCCCTTATTTATCTCTAAAAATTTCTACATCTTTTAAATACCCGAATTTTATAACTCTATCCCTTTTATCCTCTACTCCATATTTTTTGAGTATGTAAACAATTTTACCCTCAACAAGCTATTTTTTATTTACCCAAATTGAATAAATGAACAAAAAAGTTATTTATGTTTTTCTTTTCAAATTACTAATTAATCAAGAGCTAGGATATTATGAATACTATAATAATATAAGAACATAAGTACATAAAAACATTAATTTTACATATTATTATATTATTTCGAATGATATTATGAATTTGTTAAGTTATTTTTTATAATGTGTAAAATTAGTGTTGTTGCATACTTATGTTCTTATATATATTATCTTGACTTTTGATTAATTATTAATCTAAAAAGAAATATAAATGATTTTTTCTTTATTTATTTAATTTGGGGTAAATAAGAGATAGCTTGTTGGGGGTAAAATTGTCTGTAAACTCAAAAGATATGGAAAAGGAGGATAAAAGGGATAGAGTTTTAGAATTCGTGTATATATGAGAAGTAGAAACTTTTAAAGACAAATAAAAAATAGCATCTCAACACAGAGGGAAATAAATAATTTGCTCAAGATGCTTGTGATCGCCGGCACCAGTGTGAGTTGCATCTTCACCAAAACATCCAAAACCCATCGAATGGAGCTGCATTCTTTTGTGGAGGTGATTCGAACGATGGCGACGAATGACTTCAATATATTGTGGCCACATGAGCTAATCTATGTCACAAAATATCAAAAGAATATACACTAACAAATAGTTACTGAGATATTAATTTCACACAAATTTGTTCAGTAAAATATAAGTGCTAGTAAAATGGAATTAGCACAATATTTATTATTTTTTTACTACATGGTCAGTCCAGCAAACAAATAACAACAATAACCATCATAGCTAGACTGGGCCTTAATCCTAATCCTAGATCATTATTTAAGCAGAGCCAGACTAGCTGGATCAATTAAAGAGAACTGCAGGGAATAACAGATAGACTGTATTATTATCTATAAGCATCCAATACTCCAAACACTCGCTTTGTGAGTTAACAACATACAACATCACTTCCATGAGTACTTGTTGAGGCCTTGATCAGAGCTGCTCGTGCATTGCTTTTTGAGCTGCGCAAGCAACAACCCCGAGAGGCGACGACTTTGGAAACCACAAGCATGTGGCGATGGTTGAGACGATCTAAAGCAGTCCAATCACAGTATAAAATGGAAGCGTTGAGGTTCTTTCTGAGAATAACAACGACAATGACTTGATCAGACCGTGCGACTCCATGTCTAATTACAATGCAGGAAACCTCTTGCATGTGGCGACGGTTGACATCTAAAGCCAATTACTACCATCTATAAGCATTCAATACTCCAAACTACGCTTCGTGAGTTAAGAACGTAAATATCACTACCATGAGTAATTATGTATAGTTACATTACGACACCCTTAAGGCGCTGAGAACTGCTCGCGCGTTGCTTGTTGAGTTGCGGGAGCGACAACCTCAAGGACAATCTCGCAGCGGCGACTTTGCAAGCCTCATGCATATGACGACCGTTGAGATCTAAAGTCAGTCTCGGTAACATGGGGGCGTAGGTTGAGGTTCTTTCTGAGAATAACAATGACACTGACTTGAGAACAGCAGCCTTCCTCCGCCTATTTAAGGCCTGGAGTACGCGAGAGAGTAATGTCAAACTTAGTTCATACTAACTAAGTAGCTACCGAGTAGTGAGCATTGAGAATCATGGCAGCCACCAGCGTAGGAACCATTGTGCCCTTCGTGGCAGCTCTTCTGCTGCTCTTTGTGATAGCACCGTTCGTGGCGGCCAACAGCGTGGCGGCACTGCCAGGCTGCCGGGACATCTGCGGCGGCTTAAAGATCCCCTACCCGTTCGGCATCGGGGAGAAGTGCTACCGCGACGCGGCCTTCGAAATCATTTGCGAGAACGGCACGACGCCTGTCCTCGCCGGCACAAACTACCAGGTGCTCAACCTCTCGGTGGCGTCAAGCGAGGCTCGCGTGCAGCTGCCCATCTCCTACGAATGCCACGTCATGACCGGCGACGTCGACAACCCGGACAAGCAGGAAGACTTCAACTCGCGACTCCTGTACCGCATCTCGAACACACGGAACGAGCTCGTCGCCATCGGCTGCCGTACCATAGCCCTTATGGTGGGCATGGGAGGTACACTTGATTCCGTCAGCAGCTGCATTTCGTACTGCAACAGCGCCGAGGAGACGGCGAACGGCTCGTGCTTTGGCATTGGCTGCTGCAAGGCAAACCTCCAAGCGGGCCTCACCGCGAACAGCATCACGGTCACGGGATTCAATAATCCCGGAGCCGTCGCGAAGTCCAGCCCGTGCAGCTACAGCTTCGTGGTCGACAGGGACAGTTACAATTTCAGCAAGGCGGACCTGAAGATGGACACGAAGCAAATGATGCCGGTGTGGCTCGACTGGGCGATTAGGCCGCCAATAAACAGGACAGCCACGCTCACCTGCGTGGAAGCCCAGAAGGACCCCGCGACTTTCGCGTGCAAGAGCCGGAATAGCGACTGCAAGGATGCTGTCAATGGGCCGGGGTATAGCTGCCAGTGCGTCGACGGCTACGAGGGCAACCCCTACCTCGAAGGCGATGCTGGGTGTACAAGTAAGCAGCATAGAAACTCTTGACAATTTCCATACATATTTCACTCCTGACTCCGTTTCAAAATATAAAACATTTCTAGATTTAGCAAAAATCAAATTGTTTTAAATTTTGCTGATAATATATAGAAAATTACATAATTTTCAATATAAAAAATATTTTTTATGAAAGTTTATTTCACGACAAATTTTAAAAAATATAATTTTTATATAATACTACATCCGTTCCAAAATATAAGTATTTCTAGGTTTGGATAAAATTAAATTCTTTCAACTTCTACTAATAATATCTAAAAAATTACATAATTTCTAATATAAAATTATATTTTTTATAAAAGCTCATTTTATGATGAATTCAAAAAATATAATTTTTATATAATAAAATATTAGTAATTATATATTATTAGCGGTCAAAGTGATAAAAGTTTGACTTTGACTAAACTTAAAGATGCTTATATTTTGATACAGAGAGAGTAAAACACTATTAATTTATTATTATTAATTGTTAAAGTGATAAAAGTTTGATTTTAACTAAACTTAGCAATTGCTTATATATTTTGGAACGAACGGATGGAGTACTTATTTAGCAGAACTTACTCCAGCCCCGCCGGTGGACGCACGAGTAAGCACGCAGTAGAAAAATAAGCCAGGCGATTTCCAGTTTTCATCTTATCAGAACACACTGATAAGCAATACGCTAATTTCCAATACTTGCTCTGCAGATATCAACGAATGTAAAGATTCAAAGTACACATGTCACGGGTATTGTAGCGATACAGAAGGCTCATATGATTGCATATGTCCCCGAGGGAGGCGAGGCAACCCAAAGGAAGCACCATGCCAGGCCATTTTGTCCCGCGAAGCACAGATTGCAATAGGTAAAATCTGCGTCCTCCAGTCCTTCGCTACTTCCTTCTTTATAATAACAAAAGCGTAACCATGTAGTACTAGTATAACATATGAGTCAGAGCGATGATTTTAATCCCAGACAGCTCTTTTTAAGGCTGTCACTTAATCCAAGGAATTTATTTGCCAATGATTCAAGTACATTCATAAAGCTTTATGCCAGCACGTTTCCATCTAAATATTCTGATTCACGACCAAGGAGTAGGTTATAACTAGATTTAAATCCAACCTTAAGGTATCAGCAAATATTGTTTTTTGTACTAGTCACATTTTCAGCTACTATACAAGAGCCCTTTTAAAATAGACTGATCAGTGATGTTGTTTCACCTTCTAAAAGGTCAAACATGAATTTGATCTCATCTATTGATTTATATAAGAAAACATGTCTCTAATTATCGTCACCTTATAAAACTCATTAGTTACCTTCCAAATTGAATGATGTAGTAATTAGTAATTATTAAAAAAAATTACCTCCTAAGAGGTAAAAGAATAATTTAAGTCTTGAGATCAACGTAAATGAATGGTCCACAATCATTTGATCTATTTTAAAATCTGTCTTATACAAATGTTTTAGGTTTGTACGTAGATCTATATTAGAACAATGATATGCAAGTCATAAGGATCAATATAATTTTTGTCCCATCTGAAATGGCAAAGAAATATAAGAATTTTTTTTGCAAAACAAAGAACATAAGATGGTGTGCTGTTCCTAGGTCCTTTTTCTGACCAATTTCAATAGAAAGGGACGAAACAAGAACTACAATTTTCCTTAGTAATCATTCACAGGCACTAGTAGCTCAACGTGTTTTTTTATTATTTAAACCCTTTTAATCTAATGTTTTAAAAAACATGTGCAGAACTAAATTTTTAGGATCTATACCGTTTAGTCACACCAATCGAATTAGCCTTACTAAAGACCCAGTCATGCCGTTTCGACTAGCGTGATTGATTATACGTAAGCGGTTGACTTCCACTTGGAATTTAGGCAAATTCTTTATTAACCATCCAAAAAACTTGTAGTTTCTTATTATTCACTCAAAATTTTAAATTTTTTTATCAACCATCAATATTAACTTTCTTTCTTTATTCATCACTCCTATACATTTTGGGACTTGAAAAAAACTAATTTTGCCCCTCTATCATTTTTTGCTAAGTTTTCTCACTACTCATTTTTTCCTTTTAAGCTCGTGGACCGTAATGTGAATTTTGTAAGAGAAGATTTGTTTCAACAAAATCAAATATAATAGTTTATGAGAAAACTTAGTAAAAAAATAATATAAGGTCAAACAAGTCCTTTTGAAGACCCAAATGGATATGAAAGTGGTGCATATAGAAAGAAAGTTAACATTGGTGGTTGATAATGAAATTGAAATTTTTAGTGGCTAGTAAAGAACTTTAATTTTTTTGTATGGCTAGTAAGAAATTATCCCTAGAAATTTAGTCACGCCTATTTGATTAGTGCTTTAATCACGCCTTTTAATTTACCGTGACATAGCTCATGCTGAATCCTCACCAATCGATGTATATATACGTACACAACTCTATTGTGCCACAAACAAGCGAATTTTTAGGTGGTTAGCGCATCTATGGTGAGATGCTAAGGTCAACACTGACCACATATTTTATTTCTTATTTTGAAAAAAATGTTCTAACATTTTTTTACTTTTGCCTGTACATTTCAATTTCTACCGAGACACTTAAATTATTTCTATATATTTCTCAAAACAATATTATAATGTCTAAAATAGTAAAAATGAAACAAATACTATTTTGAATTTTTAAGATTTATATATTATTTTTATAATTTCTAAATAAAATAGCATTGTTTGAATTTCTAAAACATGTGATCTTTTAATTTCTTATAAACATTAGCAATGCTTGAATAAAAATTTGATGACAGAAGCAAATTTACTGCACTTCAAAAATAAAATCTCTATTGCGTATCTGAGCATGAACTATATCAAGATTTGGATCTACATAAACAAAGCATGATAAAGTCAAGATGTCCAGAAGTAAAATTCCTTATATATAGCATTAGCAATGAAATCTTTAAAATTAAATGATTACGTAACTCTCATAAAAAGCAGTGAACATAAACTATTTACAAATAAGTTAGTATTTTCAAAATAATATTTGTTTAGGACTTACAAAAATAAAATTCATGAAAATAATACTAAGCCGAACATAGAATAAACAAAATAATACTAGGTCTTAATGGCATGATGTAGGATTTAGTCACACCAATACGTTTGGTGTGTCAAAATGGTCTAGATTCTAAAAATATAGTTCAAAATGTGCTTTTTTAAAAATATTAGATAAAAAGGTTTAAATAATAATTAAAAAACTCTAGCTCAACTCAGAGCATTCATCTACAAATATATCATGCTTCATCACAAATACAAATATGATGACACATAGACATAGAGATAAGAGATAAGCGATTATATAAGAACATGTTGCTCTAGGAATACAAACATATCTCTTGATAGGTATTTCGTAGTAGTTGGATAGGTCGTTATGCACCTTTATATAAATAACTATGGACCTCGTTATTGCTTATCAACACAACCAATGTTGTGGGGAATTTCAAACCAATGTGAAATCGTGGAGCTCCTGCTACACTTACTATACTACACAGGTGAAATATTTGGAATTGCATTCATTACAGTTTTATCAACGCTCATGCTTATAAGGCACCAAAAGAGTGAACTTCAAGAGTTCTAATATTGTCAGATCAATTATCAGCAATTTTATGGTCATCACATATGAAGTGACTGTAGGATTATCTTTCTGGAATTAGTATATATTAGTATGACAATGCAACAAAAATACGATCAAGATTAATAATTATATAGCATTGATTATCAGCCATCAGTTAGCATGTGCATACCTCTGAGAATATTGTTCATCTAAGAGTCCCCATTACTTAATTTGTCACCAACCATGTTTGTAGATCTTTTAGTAAATCACATTTATAAAATCTTAAGCTAGAATTGGTCTTTCCTTTTCTTCAACAGGTGTAGTATGTGCAATAGCTGTAATCATAATTTCAGCCGTATTCATGCTTATGGTGCATCATAAAAGAAAACTTAGTGCGTTTTTCAAGAGAAATGGAGGCCCGATGTTGGAAAATATCAATAACATCAAGATCTACAGGAAGGATGAGATGAAACAAATCACTAAAAACTATAGCACTGTACTTGGAAAAGGTGCTTTCGGGCAGGTGTATATGGGAACCATAGAGAATAAGCAACAAGTTGCAGTGAAGCGCTCCATCTCAATTGATGAGGCAAGAAAAAAAGAATTTGCAAATGAAGTGATCATCCAATCTCGAATTAGTCACAAAAACGTAATCAGGCTTGTAGGGTGCTGCTTAGAAATGGATGTTCCAATGTTGGTCTATGAGTTCGCCCCAAGAGGAAGCCTCTATGATGTTCTTCATGGCACTAAGGATGGTACAAAAATTTCTTTGCCACTAAGGACACGACTGGAAATTGCTATTGATTCAGCTGATGGTCTTTCCTATATGCATTCATCTGCTACTCAAAAAATCCTCCATGGAGATGTGAAATCAGGCAACATACTCCTTGATGAGAATTTCATGGCCAAAGTTTCTGACTTTGGGACATCGAGGCTACTTTCAATTGACAAAAAGAACACCATGAGTGTGATAGGTGATACAAATTACATAGACCCAGTGTATAGGAAGACAGGATGCCTAGATGAGAAGAGCGATGTCTTCAGTTTTGGAGTCATCCTTCTAGAGCTCATAACTAGAAAGAGCCCAAAGTACAATGGAAACAACAGTCTCCGGATAAATTTCATCAATTCATATTTGTCAAATGAAAGAGCACGAGAGATGTATGATGTGGAGATTGCATCCCTACAGAATATAGAGTGTCTTGAGAAGATCGGTAGCATTGCTGTTGCCTGCCTCAAGGAGGATATGGATGAGCGGCCAAACATGAAGCAAGTGTCCGAGTACCTCCAGCTAGTACGAAGAGAGTGGAAACAAAAACAGGAAATGCATAGTGGTGATCGAGTAGCCAGTGAGATGTTTATGGAAAGTCCTCTTAGTTTAACCATGGATGCCCCAACTGGTGCTGAAACTCCCGGTTACTCTCCATTGCTAAAGAGACATGGAAATGCAATGTCCTGTTAGTATTTCAGTCATCAACTACTCTCTCTATTCTTAAATTGATATCGATCACCTTGACTTCTAACAACAATTTTGATTCTTCATTTTATTCAAAAAAAATTGATAAATATCATATATTTTATTATAATTTGATTTATCATTAGAGTTATTTTAATGGCAACTTAAAATTTTACACATTTGAATGAATTTTTTGAAATAAAACGATTGGTCAAAGTTGATGTTAAAAGTCAACGGTGACATCAATTTAGAAACGGAGGGAGTACAAGCCGAGTAGTGTGACCATCAATATTTGTTTGTATTGGCATTTTTATTGTTGTAGCCCGTGGTTCTATGGTTCAAGCATTAACTCTTCTCTTAAAAAGAGAGACCATCAATATTTGCTTGTATTGTCGTTGTTATTATTGTGGTTGTTGTTGTGGTGTTGGTATTTGGAACTTTAGATAATGTTAGTTACGATATAGTAACTCCATGTATTGTGATGTTCATTTTTGTATGTAATATGTGGTGCTACCAATAATGTAATTGAGTGTTTGCTTTTTTAGTTTAAAGATCCCAGTGTCGAAAATTGCCTAACACTTGTGGGAGAATGTTTCTCGTCTCCTCATACACATCATGGTTTGAAAAACCATTCAAAACCAAAATAAAACCATGATTTTTTGGTGAAATTGGTCTAGCTCAAATTCACCGCTTGACCAAGGTTGTTGAAGCAATGGTTCAGTTTTGAAATAGGAAAATTTGAAACCGATGAAACTGTTTGATAAATAAGAAAAACAAAAACTGTAGCATTTGACTGTAGAAGTAAAGTTTACTGCCGCAACAAGCGGGACAGTGGTACGGTCAGATATAGCACAACTGCACGCCCTGCGATCTGCCAAGTGCTCTCCCTGTTGTTAGTGAAAGCGCAGGACATACTCCACTGTTCAGGAGTCCAAGAGGTGGCTCTGGCAGCTGTTGGCCCTGACCGTGGGAAGTTAACTAGCCCATCAATTCTGCCCGCGGCACATGAAGATTAAGGAGGAGAGAAACGCAGTTGTCATTCACAAGATATATACACATTGAATTAAGTCTAGAGAAACTAATATATTCGAATGCATGTTCATTTTCTTTGAGAAATTGTTCACAGTTGGCCACGGAAGCAGATGTGGTCCTAAATGTTTGGCATCTTCCACTAGGCCGTTTGGCTGCTTGAGTTGGGAAAATAGCTAGTATTAACGGGATTGAAATTCTCTGCGGTGCCCATGCTACAGCAATCAGTGACATGTGGACTTATAGATCAATTATTACGACTGCATATGCAGTACTGCAGAGAATATGCACTCTTAACGTCAAAAAGTGCTAGCAAAATCTTAGATGTCACGTGTCGAGATTCAAAAGTTGACCTTGATAACAAATCCTAGTATATGGACGGTTAGCTACATGCACTTCGACTTTCACCGGATAACGGAAGAGACCCTTAGGAAGGACGAACTACACGGAAAGCCTACCTTTCATCCCAACTCGTCTACTCGATGACATGTACATCTCCGGCTTTATTTTATGGTGAATTTGATATATGTCATTACAATTTTACAAACTTTAAAATATTTAATTGATGTGTCATGACATTTTGCAAGTGAATGACTCGTGAGTCGAATGGCATATTTTAAATTTCACAAAATTATAATAACATGTATTAAATTAATTTTTTATTTTATTATGTTAACTAGTGCAAATTTATACTAATCGACATCAATAACATTAAATTAGAGGGAGCACTTGAATGGTTATATACTCCTACAAGGGAACAATTATCAAGCATGTATAAACATGGATTCAAATTTTTCAATAAATATCAGATATAGCTGCAACTCATTTTCATAGGGATGAGAATATTTGTTCATGGCACACGTGGCACACATTTCAGTAGTGACTTGGCTACTGTTCTCATTCTTTTACTGCCACCTTCTTAGCCAGTAGATAATACTCTATCAAATATCCCTAAATCATTTTCTTGTCTTCGGTGATGCAGCTTTCATAAGTTGCACTACTAATATTCAGGAAAACAAAATTAGCAGAAGATTTATTATTTTTACTACTTGGTTAGTCCAGCAAACAAAGACTAACAACAATAACCATCATACACTGGGTCTGGATCCTAATCCTTGTGTAAGCAGAGCCAGATGAGCTGTCCCTACCTGAGGCGAGAAACACGGAGGCCCAGCAGTTGGTCTCGGCAGATTCCGCCGGCAACCCAATGGGCCGCATCTCTATCGCCGGAGATTTTTCAATTCTTACATTAAACCATTAAATGTGTTTGTCTTTTAATTTTTACCACTTAATCTGTAAGCTTTATTAGAGTCATTAAATATATTTGTCTCTTTAAAATACACCGTTTTTTGCATTTTAAACATTTTTGTTGTTTTATATTGTGTATTACTATATTATATTTATTATATTGTGTTTACTATTGTCAACATCATTGCAGCTCGCATTATATTTATTCTTAACACAATATAAAACAGCAAAAGAATGTTAAAAATTCAAAATGGTATGTTTTGATGGAAAACCATATTTAGTGGCTCCAAATAAAAAAATTACAGATTGAGCGGTAAGAATTAAAAAGATAACATATTTGATGGTAAAAATTAAAAAATCTTCTCTTAGCACCAAAATTCCAGCATGTGCTAAGTTCAGAGTACCGGTTCTAAAAAAAGGTTCAGAGTATACCGGAAGCCTGGACGATCGAAGTAAATTTAGATGCCTCATTGGTCGAATTTTTGCATCGACATCGCGAATATATCGCCCCTCTGAGGAGTGAGGACCCGCAGGCCGCTAGTTTTATATATTTGCTTCGGTACGTACGTACCGGCCGTGCGCTATAGCATCTCAAAAACTTCCCAATAACTCTCTATAAATTAAATTAAATTAATTAAATTATAAAGAATTAGTGTAAAAAATCTTCTTCAACAATTTTTTTAAACACTTCTATACTTTCTTGATCTCAAAAATACTTTATTCTAAGCTAGATCTGGAGGTCTCTAATATCCTCTTATATACAAAATTGTAAGCCGTGTTATTGATTTGTGCTTAAATTTAAACTATATTGAAATATATTTAAAGGAGTTGTTGGAGTAAACGATTAAAATAGACTTCAAAATTTCTTTACTGGTTAAAAAACACTTTAGGTGATTTTTCTGAATGGCTGTTGAAATGCTCTTACAACAACAATCTGTATCCACACGCATAGCATATAGCCTAAAGATTCGTCATCCGGCAATACGTCTCGATCCTGACGAGTAACGACGGAAATTTGCTTGCGTAGTTGCGTGCTGGGTTGCCGGTTAAGTATTTGCAAACGGCGACTTTGGAACACCAAACAATGCAGCGGTTTTTGAGGCGCAAAACAATCCACGGTGCGATGGGCCGTTGAGTTTCTTTCCCAGAACAATGACCAGCAACTCCAAGTCTAATTCAAGCAAGCATCTGGAGTACATTTTTCATAGGCATGAGAACATTCTCAAGTATGTGTAAGCACGGATTCGAATTTTTCAATGAATAGCAGATAGAGCTGCAACTCATATCTTCATATAGGCATGAGAACATTTGTCCATCACAGACATGACACGGCCATTTCAGTAGGTGACTGGACTAATTTTTTTGTTCTTTTACTGACACCTTCTCAGCCAGTAGATAATATCGAAGATCACTGATGATAATTATCGAGAATTTCACTCAACTTTGTTCAGTGATAAGAACTGCACCCTAGGTGTAGCAGTGTATTTGTTTCTCCCGTGGCTATAGAAATTTGGACGAAATTATCACTAATTTTCAGGCAAATGAAACTCGCAGAGAAGATTTATTAATATTTTTACTACGTGGTACAATATGACTTCCAGCAAACATATAATAACAACAATAACAATCAGACTGGGTCTGGATCCTAATCCTAGCGTAAGCAGAGCAAGATTAGCTCTCGCTCTTGAAGAGAACATGGGATGACAGCTTGGCTTATCTGTAACCATCGAATACTGAAAACATACACTTCGTGAGTTAAAGAACGTTAAGTACGTACAATATGACTTCCATGAGTAGTTGTGTAGAAGTACTCGTACATCCCTAAGGCGTTGGGAACTGCGTGCTCGTGCATTGCTTGTTGAGTTGCGCGAAAGACAACCTCAAGGACATATGCAAGCGACGACTTTGGAAACCTCATGCATGCATGTGGCGATGGTTGAGATCTGAAGCCAACCACAATTACATGGGGACGTTGAGCTTCTTTCTGATAATAACGAAGACTGTGACTTTGAGACCAGCAGCCCCGAGTCCAATTTACAATGCACAAGGGCGTTGAGATTCTCTCTGTTCCAGCAACTACAGACCTTCCTCCGCCTATTTAAGGCCTCGAGTACGCGAGAGGATAATGGCAAGCTTAGTTCATAACAACTTAGTAGCTACCGAGTGGCTAGTGAGCATTAAGAATCATGGCAGCCACCACCGTAGGAACTATTGTGCCCTCTTTGGCAGCTCTGTTGCTGCTCGTTGTGATATTAGCCACCGCGCCGTCCGAGGCCGCGGCCAACAACAGCATGGCGAAGCCCGGCTGCAAGGCCACCTGCGGCGGCGTGGACATCCCCTACCCCTTCGGCATTGGTCCGAACTGCTCCCGCGACGGCTTCGAGATCGCGTGCAACAACGGCACGACGCCCGTCCTTGCTACCAAGAACTACCAGATCCTCAACCTGTCCGTCGAGCCGAGCGTGGCGCTTGTGCAGCTGCCCATCGCGTACCAGTGCTACAACGCGTCCGGCGCCGACAACTGGACGTACGCGGAAGTGGCCTTCAACCCGCAGGGCGTGTACCGCATCTCGAATGCGCGCAACGAGCTCGTCGTCCTCGGCTGCAACACCGTGGCTTACATCAACAGCATGCCGAACCCCGACAAAGACGCCCCTTACTCCTACGACGTCTACACCGGCTGCGTCTCCTACGCCACCAGCATCGAGAGCACCATCGACGGCCAGTGCACGGGCATCGGCTGCTGCAAGGTCGACATCCCGCCAGGCCTCACCGACAACTACATCACGTTCGCGGGGTACAGTCACAAGCACTTCTACAAGTTCTGCCCGTGCAGCTACAGCTTCCTGGTCGACCGGGATCGCTACAATTTCAGCAAGGCCGACATGAACATGGACAAGAACCGGATGATGCCGGTGTGGCTCGACTGGGCGATTAGGCCGCCAATAAACGGGACAGACACGCTCACCTGCGTGGAAGCCCAGAAGGACCCCGCTACGTACGCGTGCAAGAGCCGGAACAGCAACTGCACGAATGCTGTCAATGGGCCGGGGTATAGCTGCCAGTGCGCTGACGGCTACGAGGGCAACCCCTACCTCGAAGGCAATGGCGGGTGCAAGAGTAAGGATGCACTAGAAACTCGTGATAATTTCCATGCATATTTCACCCTTTAACAGCTAGCACTGATTAGCACGGTTTTTTTATTGCTAAGTGCAGATATCAACGAGTGTGACAATCTAGACAAATACAAGTGCTATGGGCATTGTCGAGATACAGAGGGTTCCTATGAGTGTGAGTGTCGCCGTGGCACCAAGGGCAACCCCAACCCAAAGGTGGCTCAATGCCAGCTAATTTTTCCCCGTGAAGCACAGATCACTATAGGTAACCAGGGCTTCTCGGTCAATTTTCTATCCTCTGCCATCACTTTCTTATAAGTTCACTAGAAAATAGGTCCAACATGTTACAAATACTCAAACCAGTCGACTGAATCTTCAGCAGCAGTTTAGGCCTGTCAAGTTTAAGTGGTGGAATATACGTATGATTCATATATATTCAACCATATTTGTGGATTTTATTATCGCAACCACATTTACAAAAAAAAAAACCTGCAATTGACTTTTCTTTCTTTCTCTTACACAGGCGTTATATGTGGAGTTGCATTTCTTATAATTTTAGCAACCTTCATGCTTATGGTGCATCATAAAAGAAAGCTTAGAGCTTTCTTTAAGAGAAATGGAGGTCCCATGCTGGAAAATATAAATAACATCAAGATCTTCACGAAAGAACAATTAAAGCAAATCACCAAAGATTACAGTATTGTTCTTGGAAAAGGTGGCTTTGGGCAGGTATACATGGGAACCATGGACAATAATCTGCAAGTAGCAGTGAAGCGCTCTATTTCAGTTGATGAGGCAAGAAAAAAGGAATTTGCAAATGAAGTCATCATACAGTCCCGAATCAGTCACAAAAATGTCGTCAAGCTCGTAGGATGCTGCTTGGAGGTGGATGTTCCTATGTTGGTGTATGAGTTTGCCCCAAGAGGAAGCCTCTATGACGTCCTTCATGGCACTAAAGATGGTACAAAATCTTCAATCCCATTAGGGACACGGCTCGATATTGCTCTAGACTCAGCCGAGGCTCTTTCCTACATGCATACATCTGGTACTCAAAAAATCCTTCATGGAGATGTGAAATCAGGAAACATACTTCTTGATGAGAACTTCCATCCAAAAGTCTCTGACTTCGGGACATCCAGGCTACTCTCCATAGAGAAGAATCATACTATTCTTGTAATAGGAGATATGAATTACATTGACCCTGTGTACATGAAGACAGGACTCCTGGACGAGAAGAGCGATGTCTACAGTTTTGGTGTCGTCCTTCTAGAGTTAATTACTAGAAAGAAGCCAAGGTATGATGGAAATAATAGTCTCTTATTAAACTTCCTCAAGTCATTTACATCAGACGAAAGAGCCCGGGACATGTATGATATTGATATTGCATCCCCCGAGAACGTCGAGTTTCTTGAGAAGGTTGGCAGCATCGCAGTTGCCTGTGTCAAGAAGGATATGAATGAGCGACCAAACATGAAAGAAGTGGCAGAGCACCTCCAGCTGGTGAGAAGGGAGTGGAAACAAAGCAGACATGGGACACAAGGTGCTCAAATAGCTGATGAGGTTTCTATGGAAAGCCCTGTTAGCTTAACCATGGATGCCTCCACCGGTGGTGAAACTCCAGGTAATTCTCCTCTCCTAAAGTGAAGTGGAAATGCTATGCCATGTTCATTGGTTATCTTTTGATTGGTGCGGAATAAGTTTCTAAGGTGTAAGAGTTGGTTATCTTGTCTAAGAATATTTTTTTCTCAATTAGCATTTGTCTTTTGTCTTTGTTATTGTGTGTTTAAAAGTCTGAATATACTATTTTAAGATAATGTAACTTTATGAGTGGTGATGTTGGTCTGTGTATCTGTTTGTAACCTTTGATGCCACCTATTATATACTTCCTCCAGTTTTAAATTGTTGACGCTGGTTAGAGCAAATTTGAACTAAACAATATCAATTTAAACCCAAAGAAAGTACTGATTGGTAAAGATAACCAACAGTACACAATTCCAAGTTCAAATACTTGTCCTGCTAATCGAGCCCTTCGAATTTTCCTAACTCTAGCCATTTCCTGTGGCCCAATTTGCCTTGGGCTATTTCTTCGGTACACCACTGACTGACCCAACTTTAAGTACATGAACAAGCTAGTTTGGACGGACCAAGAAGGAATGGGCTAATAATCGCAGATTCGCCTGTTAGTCTGTTACCTTCCTGAAAAAACTCAAAAAACACTCCGCTTTCCATTGGATTAGCAGCATACATGTAGCATCACCAAACACCAGATTCAAACCCTGTAAAAACAACACTTCCAAAATTAAAAACGCCCAATTTCTTTTTTTTTTATTTTGAAATGAAAAGAAACTTCCATTAAACTGGAAAAGAGTCGCTATCAACCATCATTTTGAATACAAATTGGAATGTCATCCAGAATCGGATCGACACATCTACATCTAAGTGGACAGTCACAACCTTAACTGCCAAAGTTTGAGCTAGTTTATTACAACTTTTTTTTTTTTGAGAAATAGTTTATTACAACTTGTAAAAAAACTCAACTTGATACGCTGTCCGGAGAGGAGCTTGAGTCGAGTCTCTCAATTTATATAGTCCAATAGTACAAAATATAAACACAAAATGGACACATCACGCCTGGACCTGAACAAACCATGATCTAGTACTTCTCCACGTGAAGTTAACGTGTCGCGCTGCATGTCTGCATGCCATACTACCAAACGGCTGATATTTTACATGGACGTCGACACGTGGGCTAACGTGATGCGGGCCCGGCCCGGTGAGGCAGAGGCGACGGCACGCCTTGGCTCTCACATGACAGCGCCGCACATCATGGCATGTACTGTACTTCTAAGCAGTATCATTAGCGGAAGACGCCACGTGTACTACGGTACTATTTTAACCTGTCGCATCTCCGGGGTATCGTGTAGAAACACAGAAGACGCCGATCTAGACAGCGCACAGTCACAGGTGAGCGCGTTAAGCAATTGTCTCAACCACTGACACAGACTGTTGTTTAAGAAATTTTACCGGCGACGGGCCTCGGAAGCAGTCAAGGCCGCGTTTCCTAGGAGGAGCAGGGCGCCTGGGTTGGGTGGTCTCTCGCGGCCAGACCCAAACAAAGCGCCGCGCCAAGCGGCCAAGCAGACAGCAGCGGCCAAACGCTCACTGGACGTGGAAGATGCGGCAAGACGCCAAAGCGGTGATCACGCTCACAGCCGTGACGGGCACACAACTCAATGCCTCGCCGGAAACCGCATGAGCACGGGGCATCAGCTGCCACGGTGCGCGGCACTGCGGCGTGCCCCCGCGTGATCCGTTCCCCGTCCGTTTTGGGTCGAGAGCAAACCAGTCTCCGCGGGAACGAAACCGCGAACCACACCCAACCTGGGAGTACTCGCAGACCGCAACTGCCCGGCAGGAGTACATCATCACCGCGCGGTCGCGTCGCCCTCCCCTAACAGGGTTACAGCGCACCTAGCCCGGCCGCGCGTCCCGCCGTCCCCAATCACACGTAGGAGTCGTACCAGCGCGGCCGTGTCCGCTTCCTTCCCCCTCTCCCCGTCTCTCCACCCGCCCGCCCGCCTCTCCTCTCCCCTCCCCTCGCGCGCCCACCGCTCGCGGATGCGCCGGCGCGCTCGCGCCGCCGAACCCTAGCCATCCCGCGATCCCGATGGCCGCGGCGCGGGCGGGGGCCGGGACGCCGGTCACCGGCGACCGGTACCTCAACCTGCTCGTGCGCTTCGCGGAGCAGCNGGAGCAGCACGCGGGCGCGCTGCTCGACGGGTCCGTGACGCTCCGCCTCCACCCCGTCGGGCTCCACTACGTGGCCTCCCGCCTCGAGGCGCTGCGGGAGCTCGAGGCCGTCGGCGCCGGCGCGCCCGTCGACTACCTCCGCGCGTACGTCGCCGACCTCGGCGACCACCGCGCGCTCGAGCAGCTCCGGCGGATCCTGCGCCTCCTCCCCTCGCTCAAGGTCGTCGCCGCGGGGCCCGCCCGCGACCCGGCGCCCCTCTCGCTCCTGCCCTTCGCGCGCCTGCGCGTGCTTGAGCTGCGGGGATGCGACCTCTCCACCTCCGCGGCCAGAGGATTGCTCGACCTCCGCCATACCCTCGAGAGGCTCGTCTGTTACAATTCAACGGTGCGTTCCCGCTGTCCTTGTCCTCTGTACAATTCCTTTTGTACTAGTTCGTTGCTTGTGGCAATCTGCATGGTGGTCACCGGAGGCTCCCTCGCTTTACTTATGATCCTCCACTAAACTGTTATATAAAATGAGCTGTAACCTGTACTTATGCTTTGCTGTTCTTGTTCATCCACGACCCACCACAGCTACCGAGCCCCCATTATTTTAGCCTGCTTGCTGCGATGCCCTGGCCCACTCAACCACACTGTTGATTTATTCGTAGGCTCTGGTGTTCAGTCATTCTTTCATATTCATCCTCCGCAAATAGATTTTTGCATATTTTCTACTCTGTTTTGCAAATTGTGAGGAAACTAAATGGAATTTCACCCATCTTAGAAATAAGATCTAGGCGGTCTAGCAATGACCTTTGTAAGTAACACAGACATAAAGAGTTGTGGTCTCATGGATGGCAGATAGTATTTTCATGTTGTGATTCAAGGTTAGCTAAAATCTCATGTTTCTGCGTGGCTTTGCTAAAATCCCATGTCCTCTTTATTTAGGTTCCCTTTCTAAGCACTTCCACTTTTGCGTATATCTTCACCAACTCAAAGTAGATATTCCCCCACTTTATATTTTTAAAGATAAGATTGTTTTTGTGCTACTGCAGGATGCTCTTAGGCATGTATTCACGAGTAGAATTACAGATATCAAGGACTCTCCTGTATGGAGCAGACTTACATATGTCTCGTGTGCTTCTAATGGCCTGGTACTCATGGACGAGTCGCTGCAATTGCTACCTGCAATTGAAACCCTGGACCTTTGTCGGAACAAGTTTGCCAAGGTTGACAATCTGCGGAAATGCACAAAATTGCGTAGTCTGGATCTTGGATTTAATCATTTACGCTCAATTTCATCATTGAGTGAGGTAATTGCACGCCATTCTAATTCAGTCCAGTACTTTGCAAGGCTGATAATATGTCTTTGTTGCCCCAGTTGTATATACAGTTACACACTGCCTTTTTGCAGGTTTCCAGTCGAATTGTTAAGCTTGTTGTGAGAAATAATGCTTTAACTACAATACATGGAATTGAAAATCTCAAGTCACTCGTGGGGCTTGATCTGTCTTACAATATCATATCAAAATTTTCAGAGTTGGAAGTCCTTGGCACTCTTACTTTGTTACAGAACCTATGGTTGGAAGGCAACCCGATCTGCTGTGCTCGCTGGTATCGAACACATGTGTTCAGTTTTTTCCGCGATCCAGAGAATGTAAGTAATCAGCTCCAAATCCAACTTTTTTCTTTGCTTTCTCTGTAACTTACATCATCACAGTAGTTTGTTCCGCAGTATTGGAGTAAAGTGACATGACAGCTTTGTTCCATGGCTTTTTCTGGTTCAGTTGAAGCTAGATGATAAAGGTATGAACACACAAGAATACTGGGAAAAGCAAGTACTCTTTGCAGGCAGACAAAATCAACCTGCTGGTTACGGATTTTATTTTCCCGCCATAGATGACCATGAGGATGAAGACACACTAAATTCAAAGATGGTATGTGCCAGTTATTGTGTTACATTAATTTCATTATTTTTATGCATTGCATGTCACAGTCACACCAAATATCTGGCTTCCTTGGTTGGAAGCTGTCGTGTCGATACCCTATGGTACAGGTAATGTAATACATATATTGTAGTGAAACAAATTTATGCTTACATTTTGTTGCATGAATATATATTCTAATAGAGTTTTCACTTTAAATGCTGCAGCATCAAATTCTAACTTTCATGTCAGCCCACATGGTGGGGTATGTGATAATCTGATTTCTAGAAATGCAAATGCAAGACATGCAATTTGTACTCCTCTGCTAAACTGGAATAGTATTGCACAAGTCTAGGACATTGCATTCATTTGTAGGTCTAACTATACGTGGATGCTTCAGTTACAAACTGATAATTAGTTTTAACCTTTAATGACTGTAGAGAAAAATTTCAAGACTTGCTAGTATAGTGGAGGAAGAGAGGAATCTCCGTGATGAAGGTGACCAGCAGTCTACTCCATGTGATAGTGACAGTTCTAAGAAGGATGAAGTCGCAGCTGCGGACCATGACATAAATATTGTTTCTTTGATAAACACTGCTGAATTGCTGAAGAAGAAAAATTCAAGCAATTGGCTCTGTGAATTTAAAGAGTGGATGGATGAAAATTCAGATAAAACAGATGGTAACGGCCTACTCGTTAATTTGACCAATGGGAATGGAACACATGTGAGACAAAAGAAGAGGCAGAAACCACATAGGGAGACTTCAAATAACATGTCAGATTCAGTACATACATCTGAAGATGGGAGCAGCTCAAACCTTTTGGAATCAGATTTATTTTTCACAGAAAATGCTGGTGCGAATGGAGTCATGAAAGAATCCTCAAATGAAGTAAATGGTGACCGAGATAATCTGAAGGTGCACCTGAATTCTTTTCAACGACCTCCTCCTTTAGAATTAGTTGGCACTGCACATTCTGACTCCTTTTCTGAGTTGTATGATGGTTCTAAAAATATGTTGCCAAATGGAACAGCATCCAATACCATGAGCAAGTTGATAGAACCAAGTCCATCATATGCATATCACAGTCCACAGTCGCCACCACAATACAAGGAGGATATTCTACATCGCAGACTTTTCTTGGAGGAAGAATTTTTGAAGATCTCCGGAGATCTTCATTCTGTAGGTTCACTTGGCAGCGGTAGTAGCTGCAGTGATGATTCTTCAGATGAATTGTGTTCATGCAATTCGGAAGATGATTGTGTAGCAATTCAGGCAAAGATGGACTTGGCTCTTAATGGCCAGATGCCTTCATTTCCTTTTGCTAATAAATATCATGTGGAAAAGAACAGCTTAGATTATTATTCAGGGGAGCATTCAACAGAAGATGAACATAGTTGTCCAGACGATAGACAGTTTGATATTAAGGAGTTTCATGAAAACAATAAGATCAAGGGTCATCAAGGTCACGATTCAGGGCACTCAGTTAGAGAAAAAGGCAAGCAGAAGTTTACGAGGAGAGTATTTTCTGTTTTCAAGAATAATAATGATAACAAACTTGAATATATGAAGGCTAATGGAGATCAAGTGGGTGTGAATATTTCACTAGAAGGAAATGGGCACCTGGGCGGAAGTATTCCTCTTATTCAAGGCTTGGAAAGCCATAATATCATGCATAAAAGGAATTCATCTATCCGCACACATGCAATTCTTCGTAATAGAAATGAACAAGAACATAAGACTGTTGAGGATTTCTTCAATGGAGAAATAGCAAATGAGAATGAGTCTGAAACATGTGAACAAGTAGCATTCTGTGGGTACCTGTTTCAGGATGCAAGTGGTTTAGTTCCAAGGTGAGAACTGTCCCCACTATGTTTCCAAACTGTGAAACCATTACCTAAGTTGACATTAATTCATAGCTATTGCATTGGTTAGTCAATGAGAATGCACCTTGTTAAAGGCTCGATATCAAATTATATTCTGCGGAAACTCTGTAATGATGACCCATAAAGAGATTAGGAGTAATATTTTGTTAAAAACATATTAGTAATTAAATTTAGTATTTTTTTTCTATGCTTACAGATGAATAAAACTCCATGTGGCGCTTCAAAATAGCAGTTAATACAAAAATTAAACTTATTCTTAGCAGCAGAGAAAAACAGCTGTTTCAGTGCTGTTACTGAGCAATCAATTGTGCTTGGACTCGGAGTTATTTTTAGGCCTTTTATATCTATATGCTGTGAGAGAATTCAATTTCAAAATTCATAAAGTGCATTGCAATTAATTATGGTGGGACAACTAAATATCAAAGTTTAGTTAAAAAATTTAATTAGCTAAAGAAACTAAATATCAAAGTAATCAATGTGCAGCACATGGCTGGCGCGTAAATCTGCCCCCATCTGAACATGATTAATACTATGCTCTAACATACTTAACTTCCATGAGACAGTTTCCAGTAATGTTCCATGGACCGACATACTTAGTTCTGATCATTCATCTGCTGCGTTTAACTAGAAGCAATTTTCTCAGATGCTACTTCAACTTATATTTTTGAGGAATCACTTTTGAGTCTTAATTTTTTGAAGGAACTGGAAAGTGAGCCCAATCTATACATCTTTTCTTGATCCTTTTTTCCTATGGAATGAGTTAATGCTTCTTCTAATTGCCAAAAAGAATAAATCTTTTAACTGACCGGTAAATCAGTTTTTTGACTTTTTTATTATATATTTGACAGAGGTTCTGTTGTGTTGTGTGGAGAGGTAGCCTTGGTGCGAAGTTCTCAGTGCAAACTCTACATACTGATACTTGATACGGATCCTGATGAACATGGTTAAAACTTCATTTCTACCTTATTTTCCCATCTAAGTTTCTTCTATTTTCCTTATATTTCTGTTAGACTATGGCAACTGGCAATATAATAATTTGTTATCAGGAGTTTATTTTCTCTTATTTTGGACTTTTTCTATTGCCAAACTTTCTTACATGCTGGTTAATTTACAGAAATGGTGCCAAGGGTTTTGGGCTGCTGTAGATTGGAAAGTCTGGAAAAAGTTT
This sequence comes from Zoysia pacifica, assembly GCA_001602315.1. Classification (NCBI taxonomy): domain Eukaryota; kingdom Viridiplantae; phylum Streptophyta; class Magnoliopsida; order Poales; family Poaceae; genus Zoysia; species Zoysia pacifica. Next base: position 114,305 of record BCLH01000220.1, read on the forward strand.
CAGTTGGGTTGGGACTTCAGGCACTGAGGTACATTACCGTAACAAGTAGCTGTGGTAGCTTGGTTAACCTGATGCTTACTTTAAGTTTCCAATGTCCTAGGATACACATGGTAGACAATACAACACATCTGTTCTTGATGCGGACTTCCAAGGAGGCCCAAGATGTACTCTGGCTCTTTAGTGTACCCAAGTTCCGTGAATCAACTGGTGGCATGACTTTTCAAAGGTATTCTATTTAGTGTTGTCTATCGTCATGAATAAACCAAGCAATGTTTCCTGCTTGTATGCCCATTTTCTTAATTATGCTCATTTTTGCAACTTAAATGGCAGCTGGGAGAATACCCAAGTTGAATTGCTTGAGAAATATATAAGCGAAGGTGCACGGATGGGGATATTTCTCTATTCTATTTTGATGTTCTGGAAGAATGATGCTGAAGGTACTATAATCTGGCTGTCTTGGCTATGAAAGCTGGAACATTGCTACTTCTTTTCTCATGATGAAACATTTAGGAACTACCTCTGAAGTCTGCATTTGAATTCACTGCAAAACGTTCTGGTAGCCTTTTATTGAACCGTGTGATAACCCAAGCCCGTCTGAATTGATCCTGTAGCAGATCCACAACTGAACGAATACATTTTTTTTTTTCGAGTGATCCATATCATCGTAAAATGAAAGATTTGTAAATATTCTTTATGGGATGCGGAGCTTGCTGATTTGAAGTTGCTGGAAAAGCATATAATATGATTAGTTTGTAAAACTTCCTTTACCTGCCCCTTGATATAATTGAGCATGATACTATTAGAGTGATTGCATTTAGCCCCTTCTTTAGTGTGTCTAACTTAATGGCTTTGTAAGAGTGGCAGGGGATGAAAGCCTACATTATACAGGATCCTTGGTTCGTTACCTTCATTTTGCTTAGTCTTGTTTTGAGGCTATGGTGCGTGGGGTTCGTAGTGTTTAACCTTATTGTAACTTAAACGTTCACATTAAGTCGCCTTAATTGGACATTGTTTGTTTAAACTCATGTACAAATGCAATCATGTGAACTTCCCATGCTAATTTGTGGATGCTGCATATCTCAAATTCCATATTAACTTGAATTGATCAAGTTCTTTTAGTTCACCTTCATCTATTTGATTTCTTTTACTTGCAAGGGACTGAAATGTTATTGTTCATTTTGTTCTTCAGATCACTCCTTGGTTATCAGATCCATCATTGTTATTGAAGGGTCAATAATGATTTGCATTGAGGACCTAAATCAGTTTGCCGGTCGACTTGATCCAATTCGCCCATACTTCTCTCTTGATGCGTGCTGTTCTATAGATAGTATTCAAGAAGTGGTAAGTTGATTTTTAAAGATTCCAATATCTCTGGCTTAATATTGAATCCTGCTATTTTTATTGAATTTATTATAGCTCTGTCATATGAAATTATTTTATGTTTTATAATTTCTATATGCGCATCGTTTTCTGTTTGGCAGAAACAACTTCTTTGTGTGGTCAATACAGCATGCGTCTCGATTTAATTCATACTGAGCAATCTTGACAGTTTTTTTTCCTCGAAATCTGTATATTATAATGAATGCATACAAGTACATGGTTTAACTTTTCACTTTAAGCCTTGCAGCTTAAATAATAAACTGCAATTTTTCTCATATATCTGCTTGTGCCTAATTATTATTAGAAAACAAGGGGAAATGGCTCTAGATACATTCTTGATATCATCATGTAAAGCTCATAATAGCTGGAGTGAATAAAAATTATGGTAAACCTGCAAACAGATCCAGTTGAGGCCCCATTTGGAACGGATATTCCTATGTTTTTCCAATGAAATTGAACTGATTCCTGTGAGTATCATGCGTTCTAAACAGGGCCTCAGTGTAGTATTTTTAGACTGGCCAGTATGGGAAGCACGAGTTAAGTTTTTCATAATAGGTGCACTGAATTCTTGTGATGATGGTTTCTGTTGCCATGATTGTTTACTCCTGTAAACCTCTCCATTTCCTATACTGGCTTGTACAATTTTCTCAAAAAGAAGTTAGTAGGTTGCTCAGTCAGCATATGCAACAAGGTATGAAACATGTAGCAGATAGTCCTAAGAAAATACAGTACTCCCTCCGTTCTTTAATTGTTGTCCGTGTTGACTTCTAATTTTCAATTTTGACTATTCGTCTTATTCAAAAAAGTTTGAGAAATATCATATATTTTGTTATAATTTACTTTATTATTAAAGGTATTTTAATCACATCTTATAATTTTATACATTTGAATATATTTTTTGAATAAGACGAATAGTCAAAGTTAATGTTAGAAGTCAAAGGCTTAAAAACGGAGGGAGTATTTGATATCAGACGTAGGGCATTCTGCTGCTACTGAAAAGGGAAAAAAATAATAAAAAAATTATTGCTTAACAAGTTAATCATGATCTTGAACCATTGTTCTGATGTAGTTTCTGTCATATCTCTGTCAGGATGCTGTGCTTCTCTCGTCCTTTTTGGCAAATTTTTGCAATGCACTGTTCTACCAAATTTAAGCAATATTCTCTTTATAATATTTCCTTCAAATTCTATTGCAATTGTGTATTCAGGTCATGGATCAGCGCAGCACCAAGTGTACATTGGTTTTGGACAGTCGTGTTCAAGAAGGAAAGTTACCCTGTAGCATCCAGTATCCGCTAAACAAGCGATCAGATGAAATCGACTCGGTCCATACATGGAAGCTTGAATGGTTCTCTGAAGAGGCACTTCTGAAGTTCATTTCTGTACTTAAGGCTCTTTACTCGGCAGCATCAACTTCGTCTTTACCTGTGAAGTGAATATCATTATGGTTACGTTTCTTGTAACTAGTGATTTATTTCATTCATTTTTTTTTGGGGGGGGGGGGTGGGTTGTATTTAGCTGTTAGGGATGTACAGTGGTAGTTACGTTTCTGGGCTTCTGCTTGTGCTATTCTTTGTAGATAAAAAGTTTTCCCATGTTTGTACAGATCGAATAGAGGTAAGTATGTAGAAAGAGTGCAATCGCAATTTTGGCAGTGAGCGGTTTTGATGAGTTTGTAGAACATCAGGCTACTGGATAAGTTTAATATTCGAAATCCTATTTGCTACTACACAGTTCTTTCAGCGGAGTCCTTTGCATTCCTCCGACGCAATCGCTCTCCATTGTCAACATGTGAAGCCGTGTGCTTCAGAAAAAAACATTTGAAGACGTGTGTGATTGGCTGTAAGACTGTAACCACTAACCAGACGTCGAATGCACCTTCAATTTACATTCTTGGGGTCGTCATTGTTTATTTGTTCTTGTAGCAGTTCGCCAAGAATTATCCAGGTTTCCGGTGTTAGTTTCCCTCAGCTTTGCATGTTCCACAACTAGGACGCATCAAACTTGGTCAGACTCGGAACCATTCAGTTACCAAACATGGATCTTGAAGATTAGGCATCCACGTAAGAAATTATTGACGCAGGATGAGGCGATTCGCACAGGCTCTCAGAGAAAGGCCAGGGTTTTTCCACAAGATAAGGATCCATCAGAAGAAACCTCCACCCTTTGTCATGCTCCCAATCTTGCCGAATCCTTCGATCTACCCCTCTCGAGCAAGAACCGCATAATTCTTCCGCGAGAGGGGTCGATTTCACGAGGATTCTGTAAGAGAGGGTAGCATGACGCCGAGGCAGGGGGAAGCATCATTCATCCGGCCTTCGTTTCAGTGTGGTTAAAGCAAGAATAGTCATCATTGAGCCTTGAATCGTTTGTCCAAACGCGCAGAACAATGGAATAAAGGGAGAAAGGAAGATGAGAGAATCTAAATATCAGTTCGAGGAGAGAAACTAACTGTTGGATCTTCGAGAAAATGCGAGAATCTATTAGGAAGAAGCCGCATGTCCAGAGATCCAATGGTATGATCTTGCACCTCCTCGGAGCGGAAGCCACGGATCCGCTCGATGGCGGCCATGGCAACAGATGTTTCAATCACAAGTGCGAGGAGTGCTCGAGCACGGCACAACAGAAGAAAAAACGGCATCAAATTTGCAAAGAAAAAAAAACCGAAACGGTGGTCTACTCGGTGCGGAGACGGAGGAACACGGCGGCGCTAGGGAAGAACAATGCGGCGCAGATTTTTATAGGCCCTGATTAGGGCGTTGCGCGGTGGATGACCAAATTACAACTATACCCATGAAGGATTCATGGGCCGCTTATTCCTCCAACCCATCAATTCTCGGCCGAGCACATTGCGTTATGGGCTGGGTGGGAAGCAGTCGAACTGCCATTACGGACTGGATCCTAGAGTAAAATGTAATGGGCTGTAATTGTCGTTGATCTGTAGACTGGATCCTGAATTCCTGATCCAGTGTTTCCGCTTCCGGAACCCGACTGATCTCACCCGTCTTCGCTCAAACCGTCCCATCACCGCCCCGCTCAAACCCTAATGCCGCTCTAATGGCAGCGGGCACCCACCTTCCTCCTTCCCGCCTCAGCATTGACCCCGACCACCTCCCCCTCTCCGTGCGCCGCGGTGGACCGGTCGGCCCATCAGTACCGCTCGCTGAGGAGGCTCCCGTCCGCGACAGGTGAGCTCCTCTCCTATGCCCATTTCTGTTCATGAATGGTGATACTTGATTCCGGCGCAGGCACGAGGCTAGAACGGACGCCGGTGACGCCGATGGAGCTGTCAAGAAGCACCAGGTAGTCCTTTATTTGTTTCACCAGAGAGTTCTGTTAAGATACTTCCTTGTTCCTTCTGCCGTTCCCCGTTCCCTTGCTTTATTTTGTTACGAGTGGAACGGTGTGGATGAGAATTAAATTACTGAACATTTCAATTATTCAAAGATGAGCAAGTGGACATTTGAGATCAGCGAGGGTTTGACTTTGCGAATTGCTATTCATCCATCAGTGTTCAACTTTGGATCCCTGATTATCCTGCCGCTCAGTCACACTGTTGGCATTTTTTCTTTTACCTTGATAAGTACAGTGCCTAATCCGCTTAACCACATGTTCATTTTTTTCTAACCAGCGTTTTGATTATACTGTGATTAATCAGGTGGGCTGGTGTCAGGATCCAGGCCAGTGACCGAAGCCTGCTGTAAATATGTGATGAATGAATCATTTGATCTTCTTGCGTACCAGCTGAAGATATTATGTGCATATCGTTTGGGGCTTGGTTATCTATCTAAGATATTATGTGCAATATCATTTGGGGCTTGGTTATCTATCTTTCACACTGTAGTTGTTCGATAGCATTTTATCAGGCACATCACAATGTTATCAAGTCCTACCCATTGGAACCACTACAACCAGAGCCTAATAGCTCTGTGAATATGCTGCAGTCTTTTAACACCAAGACTCACCTAGCTTCTTTGGCTTGCAAAACACTACACCATTCTACCAAACATTGTCCACTATTTTAGTCTTCATCCATCTTCCATGTGAACATATTGAACAACATACAACAAAACAGTGTCTGTGTGTCAACATGTTGTTTTTCTTTACAGTATGTCTTTTTTTTATTGGAGGGCATACGGTAGGCCTTTATAACTGTGCTTGTCATATTGCAGGTTTGGCCAGGATTACCAAGAGGCGTAGAGTTCAACCCCAGTGATAGTGATCTTCTCTGGCATTTAGCTGCAGAAGTTGGGAATGGTTTAGATCATCGCCATCCATTTATCAGCGAGTTCATTGTACCTATCGATGATGATAAGGGATTCAGTTGCACTCATCCTCAAGATATCCCTGGTATTCAATCTCATTGAAGTAACTGCCAGCCTAATTTCATTCATCTATATTCTGTCACCCCTGTTAACTGCGGTCGTACAGGTATTAGACTGGATGGGCGTGCATCTTACTTCTTCCATAAAAGATTTCATTTACTGTGCGACAACAAGAATGGTCAAAGTATCAGCTGGCAAAAAATTGGAACCCCTACGTCAATCATCCTGGATGGAACTCTGTGTGGTTGCAGGGAGGAGTTTATCCTCTATGCATACAATATGAGTGATAACAACCCTCAGAAAACTGATTGGAGGTTACATCAATATCATATCAGAGACAGGATGAAGGATGAGGAAGAACTAGTCTTGTCAAAGATTTTCTATCACTCACAAAATAATCTCTGTGAATCGGCTGAAAAAAATCATGCTGAATATGAACTGGTATCCCATTATTTATTTCATGTCCGGTACTATAACATGACCACATGTCATTCTGATACTTTTCTGATACGTTCTGTCATTGTCACACCCTCTCTTCAAGGCCACCACTTTTTTTTCTGCTCTATTCATTGAGTTCCAGTGTCTTAACTGTGGCCAGTAATTTACTTCTTTGTATTAAGAAACTATGGTAGAAAATGAGTTGCTACTTTGTTATTGTCGTCAGCAGAAAAGAAGTTGTCGACCAGTCCCTATCCAATTCACATCCTTTTGATAACCTGCCTGCGTGCAATGTTTTTTCGCTTATCTCATCAGAAGTCATTTACTCATTTTACTTGTATATTACAGCCTTGCAAGGATATTCTCGACTATACTGAGACGGATGATCTTGATCATATGTCTCTGCAAGAGCGTTACAGAATCCTTCAAGCAGATAAGAGTTCTTGCCCTGCTAGGATACCAGCTGGAATCATATTGGATGTGGGAACTAGTGGAACAGCTCCGAAAAGGTAGAGTGAGGAAATGTATGGATCTATTATAGAGGTCAATGATTTGGATTGTATATATATGCTAAAGATATTTCCTCCTCTAATGTTGTTTGCAGAACCCATGAGGGAGCAACATACAAGGAAGATATATGTAGCATGTTGCAGGTATTTCTTCTTTTCTGAGTTATCTGACATATAATGTTTGCTGTTATTCTTATGCACTTATTTCTTCATGATTAGAAAATCCCGTCTTTTTAAGTTTTTGAGTACTTCTCTCATGTTTATGTTGTTATGTTGCTCTTATACATACATCACATTAGCTGAGGTATCATTATCTTTTCTCCTGGTTCTGCTACTATGAAGGCATGTACTTCTCATTTTATTCCGTTCTTTGAACTTTCTAAGTGGTTATCGATACATTGATTTAGAATTAGTTGTGTTTGATGTCAAGATAGTGATCCATGTCTGGACCCTGGTGTATTAAATCCTAATAAATCAATTAGCTTTTTAACTTCTTTTTAATAAATCGCTAAGGTTGATGATCCCCATCTGATTAGTGAGTTCTATTTCAGTAAACAACAACCTAACTGTGCCAAGTTGTTTTGACTCGTAAGATTGTAACATGAAACCAATAATGAATATTTACATCTTGATGAGAATGCTTAATTTAATTAGATATTTAGATGACCATCTAAAGTTCATTCATGCAAACATGCATCTTTTAAAGTAAAAAATGAAATAGTTCAAACATTTTATGCATGCATATCAATTTAAATAAATATTTCTGGAGCACTGATATTCTTTGCAGTTTTCTTATCTGACAATGATAAAGCTTGTGTTTCATTTTTTTTCCTCTTCACTTGTAGAACCTATTTTATTGAAACTTTTAAAATTGATGCAGGAAATTCCTTCTGCACCCCCTATTGAAGAGAGTATAGATGATGGCAACGGCACTAGCTTTCTTGGTAAAGATCTTTCAGGCACTCAATTGTCACATATGGAATGTTTTGTTGGAAGCAATCCAAATCAAACAGCTTGCAGCTCAGATAATTTGGAGCTGCCAGCTACTCAACCGACTCATGGAAGTGGGTGCAATCAGTTGGTTGTAAGAAAACATGGGACCTTTTTGATTGATGTAAAATCGGAGCCTGAGTTGGAAAGCTATGCAAATGACTCTTCTGGATCTCAAGGAGTATCTCACCACTCTACGGAAAATGTTTGCCTGGAGGGTGCTGATTCTGTTCCAGGACATGTGACGAAAGATCATGAAAATGAAATGTTACATGACCACAGGGATTTTGTAGAGAAAATGTCCGATATCTGCACTAGTATTTCAGTTGAAGCTACTTCTCAGGATAAGAATACACATGATGATAGTTCAGTACCACTACCACTATTAGGAGTAAAAAGTGAACTTACTGAGGGTGACTTCCTTGGCTTATGTGAGAACAGCTGTAAAAATGCCGTGGAGAATATTTTTGAAAAGACTCACACCCAGATTCTAGACCATGATGGAAGCATTGCTTTCCGTTCTCATCAACGGAAAAAACCAAAAACAGCAAGGCATGTGACATAATTTTTTTTGTTTCATTTTTACTTTATGTTTAACACTATGCTTACATAAACATCATTTCTACAGTTCATCTGAGAAAACGCTTGAATTAGATGCTGAGACTAATGTTGAGGGCATTGCTTACTCCTCTTGCCGACGAAGGCGGCGGAAAACTGCAACGTATGCTGTGTTTATAACTAGTTTAGTCTTAAGTTTCAGGAATATGATTATAGAAATGGTGTGTGCAGGGATTCCATTGAGAAGGCACTCGACGAAGATGCTCCAGGACTTCTGCAGGTGACCACTTGCTGATTATGTAATTTTACACATCAACATAAATAGGCTATGCAAAATCTTCGGCCTGTGATTGTGTGCATCGTTTTCTCTTCTGCCTGTAGATTCTTATGGATAAAGGAATAACGGTTGAAGAGATTAAACTTTATGGTGCTGAAGAAGATGATGAAATGGTTCCAGATGCAGAAAATAACTTTGATGATCTTGAAAATATCATCATAAAAGTAAGATAATCTGCAGTGCCACAGCATCTTTTCGTTTTGACATGTCTACAGTGGTGCTTTGTATGTTGCAAATGGTGTTTCCATCTTTGAAAAAAAGTGACACTTTAATTTGGTGAAACATTCTATAATGCCATAATTTGGCATTAGGCCACAAACTTGACTCGGAACATATCGATATGATTGCAAACTGCAAAGTGGTTATGCTGGATCTTGCTAGGAAAACACAATTTTAGGTACTCCCTCCGTTCCCAATTACTTGTCATCCTAGAGTTCACAAGTTTTTCCATTTTACTTGTCATTCTCGCTTCCCAATACACCTTTCTCTATTCTCAATACATCTCTATCTCTATCTCTCTCCTCCTCGTTTTCAGCGCATCTCACCTTTTCCACCATCCTTAATCCCTGTGCCCACACCTAAAACGACAACTAAATGGGGACGGAGGGAGTATTTGGAACTGGAAGCAGATTAAATTTGCTGTAGTCCTGTCAGCTAGTTAACTAGAATCCTATTTTGATCTTTTATACTCCCTCCGTTCACAATTATAAGTCATTCTAGTCCTGGGCACGAGAATTAAGGAGAAGTGAAAAAGTATGGTGTGCTGAAAACGAGAAGGAAAGAGATAGGGATAGAGATTTATTGGGAAGAGAGAAAGTGTGTTGGAAAGAGAGAAAGGTGTATTGGAAAGTTAGAATGACATATATTGGGGAACAAATTTTGAAAGCTAGAATGACATATAATTGTGAACAGAGGGAGTATGATTTATCTGCTGTGAACCCAAACATGAAAATTGGAATGTGAGTGCACTTGTTTCCATCCTTCTTGATGTTTTGTACTTCTGCAATGATAGATGCTGTCTTGAATCTAGTTTGCTTTCATTTGTTAGCACAGGTATTGCTCTTATATGTGTATACTTTTTACCTGATTGCTCTGTTGAGTAATTGCATTTTTATGATATGAACTATGAAGGTTTCCCTTTATTGACAATGTTATTCCTTCGACATTCAGTTATTTCCACAGCGAACATCCTTGTTGAAGTTGTCGGTAGCTAGACATGAAAAGGGGGGAAAAGCTGCTTACTGCTTATCTTGTTTACTCTCCCTTATTGAGCAGGTGCTTATATTTCTTTTCACATACAGATGCTCGAAACCATTATTTTTTCACTTCTTGCAAACTTGTTAAGCTTTTCTTTTATCTTTCTGTTAGTCCCGCTACCTTAAATTTCGTGATTGTCCTGTGGAATGGGGATGGTGCAGGGATCTGCAGTCCTTCATTTTTGTATTTAGAAGCCACAACAGGTTCTCATGTCTATTATCCAGTTCTTTGATATTTTTTATATTGAAATTATTGTTTTAACTATATTCCTTTTTTTTTTCTTCTGGTCACACAGGATAGTTCTTGAGCGACCTGAATATGGCTATGCAACATACTTCTTTGAGGTTGTGCAATCTCTGCCAATAGAGTGGCAGGTTCGTAGGCTGGTTATCGCAATGAAGCTTAGTGGGTGTGGCAGGACCGCTCTAATTGAAAATAGGCCTTTACTTGTAAGTTTTCATTGTTTCAATATATCTTTTCCTCCAGTTTCTCCGCCCTGAATTGTGCCACAATGGCTTCCTGTATGTAGACATGCTAAATTTTTTTTGATTCCTCGTTAGTCTAGAACTACTGAAACTGTCGCCATTTCAGTTGAGCCTACTAACACTGTACCCCGTACCCCAACCCTAAAAAGAAAAGAAAAAGAGAAAAAAAACATATAAATGAAGGAACTGGGTACAATGGTCTGATGTGGATGGTGTCATACAAAATCCGATTATTGAAAACTGCAACGAACTTGGGACCATTTTCAGGCTAGTTCCAGTCTTTGAAGCTTGTGATTTTGAATGAAATTACCATTTTGCATTTCCTGTCTAGCAATCCTTCAACTCTTCAAGTTTATATCTTTCAGATTAACTTATGTGGATCAACAACTTAATTCTAGATTGAAGCATGAAAAGGAGAGACCCTTATTTCTCTATTCCCCTTTAATCTTATGTTACGTCAGGTTGGTGAAGACTTAACAGAAGGAGAGGCACGGGTGTTGGAAGAATATGGATGGATCCGTAACTGTGGACTTGGCACGATGCTCAACTACAGGGATCGTGTTGTTCATGACAGATGGACTGAGAAATGTGTTGCTGATTGGAGGATGAAGATCGGGAAGCTTCTTATGGCTGGATATGCTGAGGGACAAACAATTACGACTCATCTTCCAAAGAAATTAGGGGACCTGCTGGAAGATGCAGGTGATGTTGGAATTGATATAAAGCTGGAAGATACATGTGATATTGAAATTGATGTGAAGTTGGAGGATCCTTTTTGAGTGATCCGTTGTACATAGGTACATATGTGCTTTGTAGTCCTGTAGAGTTGCTGTTCGTCCTGTAACTGTAATGCTGAGTAGTCCAAATTAGTTTTGTGTTGTATAAAAGCAGTGTTGTAACATTCACCAAGTTAAATAATTTGACCCTGAGTAGGCCAGCCCCGAAAATCTGAGTAGTGTTGTAACTTGTAGTCTGTTCATGTGCACCTGTGCAATCTGGGGATGTAAGGGTGTTGCTAGGTCATCTTTGGCAAGGTTGAATATCATAAGATGGAGTGCCAGCTTATCAAATAACTTATTTTGGTGAGCAAGTACAAATACCATGAGAAAATTATCATAAAGCGACATATTTTAGTCATATAATCTTAAAGTATTACAGATTCTGAATTTAATGTGTCACAAATTTGTAGATTTTATATCTAATTTATCACAAAACGTATACAAAGCGTATAAGATCTTAAAGTTCAGCCCGAACCAGGTTCACTCCGGTCCACCAATGACTTCTAGCAGTTACAAAGACCCTCGAGGTCATTGGATTCGTCACGTTGGACACGGGGCGGCCGCGCGTGTCTGACTGAACTCAGACCATCTGTTACTAATCTGTTTGCAGTTTGCCTGTGGCGGCCACCCCCCCCAGTCACGTCTCGCAATGAAAAGGCCGCTAAACTCACCAGCCAACTACCGTGGACAACGCGCGGAACAGCGATCCGGCACCGCACGTTCGGTTGGACGCGGGAAGGAGTAGCCGTTTCGGACTTTCTCGTTGACCTTTTTCTCGGTTCCTGATGAATGTGATGTGCTCCTCCTACAGTATCTGAGCTTGACGCTTTGACTTGCTTGTCAAACCACACGGCTTCGTGGTCAACCCCACTCGCCCTTTTCTTGTTCTTTTCAGTCTCTCCTAACTGTCAACCACTCTACTTCAATAGATAGACTGATAGAGTCGGGTTCGCTTTCTGGCCTTGCGAAAATGGTTGACGGACCAGCCTCCAAACCGGCTTAGAACTAGTACCGGAGTACAAGGTCCTGCAAGAGCAAGACTCTCACGACCTAAATAGCTGATGGACATTGTAACAAACAGGCGACGCCGAGGACCGCGAGGCACGGCTGTCACGATCGGATCGAACACGCGCGTGGGCAGCCTCGACGGATCGATCGCGCACGGCGCGTCGTCGCGAATAAAATCCGGCGGCGTCAAGCTCACGCTCCACCAGACTAATGTATCCTGCGAGTCCTGTCTCGTCAAGGTCGGTTCACCTGCACACACACACGCGCATGATTACGGCCGGGCGTCTTAAAGACGGATTAGGAAACGGTTGGTTCAACAGCTGTGGCTAACCGCGCGCGGGCAACTGTATTTGAGCTGACGCTTATATATGTGACGTATAGATAGATACGTCGAAAGGGACGTCATCCGTCGTAGAGAGAGACTGACCGGGTCGTATATCTACACGCAGCAGCTAGTGCACCGGTTTTGCCACGGGCACAGAGTCTATTTAGATGTAACGGTTCAGATAGTTCAATCTTAATCAGGCTACGCGCACGCAATTAACACACGAACCCTTGAATCATCCGTGCAAGCATGAGCGCATCTCACCAAGGTATAACGCAACGATGGGGCTGACAGCTACTGCACTGCAGTCAAGACCGAGGTAGAACCAACCAATCAGCAATAAGACGCGGCATTGTCCAAGTAAACTGAAGGATCGAAGAACATTGTTAAAAAAGGTGAAGGAAGAATCTAGGCGCCATCCAAGTTCTTCTCCTGATCACCTCCACCCGACCAGACTGATCACCAACACCCAACCAATCATACCATACAAGGTCCATGTTGAATTTGATTAATTTAGTTATATAGTACTAGCAGTCTACTCGCACCATATGCCATATGCCTTTGGATTGGCCGACAGATGCTTAACCCAATCCGTGCCTGCCTTTCTTTCTAATACTTACAGTAAATTTTACAAAACTACAACTAATTTATCAAAATTATCACAAAACTATAAATTTAACATATAGTTTCACAAAACTACAGGTTTTGAAAAGCGTATCACAAAACTACATATTTTGTGAGTGATGTATCATAACACTACAGATTTTGTGACTTTTTAAATCTGTAGTTTTATGATACACTACTTATAAAATATTTACAATTTTTTAAATATATAGTTTTGTGATACATAAATACATTAAATCTGTAGTTTTGTGAAATACTTTTTTTAAATCTATAGTTTTATGATAGTTTTGTTAAACTAGCTGTAGTTTTGTAAAATTTACTCGTATACTTAAGTCTGGTCACCGTATACCACCAACAAGGCATAAGAAACTGATCAATGGACCGGAGCGCACGGTTGAGTTCGTTGAACCATTTGGCGAGTTGACAGAAGATGGATAAGCTTTCAGGGTTACTCATGATATTGACATTTGCGCAACACTTGTGCGGTGCACACAGCATGACGTGAAGCGTCTAGGTCCTAACCACATACAGGGTCATCTGTAACAGGTATAAGCGCTTTTCAGAGTTAGTAAGTTTCGTTTTCCCGTTAATTCATAACCGTTTCGCTGAGGAAGATCGGGCAGAGGCAGCGGCATGTTATTTTCTCGCAGGTAATAGGCCACGTCTCTGATTCAGTCAGCACGTCAAGATCGTTTTAAATAAACAGTTACCATTTAATATGCTGAGAGCTAGATGCATGCTGAATAACCGTTTTACCATTAGATGAGGGCCTGAAGTCTCTGTTAAAAATGGCGGTGGTACTAGAGACTTGAGAGACGAGAGACGTAGACCAAACCGTGTAGCACCAGCGTGCCGCATCAATGGCGGTATGGGAGATGCATTAACGAGTTTATGATGACGATGACTCGCGAGCGCGACACATTCGCCTGCCGTGCCGTAGCTTAGCGCAATGCCTCCGAACGCCCAACTGCAGACACAGAGAGCCGCCCATGCCATCTAGAACAAGCTCGGCAGCTGCCCCTGCGCGCTCGTTGTTCATCAACGCGGAGAAGACGAAATGCTGTTTGTTACTCACTGGTACATTGAACTGTTATTTGGTCATTGCTGATCATGTAACCAATTAACCATGTTCGTGCCTGCACTGTTGGCAACATACGGCGCACCAGGTTTGGCTCATATGATCCGCGCCAGATCGAAACAGCCGGATTCGTCTGTTCTGAAGTCCAAACCATGGCCTACGCGGCTTTTCATGCAGCCTGGTGGAGTAGGAGAACTAAGCTGTCACAGTGCGTCTGGACCGCAAGCGGGACACCTTTTTTCTCTGATCCTGCCGTCCTGGCCATTTGATCGGACCATTGCAGGCTACTGGACTGGAGTACGTTAGTGCTTGTGCTGGACCGGAGCACATCGATTGATGGCAAGGCGTACGTATTTGTTCCGAGAAATTGGGAGATGGGTTGGGTGGGTCCCGTAGATGAGTACTTCATCTTCGCCACTCGCACTTACCACAAAGCTTTTTTGTGCTGTGCTTGCAGTTGGTTAGTAGTAACTCTTTAGTCTTGGGATTATAATTTTCTGAGGTCTGAAGCTCTCTGAACCGCTAGATATGGACACGATGACAACCCGTGTCATTGTCCCCATACCAAACGGACCGCGCCATGCGTCGTGCTGCACTTGATAGGGTCGAATCCGAGTCAATTTTTTTTTTATCAACCACTCCTATAATAGTACTCAGTGTGGATATTGCTTGCTGCTTCCACAAGCCAGCCATTCCGCCAAAGCGAACATTTTTTAAAATTTTATTTTGGGTCCAGAGTGAGCGAGGTTCCAAAGCAGGTGAACGGCATCTCCCGGTTGCTCGGACATTTGTATTTGTTCTCTCCAAATGCAGGGTGAATTTCACCCAGAACCGTTAGCTTCTTGCCATGGCAACTTACGGAAAAAATTTGACAGGTCGGGGCAGAGCATTCAATCAGTTTTCCAGTTTTATGATAGACAGCACTCCGTACTGTACCTTCTCGTTCCAGCACGGGGCTTTAAATTGTGGAAACAGAAGGCACCAGCCCGTAGTAATTTGCACATGTGGCCGCCGGGAAGCTGCTGTCAGCGTATAACTCGGTTGTTGCATAATTAGCAACGGTAGCGTAGCCAAAATGAACCGAATCGGGCCAACCATTACGTGTGTCTTCGTACGTCCTTTACGCAAGAATTATACGAAGTGCAGTGCCTGCAGGAATCGTGCCAGTTCCTTCAACGTTTGGGTCTCTCTTGAAGTGATTTTTTCACAGCAGCACCTAGATCCAGCAGATAACGGATGCAGCAGGACTAATCTGCAGCAACCGGTGGGACTATGCTTTGGTCAACGGCACGTTCAGCCTCAGAGGGAGATGCGCAACCAGACGGACGCTGCGTCTGAGCTACATACGGCACAGTTCAGTTTACCGCCCGTTTCTATCTGCGCCCTGCTGCGAGGTCCAACCCAATCGGCACGGACCGTTCCGTCCAGCTCTACTCGCCGGCGTCGCTGTTTTCCCGAAACTGGTCACCGACGCCGGAGCGACGCGCGCAGAGACGACGAGAGGAAAACCGCGCGTGCGCGGGCGCAAGCAACCGCGACGCGAAGGGGTCAGGGGCCGGCAAGCGCCCCCAGTGGCCAACCTCTGACTCCGGACCTCCGGTTGGTGGCGGTAGCCAGGCGCCCGGGAGGCCCAAACCTCATTTAAATCACCCATCCGCCCCGCGATTAGTTACGTCCCGCTCCGGTTCCGCCACTATATTAAGACCCCAGAACAGCAACGGTACCACCTCCTACGCAGACACCATCCCACAAACACCGGCGCGCGCGCTGTGTGAGCGCTAGCTCACGGGTCACGGCACCCAGCTGCGAATAGCTAGCGCCGCGAGCGCGAGGTGCGCACGCTGTTGGGGAGATAGAGGGGCGGCAAGCAAGGTTTGGGAGGGGGGTGAGGAGCTGATCGCCGAGGCAACAACAACAACAACAACATGCCGTCCGGCGGCGTGTCCTCGGGGTCGGTGAACCTCAAGTACGTGAAGCTGGGGTACCAGTACCTGGTGAACCACTTCCTGACGCTGCTGCTGGTCCTGGTGATGGCGGCGACGGCGCTGGAGCTGGCGCGGATGGGACCGGAGGAGCTGCTCTCGCTGTGGCGGTCGCTGGACCTGGACCTGATCCACATCCTCTGCTCCGCGTTCCTCGTCGTCTTCGTCGCCACCGTCTACTTCATGTCGCGCCCGCGGCCCGTGTACCTCGTCGACTACGCCTGCTACAAGCCGCCGGCCAGCTGCCGCGTGCCCTTCGCCACCTTCATGGAGCACACGCGCCTCATCAGCGACGACGAGAAGAGCGTGCGCTTCCAGACCAGGATCCTCGAGCGCTCCGGGCTCGGCGAGGACACGTGCCTCCCGCCCGCCAACCACTACATCCCGCCCAACCCCAGCATGGAGGCGTCGCGCGCCGAGGCGCAGCTCGTCATCTTCTCCGCCATCGACGACCTCGTGAGACGAACCGAGCTCAAGCCCAAGGATATTGATATCCTCGTCGTCAACTGCAGCCTTTTCTCGCCGACGCCATCGCTCTCCGCCATGATCATCAACAAGTACAAGCTCCGGAGCAACATACGCAGCTTCAACCTCTCCGGCATGGGATGCAGCGCCGGGCTCATTTCGCTCGACCTCGCGCGCGACATGCTCCAGGTAGATAACTACTATACGCCTCCTGGACATTGCTGGAGTAGTAGACTGGGAGTAACACTCAACTCCAGTGAGCTATTAAATCCGGGCTCACTTTTTTTTAGAGCAATTAAAACATGACAAAATTTTATCCACTGACGATGATTAGGTGCACCCGCACTCGAACGCGCTGGTGGTATCGACGGAGATCATCACGCCCAACTTCTACCAGGGGACACGGCGCGACATGCTCCTGCCCAACTGCTTGTTCCGGATGGGCGCGGCGGCGATCCTGCTATCCAACCGGCGCCAGGAGGCCCGGCGCGCCAAGTACCGGCTGGTGCACGTGGTGAGGACGCACAAGGGCGCGGACGACCGCGCGTACCGGTGCGTGTACCAGGAGGAGGACGAGCAGGGGTACTCGGGCATCTCCCTGTCGAAGGAGCTGATGGCCATCGCCGGCGACGCGCTCAAGTCGAACATCACGACCATGGGACCGCTGGTGCTGCCCATGTCGGAGCAGCTGCTCTTCTTCTTCCGCCTGGTCGGGCGCAAGCTCATCAACAAGAACTGGAAGCCCTACATCCCGGACTTCAAGCTGGCGTTCGAGCACTTCTGCATCCACGCCGGCGGGCGCGCCGTCATCGACGAGCTGCAGAAGAACCTGCAGCTGTCGGCGCGGCACGTGGAGGCGTCCCGCATGACGCTGCACCGGTTCGGCAACACGTCCAGCAGCTCGCTCTGGTACGAGCTCGCCTACATCGAGGCCAAGGGGCGCATGCGCCGCGGCGACCGCGTCTGGCAGATCGGCTTCGGCAGCGGGTTCAAGTGCAACAGCGCCGTTTGGAAGTGCCTCCACACCATCAAGACGCCGACCAACGGGCCGTGGGACGAGTGCATCGACCGCTACCCCGTCGAGATCCCGGAGGTCGTCAAGCTGTGATCGACGGACCGGCGAGCTTAATTAAAGAGAATAAAAAATAATACTGCTTGATTGCTAGATGTATCAAGGTGGAATGATCATTCACAGGAGAGTTGATTAGGATGTTAACGTGGGAGCGGGTGTCAAACTGTCCCTTGTCAGGATTGGATTATCCAGAATGAGACGGGAAGGAATCGTGTATTTGAAAATTGTATGCAATCCATGTTGTAAACTGGAGAAGGGATACATATGCATTCTCCGGATAGCATGGCATGGCGGACTTTTCCGTCTGAGATGCGTCGGATGGAGTTGGTACCCGGGGATAGCGTTGACTAGTTAATACTGCCACGCCTTGTAATTGATACTGTCACTAAATAAAACTGGATGAGTGCTTCGCAATTTTCTTGAGCCGAGCCCAATCACGAGCTACTCATCTTAATATACGAAACTCGCTCGCGGACGGGTAAACCGTCGGCCTTCGAACCTGCCCGGCGCTGCCCCACCCCCACCCACCCTGCCGCTGCCCGCGCCGACTTTTCCCCGGCCCCGGCCCGCGCCGCCCCTGCTCCGGCGCCTTTGCGACTCTCCGCGCCGCCCCTCCCTCGCCGCCTTCGTCCCTCCCCACGCCGTCCCGGCCGCCCCTGTCGTAGCGCCCCAGGACCCCGTCCCTCGGCTGCTCCGCCTCGCCAGCTGACCCTCCTCGCCACGACCGTCCCACCCCGGCACCCCGGCTGCCCCTCGGCCACCACACCCCACCGACTGCTTGCTGCAGCATGAGGTCTGCCTTTCCTGCCAGTCGCGTGGATCGACCTATGCTGCTGGTATGGTGGTCACGCTCTGGAACTGAAAACGGATTTCAACTCTCTGAACTCGTCCGTGCATGGATACAGTCATACAGAGGTATGATCCAAGGATGCTTGCAATCTGTTTGATCAATTTCCCAAAAGAATTAAAGCTTAAGTTGGTAAGTTCTACCTGATAGCTCCTTTACTTCTGAAACCATTCACTGATATTCTTGCAAAAATGTGATTATCTGACTAAAATGTGCTAATGAACATTTAATTGTTCATTATATAGCAAGAACAGTTATTTGTCCAATCCAGTCGTTTACACGCTTTGTGCTCAGCCAAGCTTTCTCATGCATAAGGGATGATTGTTACAATGCAGCCTTAAATTGTATAAGTGCAGTTTTCTAGCAAGGTTGTATTCTCCTTTGAAAAATTTTCTTCCTACTATGATTGGCTGTATTGTTAGAGTTACTTGCATTCAAGATATTCAAATTAGTTTAAAAGTCTATTGAGTACCCAGATATAGTAGCTTTTTTTATCATAAATGGTTCTTCCCTTAAACTGTTTGTATTTATCATTAGTTGGTTTGTTTTGAATTATATCAGACAATATTTCTTAGTTTGGCCTGCTGAATTTTCTCTCTTCTTTTGTTTGTCAAAGTTGTACCACAGATTAACTAAAGTAATTTACAATTGCTATTGTACTGTAAATACTTTCGCGATGAGGGATCAAATATTATTATCCCTGTCTTCTTCTCCTGATGACCACGGTAGCAGTTCCCAAGCCCACAAAAAAAAAAAGAATAGGAAGCACATGCTTTGTATTCCAGAATGATTCAGTGAAAGTAGGGAGATTATCCAAGGGTACATGCTACATTTTACCTACACTGCTAATTAAACTGCTCAGGTTCTGCCATTCTGTAAACACATCCCAGGAGATCTTGTATTATCTTAGGTAAAGCAACCTGGTGGATAGTCTAAGTTTGGATAGGTTGCTTTTCCTAATGTAAACCTTTTTTCTGTATATATCCACCTTTCAAACTCCATTTACAGTGCTGCTGTAATGGGTAGATATCCTATCATGTTCTGATACTTTGATGAATTAAGAAAATAGAAAGCGTTTGCATAGTAATGGTACAATTAATAATGTATTTTCTCTGTCAAAATGCTAACAAATGATGTTTTTAACGATTGCCAATCTTGAAGTCAAATTAGAGGATACTATTCCAAACAAGTTACCATGGATATCCTCCCCTGCAACCATTCAATTTAGGGCTCCTTTGGAACATGGAAACTTTTAACATTACGTTTGTGTATAGAGAATTAAAAAAGATAAATTGCATGAGGGGGTAGATTGACCCAAAATCAGATTTTAGCAGGGTAAAATAAACAAAAACATACTTTAGAGAGTTTGACTATGCTTGAGAGGAGTAAATTGGACTTTATCCTCTTTTCTATGAGATTGAACTGATTCCTGTGAAATTATGTGTGACTCATGAAAGTTCTATGTTTCAAAGGACCCTTAAAATGTCATGGACGTACATTACAAATAAACTGCTAGAGTTAGTGTACTATAGGATGCAGTGTCTTGCATATGATTTCAGAAAAGCATTTGAATAATAAAGTCTGAAGGAGGATGTCTAGGTCGGCCATAAAAGCTTTGGTTACATCTGAGGATAACCTGGTCCCAAACGCCCATCCTTAAGATTTGGAATTGACAATGTTCAATGCAAGAAAAAAATGAAAATGTACAAGTAGATTAAGCTAATTACAATCACAGCGAAGTTATTAAAAGTTAGATTGTTAATTGATATGCCTATAATGGGGAGTTTGCTCCTTATTTTCTCTTTTCTATAACTGATTCTCTCTTTCTATTGTGTAGTTTTTGATAATACAATTTCATATGTGGTCTTCTCAATTTGCTCTTATAAGAAACAATTCAAACCTTTCAAATCTATTAGAAATATACCAGAATCTAATTAGGGAAGGATCTATGCAGGCATTAAACAAGCGCGGCAATGCCGTGCATAGTTTCTAGTGTTCTATCTATAGCTAACAAAAATTCGTATGATAAGCAATGCTCACTAGGAGCTGCGGATCAGAGAATGTTTGGTACAGTGAGCTTTTTAAGTGATTTTTACTTCCATTTATAGGAAATCTTTTACGCTGGAGTATTACGTACTAAATCAGAGTAGAAAAATAAACTAAGTCCTAGAAGTCAGGTTAGAATGTCAAAAATGCTGATTCTTCTAATTTCCTTTTTTATCGTTTCAGACTAGACCTTGCTGAATTTTTGGTGTATCAAGAAAAGTCCAAGCTCATTTCTGGTGCCCGCGATAAATGTGATGCGGGCATGGCGACAACCTTCCCCGGAACAGGCCCTTCCTTGAACGGATTCATATCCTCCGCTTTTTTTTTTGGAATGGCAAACTTCAGCATTCTTGATGGGGAGGAAAGGCTTCGAGAAGCACCTTCGTTTCTGCACCGCCTCACAACATCCTGGAGAGAACGAGAGATCACTGCTCTCATTCATGACGCGATCCCGCTGGTGAGTGGCTGGTCTGCTCCCACGCTGCCTGAACCGCAGCACGCAGGGTCTCACGTCACAGGCCGCCATGCCATGCCATTCCAGGTCGCGTGCACTGCCAGGCCATTGACGGGGGGCCCTGACCCCTGAACGCGAGGCGCCGCACGGCTCAACGACGACATTGTCACGGCGCGCTCGCCTGCCGCTGCCGGTGCTCCAGTTCGCGGGCCACGGTGGTGGGGTGGTGGCTTCTGTCGCGGTTGAGGCGTTAAATGCGTTGTGGCTGGCGCTGGGTTGGTGTTGGTTGGCCGCCGAGAAAATGACCGAGAATGGCTGGCGCTGAGCCGATGCTTGCCACCGCACCGCGGCCACGCAAAAGGGAAGCTGTTCGGTTCGGTCGCCGCGAAAGGGAGCGGGAGTTATGAGGCCGGCGGACGATCGATCACGTCGCTGTTCGGCAGGGGCCGGTGAGAGAAGAGGCGAACGGAGCGAGCCCATTCCCGGCGACGGGCTCCGCCGCCAAACCAGCTGACGAATTTATATAAATTTTAAAATTATTGTCATCAGTTAGCACACAATAATTTAAAAACAGAGAGGATCGACGAGTCCCAGTCCCGCTGTCTCGTTCACATGGCTATTCATGTTCAGTGAACAACAATTATAAGAGAACATGGCTATTCATGTTCAGTGAACAACGATTATAAGAGAAACAACTTGGTCAGCATTTATAATTTGGATTGTCGAGTAGCCTTGATTGTTTCTGATCGGAGTAATGGTGATTAAACACAATGCTTAAAGCTTGTGACACTTCTCTACCACTACTACTTCCTCGGTTTATAGGTTTCAAAATATAAGTATTTCTAAGTTTAGTCAAAGTCAAATTTTTATCACTTTAACTACTTAGTAACATATAATTAATAATATTTTATTGCATAAAAATTATATTTTTCTAAATTTATCATTAAATAAAGTTTCATAAAATTTATATTTTTATAATAAAAGTTATGTAATTTTTTTAGATATTATTGGTGAAAGTTAAAAGATTTTGACTTTATCTAAATCTAAAATTTTTTATATTTTACTCTCTATGTTCACAAATATAAATCATTTTATTATTTAAAATTTGTTTCTCAATATATATCATTCTCACTTTTTAATACATTTTTCTCTCTTTTCAATACACTTTTCTTTTTTCAATAAATTTTTATCTTTTTTCTCCTTATTTTTTAGGTATCATATTTTTTCAATTTTTTTTAATTCTCGCGTTCAGTGAACGAAAGGAGGTAGTACCATTCATCCGATTCGTTTCAAGCTTGTGCTGGTGTGCCCCCATTTTTATAATAAAACAAAATGGAAATCATTTCATCATTTCTCCATAGCCTAAAGCCATTAGTTCAGCATTGAAAATTTCGTGACCAACACTAAGTGTAATCCTGTAAACTTCACGCGTTGCTAGGCATGTCTGAGAAGCATAAGCAACAAATTGGTGCTGAACAGTTGATGTCTTGCTGTGCTCAATGTTTCACTATCCCAGAAATAATGGCATTCCTGGGCGCTACATGAAAGTAGTGTGAGACCTACTACTTAATCTTCTGCTACTCTCACCATTTGCACTTACAAGGTTACTATTATGCATTTGCAAAAGCAGAATAAAACTCATGTGCGCCCTATAATCTACAAACATATCAGAGAAATCCACTTCTGAAATGGATTCCAACCTAGAGCTAGCCCTATAATCTACAAACATATCAGAGAAATCCACTTCTGAAATGGATTCCAACCTAGAGCTAGCTTCCTGCAGCAAAATTTGCTAGCTGTGGCCCCAACATGGTTTCATTCATCTCACAGAAAGTCCATGAGCAGAGAGGACCCCTTTGGGCTTTGTCATTCTCCAGAAAGAAGGAAAAAAAACTCATCTGTAGCGTGAACTGACTCAATTCCCCTTTGACGCAAATAGCGTCATGCATTGACAACGAAAGCAACAATTTGGTAGTACATATAAATTCAGAAGAAACGATTACCTGGTAAGAACATATGTACAACAATCCAAATTCAATATGATTTCATGATGTCCCTATAACAATACGGTTCTAGTTTCTACTGCCATTAGCTATCTTCGAAAAATTTCCTAACGTAGGAGGTTGCAGTATCGATCTATTGTATGCATCAGGCAATACAGATTCAGATGTTTATAAATACTTCAAATCACTGACGGTTAAAGATGCATATTGTCAAATATTTGCAGCGATTTTGCACTTCAGCTGCACAGATTGATTAGGTAACCTACTTGACAGCGTCATGGCGGGCTGCACATTCCTACTATAAAAAGGGCACTCTTCCGGTTGACTTAGGCCATGCACCGAATGGTATTCAGATCAATTGAATAGTAAAAAATGGTATAGACATTATTCAAAACAAATGATACATACGTAAATGAGCTATCTTTCAGTTAAATAAAATAGGCCTCACTCAAACCATAGCGCCGCAGGAGGGTCAGATTATACTCAGAAACATAGATTAGTACATGACCAGTAGCATATTGGCAGTTATACAGATGGTCAGTTAATACCAAGGCGAGGATTTTATAATTATAAATTGATTTTTTGTAACACAATTAAATTTAACATTAATCGATTTCTCCCTCTTTGTATGTAAGATACCCTGCTTTCTTTAGATAAACACCCCCCAAAGGCACCAGGACCTATCACACATGCCATAATCACCTTTTACAAGAAAAGGAAAAGATGCATTAAACATTGCATATAACATAGATACAAAATTCATCGTACATGAATAATCAGGAATAAGAAGGAATAAGCATAAACTAATGGAAAGGGTGGACGAGAATTACAGCACATACAAATTCTATGCAGACGTGCCATCAGATTCACCAGCGCTACCCTTTTTCTTAGCAAAGTACTCTTCTGCACGGGCTTGGTTCTTCAGATAAGCTTCTGATAGCCATTTCTTTCGTTTAGGCACCAGAGTCAGAGTGCAACCAGCTGCCTCAAGCTTCTCCTTAGCCGAAGCTGAGAATGCTCCGGCCTTGATGTTCAACTTGACTGATACATCTCCATCTCCTAAAATCTACAGCCAGGTGAACCAAAGGTGAAAATGCAGGAGAAACAAAATCCTATTGCATATGTTACAAGGTAAGTCAATAAAATGTAATAGCACATGGACTTTCAAGAAGTTGGATACTCCATGCTTATGTTAGATAGGAAATATGAAAATCTATAATTTCTCTGGAACAAATTCGAGGCCCTATACACAGTGACTTGAAGGCTTGAAGCATTGTACCAACAGAACCGTTCAATACTTAAAAGTGGAACTAATCTAAGACCAGCAGGCCAACAAGTCCTAACAGGTCATTTCAGATTTTGGTAGAGCAACATTTTAAGAAGTGCAAAAAATAAGAAGAGTGATCACTCAATCCAACAATAAACACAACTAAAAGTCTAAACCACAATTCGGTTCTTCCTTGAAATCTGAGGTACGAAGCCATCTTTGACAAGTGGGTCCACACAAGATGACATCCTCACTGACAAAGAGCTGACCTCTAGAACACAAAGGGCACTCATATTTTGTCATAAATCATAACTCATATCTCACTCACATAGAATTCAAGAAACAATTTAATAAAAGGCAACAAAGGGGTTGTCGTTATAGGTTCTACCTTCAGTGGCAGCTTCCTTTCCCTGCCTGATGGATTGATCAAACCTCGTGCTTTCAGGGACTCCAATGATAACTCGTCACCATCCTTGAACCCACCACGCACAATGTCTTTCAAATTGAATGGCACGTACTTAGGCAACCCAATGTGCATTCCTGGAAAGGCATGATGAGGCGGCAGGTAAGTTATCAATCTCAGCCCTTATAAACTCTCCTTGGTTTGCTCTAATAACACACTGGATAGTTCGCCAGTTTATACGCCTCGAAATCCAGCAATGTCGAAGCGATACATGCATTTATCAGCGCAATAACATAGTGTGAAGCTTTAATCGTTACGACGGGAAGTTTCACTTTGAAGCTACTTACCGCCGGCGATACCGCGGAGCTTCGGGATACGGCGGTAGAGTGGCATCTGCCCTCCCTCGAACCCGCGCCGGACGCCGGGCCCCGAGCGCGACTTCTGCCCTCTCATCCCGAACCCGCAGCTCGCGCCCTGGCCCGCCGAGATACCGCGACCCTTGCGCTTGGGGCGCCGCCTCGAACCCTTTTGAGGCCCGAGGTTGTCGAGCCGGAACTTCTCCGCTGGCGCCGCATCCGAGGCCTCAGCAGCCGCCGCGGCGCCGCTGCAGACGACGGTGACGCGGCGGGGCGGGCGAGCTCGGAGCGCTAGGGGGCGTGGCGTTACCCGGCGGCTGGTGAGGGACCCGGGGGCGACGGTGAATGAGGAGGAAGTGGAGGCCGGGATGTGGAGGAAGGTGGCGGTGGGCGCGAGCGAGAGGAGGGCGATGGAAGCCATGGCTGGCGTGGGAGCGGAGAGCGCGCGTGCGCGGCCTGCAAGTGTGGATAGAAGGGGATAATCGTTTCGGAGGCGCGGGGAGGCAAGAAAGATGGAGAGACGATGGCCAATGGACCTTTGTTCACTCTATTTTGTGCTTGCTTTTTAACCAGCATTTATTCAGCATACCAGGCCCACTTGGAGAAATTTTCCAAAATTTCATAGAAAAGCAACATCTTGTCCTATCACAAATCCAACAAAAGCACTCCAAACGAGATTAATAAATCTTCAATAGATGAACAAGTTACCAACTGCTTCGACACGATTATCTACTAATCAAGCAGGAAGTCTCAGAAAAGGTTCAAAACCACGACAGAACGATCTGTTCCTGTCAATATCCTACCAGGACAAAAAGAAGTCCTACCAGGACAAAAAGAAGGGCAAATTAGATTTATACCATTACAATTTTACAATTTTTGAAATATATGTCAATGACAGATAAAATCTACAAATATATAACACGTGAATCCGAATAGGATATTTTAAAGTGACACTTGAACAATGGGGAAATGGTTCCCAAAAAAGATCAAGGGAAAAAATAAAAAGGTGGTGAGAGGTAAAAGATCAGTCTGATAACTTATATACAGACACTTGGGGAAGTCAATACAACTTGTGTAGAGACTTACAAGATTCAGGCTTCACAGGACGGCTTGGTCAGCACAGATAGCAGTTGCATGGCGCACAGGTGCACATATGAAACGAAAAAAGGTTTACAACCACCAACACGTCATCCTGGCTTCAATTAGGAAAAAGAAAAAAAAAACTAACAGAACTCTTGCACTCAACCATCTGAAATATCGATAACATCACCTCTAATTGGTGAATCCACTGGAGAAGACACAGATTCATGGGCGGATTGATCTCCAGCAACTCCATGACTAGCCACAGCATGATTCGGCGACAAGCTTTCTTCAGGTCGAGGAGCTGGTTCTAGGGAGCTACAACCAACATAAACATCACTTGTTCCACTTACTGAAGGAGTTGAGCTAGCAAACTTAACACTCTTGCTGAATTCCGTGGCAAGAGAAATTTGAATTGTTTTTTGTCGCTTTCTTCTTTCTGTTCGTTTATTGATCAAAGGTACCTCGTCTTCATCCGAGTCACTGACACTATAGTAATTCAACCATTCAATTATTACTGAGTAGGTACCATGCCGGTTGCTTAGTTTTCTTTTCTTCTGTCTGCCGCATTCTTGGTTGTGTATGACAGCTGTTCTCGGACGTTTTGGTACTTCCTGAACAATGTTAGGGGTCTCATGGTCGAAGCTAATATCCTTTGACAATTTGATTTTCTTATTTGACTTGTCTTTTGAAGAGGAACCCAGTTCTGAACATCCAACTGCATCATCAGCAAGATAAAGGAACTCAACAGATGTATCTTCCTGTTTATTTTTATTACTTTTTCTACCCTTATTTCATTATTTGATGTAGGGTGCCAACTTTTACACAGTTTTTACAGCCTTGCCATCATCAGGTGAAGTAATCAAGAACAGCTAGCAATTTCGTTAGATTATGAGGTAGCATAGAATTCAAATTTTGCAATTCTAGGCTCTGCTAAAGAGTTATCTCCAGGAATTTGCAGAAAGAAGATGAATTTGTTTATAATCTAATATGTTATCACATTTTGAACTAGTAAGTTTGAGCTAAAGTTACCTTTGGTAGGTTCAAGTTCCAAACTCCCCAGTTTCGGTTCTTGAACTCTATGATAGCTACCTTGGCACAACTTCCTGTGTCTGCATATTAAGACAGACAGATGAAAGCCAAACATCCATCTCTATTGATAATCTGAGATACATAAAGTTCAAATCCTGCCCATATTTATATTTGGTTAGATTTAAGGTATTATATATGTGTGCAAAATGAAAGGAGCCCTAGCACGATGGTAAAGCTGTTGCCTTGTGAACATGAGGTCACATATTTGAGTAGGTCACATATTTGAGTCTTGGAAACAGCCTCTTGCAGAAATGCAAGGAAAGGTTGCATACAAAGGACCCAAGAGTGGTCAAACCCTTCCCCAGACCATGCGCAAGAGAGAGCTACGTGCACCGGGCTGCCCTTTTTATGTGTATGCAAAATGGGATTGCTCATCTTTAGAAAGAATTTAAAAATAACTGCAATTTAACAATTTCTCAACCACTATTAAATTGGTTATAAAACCCATCACAACAATTAACAGAAGTAAGGTCCTAATTTATATCATCATTCGTTTATATGTGCATTAACAGATGTGGTCCATTTGGAAAAACAAATAGGCCACAGATCAAGGGGATCAAGACACCGGCCGTTGTCGAAAAATTAACAGTTATCCTATGTTCTCTAAGCGATCAAATGGTTATGTTTATCAATAGCGATGGGAATACGCATTGCTGAAAGATATATTAAATACCTATGCCAGTGGCACTTCAAACTTTGACACGGACCATCAGCTCCTATCTTCTCAACGCAGTCTTCATGAGAAGGTCCCTTCATCTTGATTGACTTGATCAAATCTCCACATCTTTCACACTGCAAAAATTGCAAGCTCTAAATGCCAAACCATAAGTTGAAACTAATTAACCGCAGCCAGGATTCTTACTTTGTAATCATAATACTTCTTTCTGATTTCATGGTGTGTTGTTATGCTGTAGCCATCAACAGGTCGCTGAATATAATTAATGATGTTAATAAGGAAACAGTAAGTGTAGAGTAATTGATAGTACAAACCAGAATTCTACTTACATGCAGATCAGCTACAGAGCTCAAATTGATCGCATTCATCAGTTCCTGGAATTTTGCACCATGGTCACTGTTTGACAGTTTGGCCAACAGTTTTGAATTTAATCAGGAATATTTTTTTTTTTAAAAAAAAGAGACAACTAAATAGAAACTGATCCTGAATATTACCTATGATTATTGTTACCGTCTTTGATGCATATGTGGGCGTGAATCATCTCATGAAGCAAAACATTCTTCAAGTCAGAGTCATCACAACATTCGTACAAAGACTTTGAAAGAATTATCACACAGCCACCTCCTTCAGGATAATAATCACATGTGCTTACATCACTGCACGACAATAATTCAAAAAAAATAACACAATTATTCTGGTAGCATCAACTAAAGATACTTTAATGTCATACTTTCGAGGGAGGAAAACTTCAACCAATAATATAAGCTTCAGAAATCCGTTTAATATGTTACAAAAGGTTGATGCTACAAATGAATCGGTTATTACTATAGTACGTAATTCATCTCCACAAAATCTGTTGTTAAGTCATTAATCACTCTAGTTTATAAGCATCAGAAAGAATGCATTTCCAAAAGAAAATTTAGTGAGCCTTCAATCTATTTCTGATAGATGAATGCATGAATTGGCACTGAGGATCTACTGCAAAGATATTAATATACACTGTAACAGGACAAATACTCTAAATCAAAATTTCAAATTTTCTCAATGCATAACTTTCCAACAATAAAAATTCACATAAAATCTTTCTGTCAGTTAACCAAGCTCTGAACATAGCGTACATGGCTCGGAGGAAACCATAATGATCAATACAACCTCAAAAATAGAATTGAAGTTACATAAAGAAATTATATCTGTGAGGAAACTGTTTGGCATCATGTACTTGTGGAACTTCGAGCACCACTTACTTCGTGCTGGCACAATGCTAATTGGCAAAGATATCAATGCAATATGAAAAACACCATATACGCTATCATCCACTTCTTCTCGTGAGATTCAGGCATCAAAATCTACACCATCATGGTAGTACTCCAGCAACAGAATTTGGCAAACAAGAGAATGAGTAGGGTCGCTAGTTCTCCACATGGAGCATCCATTTGATGCACTAGATTTTAGTTTTTGGGGATTAATGTCCCCTAATGAACAAGAGGGAGGTTAGGCTACATCTTCTCCATAAGTAGTGCTAAGATTTACAGCTGATGGACAGAGTAACACGCCTTGCACATCCAGAATGATCAAATCTATGATAGTTCTCTCCAATTGCATCATGCATCACTTCGTTCGAAATAACCTTTTTTTTTTAAGAAAAGCATCATGCATAGATCACAATGCACCAAATGTAAGGTAACATGTGCGTGTTTAGTGATGATTTGTTTCCTTCAAATCGAATTACTTCCTCATTTCTGAAGAAATGGATATCCAAAATACAGATTGTGTGATACAGAGCAAAAAGAAACAAAGGTGGGGAGATGTGCACAGCACACATCCTCTCCGACCCCTATTTTAGGGGTCACCGGGTCAGACACTTCCTATGCTCCACCATAGTCTGAAAACATAGAAATGAAAAGATGAAATGCATACTGTTTGTAAGTACCCCAACAAGCTAAACATACGACCACATTACGCGAAACCTACAGAACTTCTGTTCCTCCTCTCCCAAGTATTTTTTTGCATTAAACTGTGCCATCAAAAAGAAATGGACAGACAGCTTCTTTGCGGACATGAAACAATCCAGCATCACAAGATTGTATATGTGTAGCCCCCGAAAATCAAACCCGTATCTTTTTTTAAGCAACTAGAGAACTCAAGAATAAGGAGGGGGGTCACGCACCCATCCGGGAGTGGATCCTCAGCCCAGGAGACGGCGCACGCATCGAGGGAGTCGCCAAAGTAGATGGCGTTGTAGTTACAGAAGAGCTTGTAGATGTCCGGCGGGCCGCCACTCCCGTCCGGATCCGAACTCACCATGGGCAGAGAATCGGAGACAGGGAAAGTTGGTGACGTTTGTTTGTAGAATATTCACTGCAATCGTAAACCAAATAGTAGATTAGATGGTGGCACAGTGATGTCAGTGAAGAACCAAAGAGAGAGGGAGAAGAGACCAGCGCTTGCGATTGATCTATCAAGTCATCTGAAACTGGCATCGGACGAAGCAAACGGAGGAACCGGCAGAAATCGAGCACCCCGCCTCGGTGGTGGGCGCGACGGAATAGCTGCTGCTGGCGGCGGGGATGCGCGTGGAAGGGGCGACCACGGTCGCGCGCTGTAGCTCCTGTAGGCCGCCGCCGCCGCCGCCGCTGCCTCGCGCGTGAAGAGTAATCGGGCGAGGGTTTAGGAGAGTGGATTGGGGGTTCTCGGATGTGTTTGGCCATTTTAGCAGGAATGGTAGCAGTGTTCAGTGAGAGGCCAGTTCTATTGAACTGTCGGGATCGGTTCGACGAAATTTTGAAAACTGTCAAAATCGATTAAAAAGTATTTTAAATTTAAAAATTACTCGGTGCTACAGTGAATTGATCGGTTTTTTTCGCATTTCCGATCGGTTTCTTTTTTTTATCGATTTTTAGTATAACAGTTTAAAATTCACCGGTTTCACCGATTTAACTCTCGGTTTTATTGGTTTTTAGTATTCTAAAATTTTTTAAATTTTTAAAATGAAAATCCATCATTCGGTTAAATCGGATCGAATCCATCAAAAATCGCAAAAATTAACCGGTTTTGATCGATTTTATAAACCTTGATTCTCACTCGGTTCGAAGCACCAAGCGACGATAATAATTTTAGAATGAAAAAAAAAAATAAAGAAAAAAGTTACTTTTGAATTATTTTAAAACTGAAAAGTCTTTTCATCAAAAGCATAATTCACTTTAAAATTTTAAATTTTTCTATAAAATATGTTATTCACATTTTTTTAATACAAGTCTTTTTTTCTCTCTCTCATCCAATGCTTCTTATTTTCTACAGTATGTACTTTCTACTTTCCTATCTTCCTTTAATCTTCGTGTCTATAACTTAGTAAAACTATTCATTTCTATGACGAAGGGAGTACAATTTTGTTTGGTTCATTTGTCTCGAATTTACTAAGTCACCTTGTAATTTAACCATTTGAAAATCTGTTAGATTTCGATGTTTTTTTTAATCCAGGGGTGACCTTTTTTCTATGGATAAAAAAAACTAAAAACACTTCAGTCGACATGTCTGCATCGTATCGTAGGATCTTTATTGGACAATCGAGAAGCTTTTTCATCCTCTCCACACAGATCCAATACTCTCTCTGTTTTTAACCGTTGTTGTTTTATTAAAAAAATTAATAAGTATCATATATTTTATTGTAATTTAATTTATTATTAAAGCTATTTGAATTATAATTTAAAAAATTTTATATTTGAACAAATTTTTTAAATAAAATAAATAATTAAAAATTAAAAATTAACATCGACATTAATTTAAAAACAGAGAGAGTTCGAACTTACTCGTGGGGTCGCATTCTGTCACGCTAAATTTCGTTGTCGACCTTCTGGCTGTCAGTCCATATTACTGTGCTATTCCTGTAACTCTTCTAATTTTAAAGTAGCTAGTTATAACATTTTTTTGATAAACAACGATTTACATGTCCAGAATAAAAAATGTATCATACACCACTATATTTTTTAAGACAAATTTAATATATATTATTATAATTTTGTAAACTTTAAAATATATCAATGACGTATGAGTCTCTGCAAGTGAATGATAAGTGACTCGAATGATATATTTTAAATTTCACAAAATTGTAATGGTATTTATCAAATTAATTTTATTTTTTAATTATTATTGTTAGTATAAAATTATAGCTTATAGTTCTAAATTTGGACCCGACAAAAATTTAAAATACATCACCAAATAATACGGATAAGGCCGCTCCACTGTGAGTGTTGTACAACAAACTACTGCTACGCGTAAAAAAGAAAAAGTCAAAGCACTGGCAGGATCCTTGGATCGGCATCGGCCATTCCTTGTCCACCGTGAACCTCCTCCTGGACGTCGGCAATGGCGGCGCCTTATTTCGTCCTCCTGTTCCTCTTCTGTCCAGCTCCTGCGCTCGCCGCCCGCGCCCCCGCGCCTTCACAGCCGCCCCCGCCGTCTCCGAACTTGCGGGTGTGGCCTCAGCCGGCCTCCATCTCGTTATCCTCCTCAGTGTACGCGCCGCTCTCTCCGTCGTTCACCATCCGCGCCTCGCCGTCGCACCCGTCGCTCCGCCACGCGATCTCCTACTACACCCGCCTGATCAAGGAGGAGCGCCACCTGCCGCTGGTGCCCCCCAGCAACTACACCATCTCCCTCGTCCCCATCCGCTTCGTGGCGCTCTCCGTCTCCGACCTCCACGTCCCGCTCGGCCCCGGCGTTGACGAGTCGTACACGCTCTCCGTGAGCCCCAACTCCCCCTCCGCCGACATATCCGCCGCCACGTCGTGGGGCGCCATCCGTGGCCTTGAGACCTTCTCCCAGCTCGCCTGGGCAGGCGGCGGGCCCGCCGCCGGCGGCCAGCCTTTGGTGCCCAGCGACATCGAGATTTCAGATCGCCCCCTCTTCACCCACCGCGGCGTCCTTCTCGACACCGCGCGGAATTACTACCCCGTTCCTGACATCCTCCGCACCATCCGCGCCATGGCGTTCAACAAGCTCAACGTCTTCCACTGGCACATCACCGACTCCCAGTCCTTCCCCATCGTCCTCCCCAGCGTCCCTAATCTCGCCGACGCCGGCGCCTACTCCCCCGCCATGCGCTACAGCTCCGAGGACGTCCGCCGCGTCGTCCGCTACGCCCAGTCGTTCGGCATCCGCGTCATCCCCGAGGTCGACATGCCCGGTGAGTGAGTGTCAACTGCAGAACTCCTCTGCTCGATCCTCTTTTGTGCCATTGCAGTTTAGTCAACGCATACTCCTCAGGACACACGGGGTCATGGGCCGGAGCGTACCCGGAGATCGTGACCTGTGCGAACAAGTTCTGGGCCCCGGCGGAGAAGCCATCGCTAGCGTCGGAGCCCTGCACGGGGCAGCTGAACCCGCTGAATCCCAAGACGTATCGCGTTGTGCAGGACGTGCTGCGCGACCTGGCGGCCGCGTTCCCGGACCCGTACCTCCACGCGGGCGCCGACGAGGTGAGCACGGCGTGCTGGGAGGACGACCCCGTGGTGCGGCGCTTCCTCAAGGACGGCGGGACGCACAACCGCCTCCTGGAGCTGTTCCTGAACGCGACGCGGCCGTTCCTGGTGCACGAGCTGAACCGGACGGCGGTGTACTGGGAGGACGTCCTCCTGGGATCCAAGGTGTCGGTGAGGCGCGAGGTGCTGCCTCGGGAGACCACCGTGCTGCAGACGTGGAACAACGGGCCGGAGAACACAAAGCGCATCGTCGCGGCGGGATACCGCGTCATCGTGTCCTCGGCGTCCTACTACTACCTTGACTGCGGGCACGGCGGGTGGCTGGGCAACGACAGCCGGTACGACAAGCAGGAGAAGGAGCCGGAGGGCTCGCCTCTATTCAACGATCCCGGCGGCACGGGCGGGTCGTGGTGCGCGCCGTTCAAGACGTGGCAGCGTATCTACGACTACGACATCCTGCACGGGCTAACGGAGGAGGAGGCCACGCTGGTGCTGGGCGGCGAGGTGGCGCTGTGGTCGGAGCAGTCGGACGCCACGGTGCTGGACGGCAGGCTCTGGCCCAGGGCTTCCGCCGCGGCGGAGACGCTCTGGTCCGGGAACAAGGGCGCCAGCGGCCGGAAGCGGTACGCCAATGCCACGGACAGGCTCAACGAGTGGAGGCACCGGATGGTGGGGCGCGGCATCCGCGCCGAGCCGATCCAGCCGCTGTGGTGCCCGCTACACCCGCGCATGTGCAACCTGGCGCAGTAGCAGCCTGAACCTGAAGCCCATCCCTGTGACGAGTTTGCTCGATGCCTGCAAAATGAATTGTTTTGGAATCGGCAGCATGAAGACACGTGGAGTTACAGGGATTTGGAAC
Source organism: Zoysia pacifica (assembly GCA_001602315.1). Classification (NCBI taxonomy): domain Eukaryota; kingdom Viridiplantae; phylum Streptophyta; class Magnoliopsida; order Poales; family Poaceae; genus Zoysia; species Zoysia pacifica. The sequence continues at coordinate 148,476 of BCLH01000220.1, forward strand.
CTACAATGATCGACTGAACAGCATCGATCTTCGCATCGTGGTTGTCTGAAAGAATCAACATGTAATAAGCCTTGTTCATCCCTCCTTCCATCGTCATCTTTTGAAGCAAGTAACAGGTGCAATTGTCCTGCACCAGAAACTTTGCAATTGCGACAATGTTGAAAAGAAAAAAGAGAAGCTTATTGGTAATAAGATAATCTTGTCTTCGCTTCATTGCTGGAGGGCATTTTATTCAACATGGTGAACAAAGGTACATCACCGCTAGAAAGAACAAAGTCATCTGTATGTACTGAAGGAATTTGAAGAATGTTGAAAATCTAAAAGAACAACGTCATCGGTACCGAGGAGTCGAAATAAAGATGAAATTCTAGAACCAAGATTTTTTTTCGGCTGTGGAAGGTCCTAAAACTTTGGGTAAGCATTTTGACATTGGAACCCCAACGGCCCTCGATTTTCTGGTACCTTCCAGTTCATACCTTACTGCCTGGCAAGCATGGCAGCACTCAAACGCACGAGTAATTGTCGTCTAAAGAGATCGGAAGACATCAGTGGTGACAGAGCACTGGATCATTAGATTGCCAACACGGCATCGTTCGCGTTAGCGGCATAGAGCAACAATCAAGATTGACAACAAAACAGTCCTCTGTCAGGACCCCCTGTTGAGTTCATTGGTGCCCTAGTCTCGCATAGAACAATACTAGTAATCAAGATTGACGGCAGCATGCTGGCATCACTCGGCTTGGTTAACTGGTGACAGAAACCTAGCGTGGTCATTTTTAATTACCAGCTGATGTGGATTGAGTATCAAGGAATAGACTGGATAATTCAACAATTCAATTTGCACGTTGACACGCAGCTTTGGACCCGTACAAGAAACCACAAGGTTTTGCACAGAGATGCTGCAAGGGAGCAAATTTTAATCCTTGGACTGAACCACCTGTTTACCCTGTCACAGTTCATAATGCTTGTTTAACCAACTCCAGGAGCAGTTAGCAGACAGATTGGTAGACGGGCATCATCTCGAGTCTCTCATGAGTCATGAACAAAGTTCTATCTAGCGGTATCATTAGTTGTTAACCGGTCCACCTAGTAATTTCTGTCCATGCGGGTCGCTTTCCGTTCGACCTGTACAATCCATGGGTCGCTTTCTGCTCTCTGAAGAAATGTCCAGTTGATGCCGCTACGCTGCTTTTATCCCTCTTTCTTGCCTTCTGCTCTGCCGCAGGCCCGCACGCCTTCCTTCCAAGTGCAGTCTGCTGCAAACCTTTTCAGTTCTCAGGATTCTTCCTCCTGCAGGTGCTGCTGCTTCTGAACTCCCAAGCCAGCGGAAGGCGAGGCAGATACCAGAGACACAGATATGAGGGAGGTCATAAGCATCCACATCGGGCAGGCCGGCATCCAGGTGGGGAATTCTTGCTGGGAGCTCTACTGCCTTGAGCACGGCATCCAGCCGGATGGCCTCATGCCCAGGTAAGGTTCCTTTCCATTCCAATTTTCTGAACTTTTGCTTCTTCAAAGTTCCTTGCCGATGATTCGGGGTGAAAGGATTGTATACCTGTGAGATACTGCTTCCTTCTTGGTTCTTGTAATAATAGCTTAAAAAAAGGATAGTCAACTCTGGAAGTAATTTTGCTTGGATAATTTTATGGATGCTCTGATAATCTGCTGCAGCATGCACCATGCGTACTGTTCTTCATGGCATCCCTATGTTAAAACCACTAGCTCACAATTTTTAAAAAAGGACATGATTGAAAGGTTAAAAAATTGCACATAAAAGCAGCTCCTGTTTTGTGAAACAAGCATCGGGGAGGAATCGGAGGATAGCATGTGACTTACCATCGATTTGAGTGCCTGGCTCCCCTATTTTACAAATTCACAGTATCCCAGTTCTCAGTATTTGCCCCTTGGCTTGCAGTGACACCTCGCTTGGGGTTGCGAGGGATGCATTCAACACATTCTTCAGTGAAACAGGTGCAGGGAAGCACGTTCCAAGGGCATTGTTCGTCGACTTGGAGCCCACTGTAATTGATGAGGTGAAGACCGGGCCATACCGCCAGCTCTTCCATCCAGAGCAGCTCATCTCATACAAGGAAGATGCAGCTAACAACTTTGCCCGTGGACATTACACAGGTTATATGCTGTTCCTCACCCTAAACTATTTTCCAAAAAGTGGAAAATTTCTGCAACAATTAAAAATGTAACATTGATCGATGCATAATGACTATTGGAGTTTGGAAGAGCTATCAGTTTTGGCATACACAAGGTGCTTTTGCTGGGATTTTAATACAATGTATTTATCTATTTGAATAGTTCTAGCAAGTGATAGGTAGACCTAATCCGCAAAACCTCATTTGCCAGACCGGATCTACAGTTTGAATAAATAATCTTTTAACCACAGACCTTCCATGCAAGCAATATAAATTCTTCATATTTACTTGGGCAACTTAATTGTCATTCATGGGGTCCCATACTCATTATTAAAGCCAATCCTGAATCGAGCATGTTTTTTTTGTGTTGCAGTTGGACGAGAAATTGTTGATGTTTGTCTTGATCGGATAAGAAAATTGGCAGACAACTGCACAGGTCTCCAAGGATTTCTGGTTTTCAATGCTGTTGGTGGCGGTACTGGCTCTGGACTTGGTTCACTACTTTTAGAGCGTCTATCAGTAGATTATGGTAGGAAGTCAAAGCTCGGTTTCACCATCTATCCTTCACCACAGGTATTATTATGAAAATCTGACACCGATCCTATATGCACGTTTGCCATCATATTTTGTCTATAAGGCCACCATAGTCAACTTTTTATATAAATCTCAGATGATTATCATCAAGGGAAAAATTCTAGTATCAAGTGTGAAATAAAAATCAGAATATCACTTCAGCGGTATTTTGAGTCATGATTTGACAAACCAGTGGCAGGAAACATTATAACATGTAACTAGTTCTGTTATGAAACAAAAACCAAATAACTAACTTCATAAGAAAAGTGTACAAATTTAATGTCTTCTTTAATTATTTTTTTCTGGCAAGTTTGCATGACAGTTTTTCTCCTTGAGCTCCTTTTTCCCGAACTAGTATAGTGCCTTGGTCAAGTTTCTGGAAGAGGTACTTAAAAATATAAATTTAATGGCCATTACAGTTGAGATACCTCTGTCAGTGAGCGGGACTATTTTTCTTGCAAAGAAGACATAGCTTGCAGGTCCTACATCCATCCTATACTACATCCATTTCCTAGATCTTAAAAAATAATTTATTTAAAGTATTTCCTTGGCAACTACAACATCAAGCATGGATATCATGCGAAGCCATATATTTCTAAACATAGCAAATATGTGAGTGAATATGCATGAGGGCAGGGTCACTAGAGTGAGTGAAAGAGTTAGTTTTTATTGTCAATGTTATCAATTACATACCTGGTTATAGACATCGACATGGTTGCCCAATCTGATAAAAAAAAAACTCGCATACCTGTGATTGCACAGTATAGGTACTGTACACTGAAATCATTTATTGTTGCAGATTTCAACTGCTGTCGTTGAGCCTTATAACAGTGTGCTCTCCACGCATTCCCTGATTGAACATACCGATGTTGTTGTGCTTCTTGATAATGAAGCGATCTACGACATATGCAAGCGTTCCTTGGACATTGAGCGCCCAACATACACCAATTTGAACAGGCTTATATCTCAAGTCATATCATCTCTGACCACTTCGCTGAGGTTTGATGGAGCTATCAATGTTGATATAACTGAGTTCCAGACCAATCTTGTGCCTTACCCTCGGATACACTTCATGCTCTCTTCATATGCTCCAATTATCTCAGTGGCGAAGGCCTACCATGAACAGCACTCTGTTCCTGAGATAACAAATTCCGTGTTTGAGCCATCAAGTGTGATGGCAAAATGTGACCCCAGGCATGGCAAGTACATGGCATGCTGTTTGATGTACCGTGGTGATGTCGTGCCAAAGGATGTGAATGCTGCCGTCCATTCAATCAAGACCAAGAGGACAGTGCAGTTTGTTGATTGGTATATACTCACAGATCTTACCATTTTTCATTTTCAAAAAAAAGAAAAAGCAGATCTTGCCATTTTATATTAGATTGGCATAGATTGCATTCTTCTGAATTTGAGATTTAGCAGCTTATGACCCTTTCTTGGTTATCCTGTGTGACAGGTGTCCTACTGGCTTCAAGTGTGGGATAAACTACCAGCCACCAACTGTGGTCCCTGGAGGGGACCTAGCCAAGGTGCAACGAGCGGTCTGCATGATCAGCAACAACACGGCTGTGGCTGAGGTCTTTTCCCGCATTGACCGCAAGTTCGATCTCATGTATGCAAAGCGTGCATTCGTCCATTGGTATGTTGGTGAAGGGATGGAAGAAGGGGAGTTCTCAGAAGCAAGGGAGGATCTGGCTGCTCTTGAGAAGGATTATGAGGAAGTTGGAGCTGATGTCCAAGATGATGATGAGGAAGAGTATTAAGTCCTCTGATCTTGTATGTATGTTTATTTCCCTTTGGTTTCAGTCAACCAGGCATGCTTGGGGTTGTTGTAGCAGCTGTTTGTTTCCCAGTTTGCCATTGCATTTCACCTGTGCATGGCTGGCAGAGCAAAGCGTGAAGATTGTTAAACTGGTATGATCATTGTGCACAAATAAAACAACTTTAAACAATACCTCATGAAAACTGAATTTGTAAACTTAGTGTCATCATGCGCTCTCAATATACTACTCCTGGTAGAGGATAACTACAAAACAAGAAGCCAAATACCTCTGCTGGAGATAGAGTTGATATCCTAAATGGCAAATGAAGAAAGAACCATGTGCACCATGGCAGGTGCTACACCTCAGGTCAATAGGCTGAGTGAAACTTTGGTTCAGTGAACATATTGGTTTACTTTATTCCCATTGAGAACGTCTGCATGGTGCAAGTATGTGAGATGCCCATCAGAACATCAGAAAATGAACAGCTTGCTCAAAATGTTTATAGAAAATGCATAACGAATGGAGGCGTTTGGGTTTGTAGAACCTCACTTCTTTGGACAAATGGGTGCCAGGGTGTGTAGTTCTCCCTGGGGCACTAAAAGAAAATGATCGACTAATTCACTCATTGGATCTGTATCATGCATACTGACATTTTCGTTCAGGGATCAGATACGAAAGACAAGCAGTTTTATAAATACCTAAAATTTTGAATTGGCAGGGAGCAGGAAACATTACAGACCTGCATGCTAACAAAGACAATGCGGTCCAGGAACACACTGAACTGTCCATGCAGCAAGGACCACCTCATCCAGTCATCCTCCAACGATACCTTACTGATGCAGGTGGTGGCCAAAGCATCACGGAGTTCTGGTTGGTCATTCCTTCAGAGACCTGGGTCCTGGTGGCATCAGAGATGCAGGTACCAACACAAAACAGGATAGCATCAGTCAATGTAGCAGGCTTGGTATGAGTGAAGACGTGAAGTAGATGTCCTGAAGGCTCTGGTCAGCCTTCACAATGATTTTGCATTCAGAAAATGCGACATCAACGTACCAGTGGCGTGCTTGAGCTTTTCGTCGAGCATTTGGCGGGTGCACGAATTTGACCTCACCGTGCACGTCGTCGTTGTGCGATGAAACTGCAGCATCGATACCGGGATAAGGTACGGTCTCCCCATGGACCTCGACGAGTGAGGTGAGAGGAGAAGCGGTGCGGAGGATGCCCACATTGAACTTGGAGCAGAGGATGTGGCGCGGGGGGGGGGGGGGGGGGGGGGGGGGGGGGGGGGGGGGGGGGGGGGGGGGGGGGGGGGGGGGGGGGGGGGGGGGGGGGGGGGGGGGGGGGGGGGGGGGGGTGTGTGGACGAGGAAGATGCGAGCCTGGAGCGTCGGAGTAGCTGGCTGCAGCCGCAGTTGGTGTAGAGGATGCCGGTGCAGTAACAGAAGATGTAAAGGGTGACGGAGAGCGGGCCTGCAACGCCCATTTGCGGAATCGGATTTCTTGGCGGCAGCTTCTGTTCCTCCAGCGGCGTTGATCCGCGGTGATCCGCCTTGGCGACGAACTAGGCTAGGCCTATTCTGCGAGGTTGACGACGGGGCGGGTGGGGCTCGATCCGATGCGGGCCCTGGTGAAGGGGATACACGGCCGCGATCCATTTAACAATGGGCCATACTGGGCCGCCCGTCCTAGTTTTCTCAGTGGGCTTAATCCGATCTAATGGGAGAACGCCAAGGAAAGAGGGGCACACACAAGCCGAGCTCTTTTGGTGACGGTAGTATGTGGTTTTAATTTTTGAGAGAAATGTATAGTTTTAATTTACTCTTCTTATTAAGTTATTATGATGGTAGATCGGAGTTTTTTTGTATAAAAACTATTATGGTGCTGGTGTCTCTAACCGTGTACTAGTACACTACAATAGCAGCGCTGCAGTCTTCGGTTGAGATTGCTGCGCCGCAGCCTGTGGATGCAGAACCACAAACGTGGTTGCGACAGGGCACAGCGACACCTACAACTGCAACAATTTCAAATCTGCGCTCATGTTTGTTTCTCTAATGCTACTTCAAATCTGTGCTAGAACACCGTTCCTGTTGAGTAAAAAAAAATTTGTACTGCTACTATGTTTTTTATGAACATTCATGCCGAACAAGAAGCAAACGCCTGATTCTCAAAAAAAAAAAAAAAAGAAAAGAAGAAGAAGCAAACGCCTGACTGCACATGACGTCCTAAGCAGCAGCCGGCCGGCGATCCTGGCCAGCACTGAGGTCCCTCGTTCGCAGGCCCGAGACTGCAAACACTTCTACTCAGCAGCAGAGAAGCATCATGAGCAAGAGAACAAGCAACACATCAACCCATCTTCCACGTTACTCGTGTGTAGTTTAGTTCCCCGTCCGTTGATACCGTGATGAGATTACTGATACCAAGGTCAGCCAGCCCTAGCAGGAAATGCCTCGACGGGAACCGGACGCGCGGGAAGGCGCCAGCCAGTGTGCTTCGGCCCGAGCGACGCCCAAACAACGATGCACGCCGTCTCGGCTCCGCGTCGAACTGCGCGCGAAACGGGAGACCGGTCGCCGGAGCCCGAGGCGATCGGAGGAGCCTTCCCGCTTGGCGCCGGGCGGGCGGAGCGCGATGCCTCCGGGCCGCGACGGCGGCTACGGACACCGCCTCTCCCGTAACGCGCGCCCCCGGCCGATGCCGCCACGGAGAAGCGGCTGGTGGACTTTGCGAGATCGAAGCTGCGCCCTCGCGCGCGCGCGAGCGGACGAGGTCACGAAGAACTGGCGCGTCGTCCTTGCTGTCTTGACTCTTGAGGCGAGTAAAGAAACGCGGCGGGAGTCGCGGGCGTACGTGGCCGCGCCCGGAAGACGCCTGGTGAGCGACGGCCGTCCGCGCGCGCTCGACTGCGTGCGAGCCACGGCGAGCAAGCCCGGCCGCCCGGCCGGCAGCATCCGTCGGACAGCGTGCCCTCTCACGCCCTGCGCGTCCGTGCGTGCGCTAGCCGTGGCGACACCGCTGTTACAGGGCCGATGCGCCGTGCACGCGACCGGACCGTTTCTTGTGGTCCGTCGCCCGGTACGACCGACTGCCGACCGATCGTGGCGTCGCGTCTCAGGGACGAAGGGGACCTGTTCCACGGCCGGCCCGTGACGTCTCCGGCTAGCTTGCGTTGTCCATCGCGGCATTTCGCACGAGACTCCCGCCAGAGACCGAACCAGAAGGCCCAGAACTAGACGTACTCCTCGTACAAACGTACGCCAGTAGTATACCATACGTTTTGCTGCGTGCTGCACATGCATGTTTGTTTGGAAGAACGAGCGACTGGTCAAAATCGCAATCATTTCGTCGGTTCTAATTTTGGTTTTACAGTACCTTTGCAGTTACCAAGATTGGGTTAAACCACTCATAGAGATGGTTAATTCTCTTTTTCATCTTTTGAGAACCTTTAGAAGTAATCAAGATGAATATAATTGCAGTGATCGTTAACATATCCAGGAGCAGGGGATGCGCTGGGCACCGCTCGTGTGTATGGAAAGATGAGTTCCACACATTGGTCTACGTCGATACTGCACGCCACATTGGTACATTCTTCTGATCTGCACTACTAGTAAGGTTTCCGCATACAGCCCAAAAAAAATTTAAATAAGCTGTGGTTTTGTGAAAAGGTTGTTGTTCTCACAAAAAAAAAATGGGGTAGTTGAGCAAATTTTTTTCCCCTGACGGATCGGGGCGAGCAAACGGAGCAGCAATCCTTCTCGGACAAAACCAAACACGGATCGAGTCGAGGCCCACACGAAGCGGATCCTGCATCTGGATCAATGAAAAGCAACTGCATCACTGTCGCAGGCGATCAATTGTTTTTAGCAGCTCGCGTCACAAAAGAAGGTTTCCATCGATCGCTTGCACCACTCTATTGTAGCTCTGCATCGCTTTGCTTTGCCGTGCTTTACCAGAGCTCGAGGAAAAGAGACGCTGTTCGTCACGCCGGCAATGGCAATGGCTAGCTACCAGCGACACGCATCCAAGTAGGAGAAGTTTAAACTTCAAAATCGGGTTCAGTTCTTCAAAGGCAAGAAATGATGCGTTTGGGTTCAGCTGCGTCATAGCTTGATCTTTAACTGCTTTTTTGTAAGCTCTCGCATGAAAGCTAGTGATACAAAGCGTCAACCCTGATCAGTGATGAACAGCTCAAAGTAAAACCTACGTACGCAGAAAAATCAACCGGAAAATCGAAAGATGTCGGAACCGGCTGTGTGTAGGACGGCTAACTCCTCGATGATCTCGCTAATCTTGCTTTGGGCATTTTACGGAGTGGCCGACAGAGTCGCAGCAAAACATCAAAAAGGAAAAAAACCGTCGTCACTCTCCAAATTGCATTCATCTTCTTCCTCGTTCCCTCCGCATTTGAAAAGAGTTCAACGGCACGTACGTGACCTCAGAGGCATAACTGCTTGTGCATCACCGACACCGTCCGTGGAGCCTTGCTGGGTTCTTTCTCCCTCGAACTGCGTAGTACGTAGGTCGTGGTCGTGGACTCCGGCTGTCGTGCGACAATGGCGGCGTAGGTTTTTTTTTTTTCACATGAGTCCAAGGCTCCACACAAGCCATTGCTGTCGTCGTAATATGATACTTTCAAAAGTTTTTTGTATTTTTAAATTCTAGTTGGAGCCATAGCATGCTGCATAGCTCGAAGTTAGACGGAAAATTTTAATATTAACAATCAATCAATCACTGGGAGATCATCTTCAAGGACGGGAGCAGAAAGGGGTTGATTTTACTCACATTTCAGGGCTGTTATTATACACGGTTTAAGGAATATCATAGGTAGTACCAAGTACATGGGGAGAAAATGGTTGGCAAAAGATTAACTTAGCATAATATAGCATCAGGATTATGCTGTATAGAGAAAATTCTTCTTGGGTGATTCATCATTCACGGAGCACCATATCAGAATCTCTGCGGCTGATGGTGGTGGTAATGGCACTGCTGCTGGTGATGGTGGTGGATTCCGGCGTGCCGGCGAACCGACGGCTGTTGTGCTGGTTTCTGCTTGAACTTCTCGCCAACGATGGAGATGAGGCCACCGAGCGGGGGGCGCATCTTGGCGCGGTACGATATCTCGTCGTAGGGACGGCGGTAGAAGCGCAGGAACGGGAGGAAGGACTCCCGCTCGCGCTCGCCGCGGCTGGCCTGCCCGTCCTTGCGGAACGCGAACAGAATCGACGGCGACTGCAGGAACGACGGGCGCGGCGTCCGCGGGAACTTCTGCGGCGGCATTGCCGGCGGCGGGGTCTTCTGGCCCTTGTTGACGGAGGAGGGCGTCAGCGGCGCGCCGCCACCGCCGCGCTGGAACGGTGGCGTGGCCGCCGTAGAGCGCAGCGCGGCGGGCGAGGCGAAGGAGAAGGAGCGCGCGGAGAGCGGGGACGCGCCGACCAGGGATGGGCTGCTGGAGGTCGGCACCACGGAGCGTGAGCCGACCGACGCCGGGATGGTGGAGAGGTACCACGGCTTGATGGGGTTGTCGGTGGGGGTGACGGAGAATCGGGACGAGGCCGAGCCCACGCCGGCCTTCCCCACGGCCGCGGCCGCCGACGCAGACTCGAACCGCAGCGACGCCGTCCGAGGGTACGCCGTGAACGACGCGTCCTCCAGCGAGTCCTCGAAGTCGAGCGAGCACACCACCGCCGTCGCCGGCGCAAGCTCCACGAACGGCCTCACTCCCTGCACACAGCACCATGCACGTCTCTAATAAATCACCACGTTCGTTTCTTGGTTTCGATCGATCGATGCCGATCGCTGCACAGAGCACCATGTACGTATTGTACCTTCCATAGCACGGAGAAGAGGGAGGGCGGGTCGATGACGAAGGCGCGGTGGAGGCGGCCGGGGTAGTAGTCGGCGACGATCTTGAGCGTGCCCATGAGCAGGTTGAGGAAAGCCGACGCCGACCGGAAAAAGCCTGCACCGCGAGGGAAAAAAAAAAAGATTCGGTTCATCACGTCAGTCAATTGGTCAATCACTCGCTCCATTCTTCTTTCCCCAGCATCCCTGCAGATTCTACGGCGCGCACTTTCGCGCGGCGAGATCAATCATTTTTCTCGTTCCATTCAAACTGCACCGGCGGGAGGCAAAGCAACCAGCAACCGAGCTGGGAAGACGGAGACCTTCCCCAAAAGCGGCGGCCTTGCCTGCCACTGTGCATGCACCGTGGAAGGGAAGGCTCACTAGTACAAAGCTATTCTTCGCTCGGTCAAGGCCGGAGAACCACGCCACGCACGACATCGGCAGCGGCAACGCGACCCGAGCCGACCGGAACCGAGATAGCGGGAGACAGCGAGCGCAGGGGCCGGGAGCAGAGCAGAGAGGCTTCCGTGCTCCGTCCTCTTCGCCGAGGCGGCCAGCCGCATGTGCGCGTCTGACCGGCGGAGGCGGGTACCGGCACTGCGCCATGACTGAAGAGGGTGCCAGGCTCCGGCACGGCGCAATCCTGAACGGGACCGCTGCTTCTCTCTCAATTTTCCCTCTCTTTTCTGGACAAATACGACCAAAACAGAAATGGACCGTAGCGCGCTTCGTACGCTGGTATTTTGTACTATGCGTTCCGAGGCTGAGATGAGAAGGATCCATGGCTTACTTGCGTCGAAGAGGAGGACGAACTGGTCCACGAAGCGGGACATGCAGGCCACGGCCACCTCCAGCGTGAACACCAGCAGGCGAACGAACCTGACAAGGAAGTGTCAGCGTCGACTCTTTGCTAGTATTGCTGCTCAATCTCGAAGAAAGAAAGATTAGGGAGTGCTTGATGGGTGCCAGTTCTTACGATTTCTGGGAGTGGAACTTTGGGTAGTCCTGCTTGATTCGAAACACCTGCACAGAGAAACAAATTGAACAGTCAGAAATACCTACGGGCATCTAGCTAGTAGCAGGAGGGAGGTCCAGGTCCGTGCGCGTACCGCAACGGGTCGGCCGTCGTCGTCGTGGCCGGCGACGAAGGCCACGCCGTCGGAGAGCTCGACGGAGAACTCATCGGCCATGATGTGATCTGCGCAGAACAGAGAGAGAGGCGCACGCCCCGTTAGCCCTCCCTCCACAGAAGATCGAACAATCATTCAAGCATAATGGCAACAAATATCGCACTGTTGCTGATTGTACTTGCTTGAAAATACTCCTAGGAAACGACCCAAATCCGCAGCGCAATAAATTCGACACTGGTACAGTAACATGACCAAAACTGCACTGTGCCGTAGGTATCGGCGCAAGAACACGAACAGGGCGCCAAATCAGAGCAGAGCAGGGCGGCATTAATGAATGAAACTCCTAGCCGCCTTCTGTTCCCTTCCCAACCATACGACTGATTTCGAAAAGGAGAAAAAAAGTGAAATGAAAGACCGAAATTGGGAAGCAGCCTGACGAAGGTCTCAGTAAATGCGGAGCGAGAGGAACGGAAGCTGACCGTACCAGCTCCGACGGTCTCCCTCCATGAGAGGACGGTCCTCAGGTGTTTCGCCGCCTTCTTCACGCTGTCGCCCCGCGACCGTAGGAACCGCTGCACGCACGCGTCGTTACAGTACTGCGCCTGCTCGCCACCATGACCAAAACAAAGATTAAACGAGCCATCATGGACAGCGAGATGCGCATACACGGTGGACACGCTCGACGTGAAGGTGTTCCCAGCGAGAACGCCGCGCACCTGCTTCGCGGAGAGCGGCGCCTGCTTGCGCAGCAACTTGCGGACGGCCTCGATCTTTTCCCTCTCCTTGGAGTCCACCTTGTCCATGGCCATGGCAGCGACCTTCGCAGTAGGGGGTCAAGGGGTGGGATGGGAGTTGGACTGTGGGAGACGGGAGGCGTGTGAACTGCGAAGCTGGTGGTGGGAGAACTGGGAGAATGGGAGAGAGGAGAAAGTATTATAAGCCGGGCGGGGTAGCCGTTCAAGTCAGAGGCGCTGCCCACCGGGTTTGGGCGCTGACGGCAAACGGATGCTTGCCCGGCGGCCCTAACACTAACACCTGTACGCCTTCCAACTCCCCGTTTCAAAGAAAATTTGATTTTTCAACCGTTGCGATGCGTCTAATTTTATAGCATGTGCCAAAAATAAATTATATTACTATAATTTAAAAGACACTGCTATAATTTGGACCCTGCCTCATTTCAAATTAGTCGTTACTTTTTTTTTTGACCATTGTGACGTACTCTCTCTGCTTTTTAATTATTGTCACCATTCACTTCTAACTTCAACTTTCATCATTCGTCTTATTCAAAAATTTAGTTCAAATATGTAAAATTTTAAATTGTGATTCAAATAACTCTAATAATAAATGAAATTATAACAAAAAATATTATATTTTGTAATTTTTTTTAATAAGACGAATGCTTAAAGTTAGAGTCAACTGCGACAACTATTAAAAAATAGAGGGAGTACGTATTTAAGATATTACTATATGCTAAAAATAGTTTTAACATAGTAGTTCATCATTTATGATCGTAGATAGAAAGATGGCAGTGGATGCATATTTATGCTTTTATTTTTTAAAAAATGGTTATTATTTATCATCCGTCATCATGCTTATCATGGAAATATATTTTTATTCATTATATTTCTTATACCCCCGCTTTGAGTTGTTATGTACAATTGTTAAGAAAATGTCATGTCTATATGCACCTATGAAAGAGAATGTCTTTTATTTTTAGTGATTCATACTTCATTCTTAAATTGATGTCATCATTCGTCTTATTCAAAAATTTGTTCAAATGTGTAAAATTTGAAGTTGTGATTTAAATAACTCTAATGAAAAATCAAATTATAAAAAAACATATGATATTTATAAAAAAATTGAATAAAATAAGTGGTCAAAGTTGATGTCTGAAGTGAATGACGACATTAATTTAAGAACGGAAGAAGTAGTACTCGTTATTCATGTGACTAATAAGTTATACTCCCTCTGTGATTGAAATGGGGGCGCTAAAATAACGAATCAGATTGTTCCGTACACATCAGGGGAGGACACGCCAACAGTTTATGTCATATTGCTCGTGTTCTACAGAATTATTGTTAAAAAAAAGGACATTATGCCAGTAGTGAAAGTTAATTCTAGTTTACCAATGAACCAGAATTGTTGTCACAATGAACAATTTGTAAACAAACAGAGTGCATCACAATCCATCATCCACAGTCGTTCACAATGCTTCCACTCCATTGCTATTCACTGGCGCAGAACACAGACATCACCCGCATTCCGGCCTCTTTTCCCACGTGTGGGGGTCTGGGGGCTTCTCCGTCTTAGCCGTGCGGCCGTGTGCTAACCACCAAGCGCGCGGCACGCAACAGGCAACCTGTGATCAGCCATGTCCATTAGTGCCTTGTCCAGGATTAGCATCGATCGTCACCAGCGCCTATAGCCAGCTAGCTCCCACGTACGCCTTGGCTTTCCGTTGCCGTCTCCATCGATCGATCGGCTCTTGTGATCTCGAGCACTGGACCGGCGCGCGGCCGTGTGACAGCGAGAGCTTAGCTAGCTGCTTGTTGATAGGGACGGGAGACGCCCGTGTTCGCGTTGCAATCATCACGGCTTCGATCTTGTGATCTCGTACGCATGTCATCACGTTTTATTCTATTTCGATCCGGCTTGGCGAGGTTGGCTTCGGGCCTTGTCTCCGTACGTCTCGTGCCTTTGGCAGCTCACGCCACATCGAGGTCCCATCGCGGCATGCATGCGTGTCTCCGAAACGCTGCGTGTAAGGAAACCCGATGCTAGCTATGGCTCATCAGCCCTGTTTGATCACGATCGGATCTCGATCCGTTGCTTGCTTAGGCCGGGGCGGCGTGGTGGAGCCATATATGGGTACCTATTTGGACGAGTAATAGTGACAGGTTTTGATCTAGTACTACCAGCGTGTTACAGTTCCAGTCAAATCTGAAAGCCACCTGTAACTGTACATTATTATACTCGAAATTATAGGTTTTTTTTTACAGCTCAGGAGTAGTACAATGTAACTGCATCTGATAGGCAGGTTTGAAGTTCGAATTATATTGAGCTAGTGCTGCCTATGATTGCTGCTTGATTGCGATCCAACGTTGCAATGATTTTCGGTACTTTGACACCATTAAAGTTTAGAAGGACATTGTGCGCCTCAGTGCGTGGCGCGGATGGTGGCAGCCATTGCTCGATCGGATATTTGACGTGAAACTGAGCAGAAGCAGAGTGGCCGGCGAGATTGTACGCAGGCAGCAGCGAGTGGCGCCTGTAAAATCGGATTAGACATGGCTTCGTTTGGGCTGGGCTGGGTTGGGTTGAAGGCTGGATCGATCCCGTATGTCGTGTGGCCATATACTATCCAGTTCCAGAGTCCGGTCTGGAGGAAACATGCATGGCCGATATGCGGCGTCGTCGGAGTGACAGCATGACTTGCTTTCCGTTGAAAATCGCCGATCGCGAAACCTCGCGAGGTGCTGGACCAAGCCAGTCACCGGCAAGCCGGCAGGCACTGCATACGTGCAACAGTGCTGCCGGCGAGACGCGAGACGAACAAAAGCGGCACCTCGTCCTGGATCTTTAGCCGCACCAAAAACTGACCTAACCAGCCTTTACGGCTTTCGTCCCGACTCGACTCCAAGGCCCCGCGCATCATCGCGGGCATGCATGCAACTCATGCATGCCGATGCCAACCACGCCGGAAGAGGCAACTCCGGGCCCCGTCGCTCGTCGCGGGGCGGGCCGCTGCCGCCGTGGGGCCGACGGGAAAGTGCGTCCCTTTTCCCGGGTCACGAGGCCGGTGAGCGAACGGAAGGAACATTCAGCGGCGTGGGTGCATGCGTGCAAGCAAGCATGGGCACGCGGTTGACCCGTGGAGGCGAGGCCATGGGCCATGGCCATGGCGATGCGAGGTTGGGTTGGCGGCGAGCGCGGCGTCGCGTTGCGCTTGGCGGAATCCCGGGGGGCCGGGGACTTGACGGGGAGGGGACGGACGGGATGGCGCTCGCGCTGTGGGGCGTCGCCCGTTGGGGATGGGTTGGGCTCGCGATGCCTGCTTTGTTTAGGGGAAGGTTGTTCGACTCGATTCGGTCCGGCGGGCGGGTGTTTCGTCCCATCACGTCGCGCCGCAGCGCTTGGCCGGGCGGAAGGCCGCACCGTGGAGCACTGCTGGTGGAGGGAACGGAGTGGACGGGTTGAGTGACGGATTTGGTGGGTTCCGCTCTGCCGCATCTGCGCCGTTTCTTTCTTTTCTTGGCCGCTCTGATTAGCTCTCAGCTTTTATTCAATCTTCATCAGAGAGCAGATCAAACATCAGAGAGGAAAAGGAGTCCGTGTCACGCGAGGTTCATCAGTTAAATTTATAATTCCCACAAGAACCGACGAGTCAATGAATGACAGTGGCAGCGAGCACAGAGCACTGCTTTTCTCTCTCTCTCTCTCTCTCTCTCTCTCTCTCTCTCTCTCTCTCTCACTCTCACTCTCTGTATGTAGCACCAGATTATGTTGCTTCCATCGGGCTGCCATGGTAACATGAACTGTTGACAGTATATACAGATATACAGTGTGCCAACTGCCGATCCCGGTGTCCAATACTCCAATCTGCACAAGACTTCAGTTTCGTACGAGCTGGGTTGGCATCCATTTCCCATTTTGAAGCATGGCAAACCATTTTCGTAGTACACTTGTCACGTGGGCGCCAGACAGATTGACCGTGCTTGTTTCCAGCTTAGCTAGCGCCTCCCAAGTCCCAATGAGCTTGAATAGAGTATCAACGAGGGCGTAGCGTACTGGTGGTACTCGAGTCCTTGCCTGCAGTAAGATGACGCAAGAATAACCAGCAATCTTCAGCCAGTCCGAACGACACTTTGCGCGCTCCACTCGCTCGCTGGGCGATCCATCAGTAAACGGACAAAGTGCACGCTGCGCAGCAAGGAGCCTGTCCAATGTTCATGCGGGGGCTTGTGGCATCAGGCAAGATAAGTACTAACAGGGGCGTCGAAGTTGTCAAATTAAACAATTTACCATTCTCAGTTACTACTACCACCAGATATTGACCATGTACAGACTTAGAAATTTAAGATCGATTAACGCTCCTATTAGCTTCTCTGCGCTTAAAAAGGTCGTAAGCGGAGGAACACATGACATCTTCATACCCGTCTCTCGCTACAGGCTAGGATGAAGATTCCAAGTCTGCGAGTAGAGTCACTGTACTCGAACTTGCGACGGGTCACATTCAGATTAGGATTACTCACTCCGTCCAGTAGAAATTTATTTCTTAACTTTTGTTGAATACGACTTTGAGCAATAATTTTAATAAATTTAATTAAATTAATAATATAAATTATATATATATATATATTATAAAAATATTTTGTTGATGAATTTAAAAGTAAATACTAGGTTAAAAACTAGATATAAACTTCTACCCTGCAGGGTTTACAAAACCGGTCGGTTTTTACGGTTTTTGATGAAATCGGTTCGGTTCGGTTTAGAAGGTTGGTCGGTTTTTGGTTTAATACATTAAAAAAAATTAAAATTCAAAAACATTTGAAAATCCGAAAATGGACAAATCGGCCGGTAAACCGAAAAACCGGTGAAACACCGCTCGAACTGATTTGATTTTAAATTTTAAAAAAGTAATAAAAAAAACCAACCGGTAAACCGGTCGGTTTTCTATAAAAAAAATTTAATTTTTAAATTTGCTCAATTTTTTTGTTTTCCATGACCCCCCCCCCCCAAGCTGAGCCGATCCGAGCTAGCTACCGTCCCTTTGTTCGTCTTCAGAAACCACTTGGTGCGGGGAGCATCGATGGATTTACAGGAACGGACCACCGCAGATCACGCGGAATGTCGGGCACGGGGGTCCTCGTGTCGGCGCCCCCACCGCACCTACCGCTCCAGTTCCCAGTCTTCACATGCGAGAAGCTTGCATGGTGTAGAGCGAACGCTGCATGCGACGACCTGTTGCTAGTTGGCACTGTACTGTTAGAATAGCGCGCTTCATCACAATATTGAGCATTACAATACTCTAGTAGCGTCCAAATTACTACTTACTCGTACTTGTGTGATGAGTGTGCAAACCACTGCATGCACTAGACTAGGACTACACTATTTTCGCGGATTCTGCCCGGCCAACCGTGTTTGAATAGACTGTCTGAACTCACATGATGTGGAAGCAGGATTCAGGCATCATTGACAATTATGCGTTCCCTCCTTTTTCAATTGACCAAATCACTGCATCGATGATCGCCCCACATGTGTAGGACGAGACCCTGCTGCGAGTTACTCCTAACTCATGCCGCGCCAGAACGCACGACAAACATACCGATCGGAGCGTGTAGCCAGCGGGTGGAATCCATTGTTGTCTCGTTCCTCCTTCCTTTAACCCCTCCCCTGCCGGGCCATTATCGATCCGTGGAGAGGTCATCGGCAACGACCTACAAGTCCGGCGTAATCATGTGCGTTCCGTGGAAGGGGAACGAAGAATCTCCCTCGTTGTTTCAAATTCGAAATAACGATGCTGCGTGGACGGGCAAGCACTGCTGGTAGTGTGAAGTACCACGAGCTAGTAAAAGTCCACGGGGCCGGCAAGCGCACGATTACGGACTTGGTCCGGTAGATGCCGGCCGGGTGTTTCTCTGGATTTTGAATTCCAAGCATGCGTTGATGCACGCCGATAGAGAGGGTTTAGATGACGGGTGTCCTTGATCCGGTGTGCTGTTCTCTTTATCTCGGGTCGGCACACGAGATCTTCCCCCACTAAGCCAGCAGCATTGTTATCACGTACTTACTCTGTTTCAAAATATAAACATTTTTAACTTTGATCAAATCGATAATCTTTAATCTTAATTGTTAATAATAAAAATTTATAAAAATTTAGTACATACAAATTATATTACTAAATTTATCATGAAATAAATATTCATATTATGTAACTTTTAATATTAAATTATTTTAAGTTTTTTTAGATATTATTATTCAAAATTGAAAAAAATTGACTTTGATCAAAGCTAAAAATACTTATATTTTATGACGGAGTTAGCAGCCCGGAGTATGTTTGGTGATGTCGAATCCAGCAGGCAAGCCCAGTCACTCTGCTAATCTAACCACTTGCTCCTGTTTTCCACGTCCAGCTCCCCAGCTGCTTTTGAGGTAAGCTAGCTAGCGCACGGGGCTAGCTAGAGTTTAGTGGATTCGACGGGCGTGAGGACCTGAGGTGCATGAAGGGACGAAAAAGAAGGCCGCGTCTCGCGTGCGGGGAGTTGGGTTGGGACAAGCAGCGAGTGACTGACGGCAGGCTGGTCATGGCCGCCGCTCCGCGTGGCCGCGCGCTGCTGCTCGGCACGGCACCCGCGCGGAATGCCTCGCTCCTGTCCGTGTCGCCGAATGATGCGGCGTTGAACGTGGGAGGGCCGGATTTGGTATCCGGCTCTGCCTCTTCGCTCGGTACGGCACTGGACGACTCATCACTTCCGGTCGCCGCTTTATTAGTTTGTGCAGAAATTCATTAGATCAGAGAAATATCAGCTGAAAAAATCACGGAAGAAAAAAGGAATGAGTTCTTTTCTCTTTTGTTTGTGTGAGTGCGTTTAAAGAGTTGAAAATTTATAATAAAAATTAAACTGCATGCTTTATGTAGAGGTCGAAAACACATTATGACTGTGACGGTGACGAAAGTGAAGCGAGCGGCGGACGTCCCTCCTACTCCTGCTGCTTGGCACGCACGCTCACCGCCGGTTAGGTCCATATCGGGTGTACGGGCAACTGATGCAGACTGCAGAATGAGGTCCACCTCGCATCTGGCCGATCATTGCGATCAGAAGGATGCGCGCCATCGGGGACGATGAACAACGCCGGGCTTTGCTGCCGCTCAAATCTGATATGGGCTCTCTCTCCGTTAAGAGGCCGGTACAAGGCCCATGTACGTTACCCTTTCGGAAAGGACGGCCCGTTTTATTATCGCCCTGGCGCGACCTGGGAAGGAGGCTCGAAACGACCCGTTTTCTACGGAAAAAATCGTTGCATTGCCCAACAGGCCCCTCTGACGGCCCAATAAAGCGACGTCAGGGTTGATTAATATTTAGCTGTTTTTCTGATCCACTTAACTATTTCAAGTCCGGATTTGTAATGATTTTCTGTTTAGTGCATTTAATACAATTTCATTTTGTAAAACTCAACATTTTGGCACCCTTCAACATTTTATATGCTTTATTTGTAATCCACGTCCAGACTTCCTTTAACTACCTTCCGCAATAGGGATATCTTTACTGTGCCGTTTTTCTCTCTCTTTCCTTTTTTGTGACGAAGTTTTTTTTTTCTAGTTATGTTCTTTGGGACTCACCTTTCAGGTGGCACCAATGATGCGCCATTTTGATCCCTATCATAAATTTTTTTAAAAATCAGTGGACAAATGTTGACCAATTTTCCCATTTGGACATCAGGTTATCGCTTTGGGACCATCTTGTCTACTTACACGCTACTCGCTTGGCGCTACATGTCACTGTCATTCTCCTCCTCCTCTCATGGTCTAGAGCTGCTTATCCATTCTTCTTGGGAAAAATCAGCCGATCCCATTCCTCTCCACAAGCTAGATCCGATCATCCATGCATGGCTTCTCCGGGCATGCTTACCATCAGCACCACGCCATATGTCTCGCAAGGTTGCAGCCGCCGACCAAGTAGCAGCGCCGTGCCGAGGTCGAGATCCTACTTCCTCTGCCAAAGCAGCCAACCGATCAAGCCGCCGGCCGGCGGAGGAGGAGGTGATGAGAAGAAGAGCTCGCGGTGGGCTGCCACGGCCGAGAGACTGTACGGCAACGTGGTCAAGGCGGGAATGGCGGCGCGGGAGAGCCTGAGCCCCAAGCGAAAAGGGGACTGGAAGGACGTCACGCTCATGAGCTTCTCCTTCGCCGTGTACGTGTACATCTCCCAGAAGCTCGTGTGCACGTACTGCGCTTGGCTCTCCATGATGAATCACCGATAACTTCTCAACGAGATGTTATGTTATTCCTCTTGCCACAGAGCTTGAGTTACTGTAAGTATATATCCTGGCAGTCAGATGTCTTCAGGCTGTGCTTGTCGTATGTTACTCCCTTCAATTTTAAATTATTCACGCCGTCAACTATTAACATCAACTTTAACTATTTATATTATTCAAAAAATTTGTTCTAATATATAAAATTATTAGTTGTGATTTAAATTTCACTAATGATAAATCAAATTATAACAAAATTTTTCATATTTGAACAAATTTTTTGAATAAAACGAATAGTCAAAATTTGATGTTAGAAGTGAACGGTGTTAATATTTTAAAACTGGAGAGAGTAATATTTAGCTTGATTAAAGCTCTTGCTTATTTTTGGGCTAAATCGTTTTGAACAAATGAAGAAGATCATGGTTTGTGTCACTCTGTTTCTCAACACTGCCAAAAGCTCTTGAAACAGTTTCAGACAATTGATGGAACAGAAACAAAATTGCATACTTTAGATTTTTTTAGATAGTGGAAATAGATTTCCGGCCGCTGCACCCGAGGGAATGCACAAAGCCGTTCGTTACAACTCTGAACTCTTAGGCTCAACAAACCACACGAAAATTTAACGAGAATCAGACTATGATAGTCAAGATCTAAAAACCAGCAAAGAATCCGACTAAATCTTCGATTCTATTCTTGAAATTCCAATCAATTACTTTAGATAAAAGAAGCATTGGCGTTACGTACATATCTCTCCTGCTGTATTCCTCAAATACTGTACTCCATTCTCGGGGATGATTAACTCTATCTCAGCTCACCTACAGGCTACTTAATTACTAGGACAACAGATCTGACGAGTAGTCAGGCTTTGTTACTCAGCAGCGTGCCGTTAATTATTTGTTAGAGGTTGATGATCCAAGCGACTAGGTAGGCCAAAAGCGTCAGAGTCCTCTTCCCAACACCTGTCTGTCTGAAACCTTCTTCGAATATCACTCAGCACAGACGGCACCAGGGCACGGTTCTCACCGCGGCTTCCTTGGCAAGCTGATGTTGCCAATCTCCTGAAACGGCGAGCGCTTAGGGATCACGCTGGGCTAGTGCTTCACGTGGCAGATGAGGACCTGCTTCTCCTTCTCCTTGCCGCATTCCTGCGGTCGGTGGTGCTGAGGCTTTGCTCTTGGGTTCTCCAGCTTGAATGCTTCTGACCATTGATCTTGGCTGGCGACTGGACGCGTTGGAAAGTGGGCTTTGAACATGTGTAGTTTGCTTTGAAGCCCTGAGATCTTCCTCTGCAGGTTCTCCACTTGTTGCTCCGACGCTTGTGCCCGGGTTTTCCACTCTTGCAACTGACAAACATGTGAAAATTCTTGTTTAGATGACTACCGCAATGACTGACCTTGCTAAAACATGAACTAGTACTAAAATGCAGAACACATATTGGTGTAGATTGCTCTGCATCAAGTTCCTGATTCCAAGGAATAAATTAAGCAAGACTCTGAAAATAAACTGTAAATAGTACAAAGTGCTATGATTAGAGTTCATCACAACCTCTTCAATTCAGAATTTTTTTTTGAAATGGCAATAAAGAGGCAAACAACGTAATAGATGCGCAACAGCTAGTCATTGGAACATGTAGCACTTCATCAGTTACTAGTGTATGACCATAGTTATATTTACTTGAGAGTTCAAGGACCGTATACTGATCTCAGAAGTAAGAGTACGATGCTGCCATGAATCCCTGGAAGACTGCAGCTCTTGCATCTCCAACCTGACCTGCTCCAACATGCCTTGCATCTTCGTCCATTGCTCTGATTCTGCCTTTACTTGCTCCATTATCCTCCCCACAATCTCCCTGCAGTCGCAGCAGATTCCAGAGCCCACCAATTTGCACTCTTCAGCCATGATCTGTTGAGGAAAGTAACAATTACGCAACGAATTTTTGCGAGCAACATTCAATACATCTAGCATTGCTTCAGTTAAACTCAAGACAGAAAATGGTTCGGTGCACAAGAACTCTCAGCGAAAAACGTTTCTGGGACATAGCAATAGAGTGCGTAGATGGGAGAACGCAATACTAAAGCCATAGCATCGCGTCTTCAACTGGCTCAGCAAAGTACTGAAACGACATTCACATTCACCCCAATCAACTTCAGTGGACTAGTAAGCACATCCACATGAGCAGATAGAAGTATGTCCCAGTTGAGATACGATCTTAGTTCGATGCGAAAGCAACTCGACGAATACGTGCCCTGGTCCCTATGGCTGGCACTGGCCAGGGAAAGCTTGCTTTCTTAATTGTGGGGGCAACATCTCCTATGCGAAGGTCTGTGGATTCAAAGGCAAGTAGTGTAACGGCTTTGCGCAAAGCGGTGGGTACTTCCGTTGCTGCTCCAACACGTGCCTGCTGTCTTAACTGAAACTCAGTTCCTCCCTTAGCAATTTCAAATTTTCACGTCAGACCACGTCGATCATCTGCGTTCCTTCTTCAAACACGCCGTACCCATCGGCGTCGACTCATTCATCCGTGGAACAATCAAGCGCGACGTCGTCATGCTTGAGGCCCTAGCGATTGCATTTGTTGGACAAGATATAGTTCGCAGATAAGTATATACCCAAGTGCCAAGTACCGTTGCAGCCTACTAGAAACCAGCAACCACACCAACGAAACAATTTGAAGATATTCTACGAAAGCTTCTCACATGACCACTGACCAATTCAAACATATGCGGGTGGTCTCGCAATCTCAGTGTGGGAGTAAAAGCTATCTTTTGAATCACTAGGAGAAGTAACGAGGTGGAGCTCGCGAATAGGGTCACGCTTCTCACAAATGGTCCCATCCACCACACCAGAAGATTAACAGTAGCACAGTATCAATCCAAAAAGTGCACGCGATAGTACGACACTACTTAATTAACCCCTATAGCCACAATGCGTTTGGTCCGGAGCGCGCCGTGCCAATCCAAAGATCCGTGTGGCCCCAGCGGATCATCGGCCAATAAACTCATCTTCCTACGAACCCCAGTGCTAAACCCTGTGCAAGTGATCCCCACGGCACAGCAGTGCCATTCGCACCAGGGATTTCAAATTTAACTCGCGTTCTCTCCCCGTCCCGGATGAGACGACACCAGCCTAATCGTGGGTTGGTTAATGCCTTAATGGTGTCAAGTGGAGTGGAGTCGCTGATCAGCCGTGCCCCCAGGTCAACGACATTCATTCGGGGGGCCAAGACTAACCGCGAATCGCCGGGTCCTAATCATGCGTTCCGAGGAAGCAAAGATTGTCGAAGCAGTACGCGAGCGAATTTGAATGTTACTACTGCGGAGTACCTTCTGCTGCCGCTGATGCTTCTCCGCCGCCATGGTCTGGCCGTGCACGTAGAGAGCGGTGTCAAGGCCAGACGGCGGCACGTTGCCGGTGGTGCTCGCGTTGCTGTCTCCGCTCCAGCTCCTCTGGCTGCTCGCGCTCGCCTTTCGACTGTGCCGGTCGCCGGATTTCCTGGACCGGCAGCCGGCGCTGTCACCGGCGGCGACGGCTTCCAGGCGACGACTGTACTCCGCCATCCTCTCCTGCATGCCCTTCGATATACCCTCCATCTTCATCCTCAGCATTTCAACCTTCAGTACGCAGAGCGTGCACTGCATTTCACGTTCAGTCATCGGCGATGAGAAACAACGATACAACATAGGCATAATTAAGGACTTGGCACTGTGGACGCGTACATCAGAGGTGTTGGCGCTGTGGACGCGTTCATCGTAATCGCTGCGCTCGGGTTGCGGTGGTGGCAGCGGGGCGACGGGCAGGGCGATCTCGCGGATGTCCTTACGCAGGGCTCGGCGTCGGGTGGCGGCATCTTCTCGAGCCGCCGGCGGAGGGAGGACGCCTCGCGATCATGGAAGGTTTGGTAGCCATCAAAACAGACTTCACCGAGTTTCCATGCCACACTTCCGGCATGGCAAAGTTTGGTAGCCAACAAAACAGACCCTTAATTCCTCAAAATTCAAAAATCGTTAGGATCGTCCGAGTTTCCAAGCCACCTAGCGAGAAGGCCATGCATTAAGGACAAAAGTTGTTTGCTCCCGGAAAAGCGCCGCTTTTATATCGCGTCCAGCAGTTTCGCATATATAGCGAGCGTCGTCTTTCCCCTTTCGACTTGTTCTGTTCAGTTGAGACTTGCCGTCAAAAACAGAACTCCGGAACCGAGGGCTCGTGATGCCTGCCAATCTCGACGATGCCTCTGCAACCCTCGACGACGACGATGTCCCCGTTCTTCCTCTACGATGAAAAAGAGGGCATCGACGATGCCCCTGCCAACCTCGAGGGCGGCTGGCCCCGCGGCGGCCTGAGCTGCCCCGACGAGCTCAATAACGTCGTGCCGGTGGAGTACTTCAACTTTGCCAAATTCTCCGCGGACAATGCACCGGACGACGTCCTTGGCTTGGATGGCGGCGCGTTGAGCGACACGTCCGGCCACGCCGCGCCCACCTCGGCACAGCCGACGGCGTCTGATTCTGCGGGCCCGTGCGGCGCGCTGGACGGCGCCGCCGCCACTGGCTTCGTGCCGCCGTTCCCGCAGCCAGGCTTCGTGGACGTTCTTGACATAGACTCCTCGCCGCCGTTGCCGGACTATCTGAGCTGCCTTGTTGCCACTTTCCTCGCTCCGTCGTGGCCGGCGCAGCACACTCTGTACGGGGTCATCCCTGATTTGGCGCCGCCATTGCCGGCGCAAGACTCGGAATCGCTGAACTGCGTTGTTGCCCCTTACATGGCGCCGCCGTTGCCGGCCCCCGACGTCGCCCCTCGCTCCGTGCCGTTGTTGCCGACGCAACACGCGGTGGCCGGCGCTGTCGTCCCTGACACCGCGCCGCCGCTGAAGGCGCACGACACGGTGCCACCAGCTGGGCCGCCCGTGACGTGCAGCACGTCGTCCGGCTGCGTGTCATCAATGCCCTGGGAACACGAGTCGGCCTGTGTCGTGCCAAGGAAACAACGTCACCGATCAGTCACCCGTCGCAACCCGACCTGGCTGCCGAAGTCCCAGTTTTATGAGAAGCCACCAGCCGCGCCTCGCGCCGCTCTCAGCAGCCTCGAAGCCGGCGGCAGCGGCAAGTCCCCTGTGGTGAAGCGCCGGAGGAACAGGGAGCGCGACAGGGTGTGCAGCCACTGCAGTACCACGAAGACGCCGCAGTGGCGCGCGGGTCCGCGCGGCCCTGGCACGCTCTGCAACGCCTGCGGTCTCCGTTACACGGACAAGGGTTCGTTGTTGGAGACGTACCGGCCCACGACCAGCCCCAGCTTCGACAGCGGCAAGCACTCCAACCGCCAGAGCAAGGCTGCAAAGATCATGGAGAAAGCGGAACTCACGAAGGTGATGGATGACAGGTATCGGCGCCGCCTGTCAGAGACGAGTCCATGAACATTTGTACGTGCATATCTGACAGGTTTGTGGGTTGTGACATCCAGTCGTTTCTATGGTTGGTTATTACTTTAGTTGTATCTGTTATCAGATCCTTAGGTTTGCTAGTTAGGTCGTGTTTGGGATTAGCTAGATTATGGCAATCTAAATTATATAACGATAGTGATTCTAAACACGTCAGTTTTGTTCTAGATTATAAAAACTAAAAATCTTGATTATAAATTATCTTCATAATATAGATTATAATAATCTCTGATGGCACCATCTTAGTTTACCTTATTGATGATGGATATTCAGATCGTGATTAACTTAAGTTTTGTATCCTTAACAGACTCTTTTATTGAATCCTGATTGTAATGGAGGAATTTATCTTATTATTATATTTTTTCTGTGAAATTTCTGTAATATTCATGTGAAATTTTTACGTTTTAAACGTGGCCTGGTTACTCCTAGTTTGTTTTACATTGGTTCTGTTAAACATGCCAAATTAAGTTAGATAACGTTCAAGGTGATATTATTGGGTTATCTTCGTCTATGGTTATAATTTTATGCAATTTTTTTGTCATCTGATTATCTACTTCAGAGCAGAGAACTCCAGTAAATCGTACTTTCTCTGTCTCATAAAAAAATATATTATTTTTTGATTTTTAAATTTCAAGTTTGATCACTTGTTTTATTCAAAATTTTTTTGAAAATATAATTTATTTTATTGTGAATTGTTTTATCATTAGAAATACTATAAGCATGACATATTTGTTTTTTATATTTGCAAAAAAAAATTAAATAAGACGCGTGGTCAAATATAGTTTTTAAAAATCAAAAAATGATCTTTTTTATGGGACGGAGGTAGTACTTCTGGTAAAGCACCAGCTACTAAGGTTTACAAAACCGCTCAAAACCGACTGGTTTTCGGTGAAATCAGTCGGTCCGATTTTATTAGATGACCGGTTTTTGTTTTAAAAATTTTTTAAAAAAATAAAAATTTGAAAAAATTTGGAATACCAAAAACCGGTAATACCGGTCGATAAACTGGTAAAACCGGTCGGCTAACCGGTGAAACCGGTCGGTTTTAAATTTTGAAATCTGAAATCGTAAAAACCAAAGAAACCGACCACTTAACCGGTGAAACAGCTCGGCTAATCTGTGAAACCGCCTGATTTACTTATAGCACTTTGTTCAAATTTTGAATTTTTGATTTGAAGCAGTTTTCGATCGATTTTTCTGTTTTTTACCGGTTTAAACGAAATAGTAAACCCAGCCAGCTACAGCCTACAGGTCGTTAGAGCATGTGCTACTAGCCTACTTTGCTATTATGTCACATGCAGCCAAAACAGCAAAACTCAATATCTACGAGTAGTTCTTTCTGATGATATTAGCGATAGCATCGCCTGCTTCAACGTTGGCGCATCCATTACACCTAGCCGCCACGGCCACGCTCAAATCTGAGCCTATAATGTTTCCCACAAACAGGGGTTTTTTCCTGAACGAATGCACCAGGTGGATTTTCAGAGTTTCAGTCACCTAATCAGCTCTGAAAGAGCGAGAGAACAACGGCTTTTTCTCTGTCCAGTTCCACATAACACGACGATTGAACTGCTTTTCTCCTCGGGATAAAGGTGTCTACCACGCGTCTCTGTCTATCAATTTTCTGTTTCAGGATCGACCCTTCTTCGTTCGTGCCCTGTATGTCAGCATCCATATATTTGTTCCCTTTCCGCGGTCGGTGAATTACTAGCAAATGTGAAGAGTGATCGCTCGGTTACATGACGATTCTGTACGTTGTAATGTTACTAGAAGAAACTATTCGACTTGAAAACCTAGCAAAAATATCTGTCGAGCAGGCGGCACGAATGGAGCCTCTTTTTCCCTAAAGCGAGACCATTCAGGCCAAAAGGTAATCGCCAGATCAACCTATCCATCAAACGGCGCTGCAGTACTCCCAGTCTAGTGCCGTGTAGTGCCAATCAGCTCCGGCTCGCCGGAGAATAAATAAACTCCGGCGCGTGGAGCACGCTGACTTCCTGCCTTCCTCACGCTCACGCCTCTCTCCCGCGCAAGGGAGGAACTAGGCCGTAACCTAACATTCCCACGGAGGAGCGCGTCTCCCTCGATCAGTCCTGCCCGAACCGAGTGGATCGGCTTGATCAGGTAAGTGGGTCACCTTTTCCATTGCTGGCCTGGCCTGGCCTGGCCTCCTAGTGACCTATATCTTCCGTTCGAGCAAATTACTTATTTTTCTCTGTTTTGAGAAACTATCTCTTATTTATCCTCTAAAAATTTATACTTCTCATATATATTTAGAATTTTAAAACTCTCTCTTTTATCTCTTTTTTCCATATTTTTTGAGTTTGTAGGGCAATTTTATCCTCAACAACCTATCCCTTATTTACCCTTAAATTGAATAAATAAAAAATATTATTTTTATTTTTCTTTTTAGATTAATAATTAATAAAAAGTCAAAATAATATGAATAATATAATAACATAAGACAACACTAACTTTACATATTATTGTATTATTTCAAATGATATTATAAATGTGTTAAGTTATTTTCTATAATGTGTAAAATTAATATTGTTGCGTACTTATGTTTTTATATTATTATATTATTCATATTATTTTGACTTTTGATTAATTATTAATCTAAAAAGAAACATATATGATTTTTTCTTCATTTATTTAATTTGAAGGTAAATAAGGGTAGCTTGTTGAGGGTAATATTGTCCATAAACTTAAAAAATTATAGAAAAAGAGGATAAAAGGGATAGATTTTTAGAATTCAAATATATATAGGAATAAGAAACTTTTAAAAACAAATAAAGGATAAGTTTTCAAAACAGGGGAAATAATTTCTATACCCGGAACGCGCGTCCCGCACGTTGCCGTGCTCCGATTGGCACGTACCCACCCGGGTCCCAATGGCGCGCTGACACGTCGGGATCGGCGAGAGACCGGCGGCGAGAGGCGTGTGGTGAACACGCGGTGCGCCGGTAAACAATCCGTTTCCCGCCCGATATTGCGACTCCGGCCTGGACTCCAGCCACGCACGCTGCGTACCGAGCCACGGAGCCAGTGCAGGCTAGCTTCTGCAGCCGGCAGGGCGGCGGCGAAGAATCCACGGAGTCCTCGAGCCGTCACGCGACCGTCGCCAGCGCGCAGGGACGCGCGCGCACGCGCGTATCCTTTTCGCGATTCGCATGCGGCCTATTTATAGAGCCCGACCCCGAGACGGGCAATCCAAGCAAAGCAAAGCAGGTGACAGCCGCAGAGGGATCGAGGCTGCCAGCCGGACGTGCGCCGTTGCCGTTTCACGTCAGAGGTACGTAGCCACGCCTCGATCGCTCGCCTTTCCATTTTGGCCTGGGTTCTGGCTTTCATCACGGAGAACATTACGAGACTGTTCTGCATGTTGGGCCATCCGATTCTAACACACTCTTGCCGAAAGCAGTAAATTGGAGTGGTTTTTGCAACACAATGTAAGAAGGTGCATGGGTGGGATTTTTTTTAAAAAAAAAGATTTATGGTTGGGAATATCAAACTCTAAAGAATAACAACACAATCTAACTAAATATTTGTGGAAACATCTAGCAGCTTCAAGTACAAATAATTGAGATTGGACGGCTGGAAATAAGAAACAGGGACGCATCAATGCCTTCTGATTGCTCTTCCTTCCACGTAAAAAAAAAAAGCCAACTTCACCCTGCACGTCCAGGACACATACGGGTGGTGTGTTTTTTTTTTTTTGACCTGCAGACCTACTACTAGCAAACAAGTGATTCCACTTTGTCTCAGAGTTTAAAGACATAAAATTGGCAACGAACTCCACTGTAGCTAGCCACACAAGCTGAGAACGAGCTGCCCACTTTCTTATCATTGTAATAATTTACGTCCCTGTGCTTACTCCAAACTGCTAGTTGGTTAATATCATGCCGCCACTAATAGCATGTTAGTGCCGATACATATATACTCCAGTACATATATAGTTTGCACTTCATTGATGCTTTCAGGTGCTATAGTTTACTATACTTCAACATAAAGCAGACAGCGAGAGAGAGTCAGTGATGTACGGACTTCGTTGCAAAAAAACGTGGTAACGCAAAATGGACAAGTGATCAAATTAAGCTCACAAAAGAAAGAAACTGTTTCTGGCCGAAAGCAGTAGCACCGAATTCTTGATGGGAATATTAATAACGGAGCCGGTTCCACTGGCCACTGGCAGCAACGGCGGCGGGGTGCATTGCCCCCTGCCGCTCGGCAGTGGATCTCATTCCACAATACTCCATACAATTTGTCCTCAAAAGAATAAAAAAGGCCTATATGACTGAAAAGAAATAGGAGTATATAATTTTCCTATCATCCTTGGCAACAAATTTTAAATGGCTCCCTTTCAGTCTTTGGTTAATAAATGTCATTTTAACTCTATAATTAAGTTTTCATACCTAGGACAGATGGACAATAGCTAGGATGACATTTTAGTGTGTTCAAGTGATTTATCCCCTTCTTACTGTACTCATGTATCTAGAAAAGACAGTAGTACTGGTCAGCATTGTCCTGAATCTTTTTCAGGGTGCATTTCTAAAAAAAAATCCAAAAAAGGAAATCTTATTATGTAGGAGTACTGTACAGGATGAAGTCTAGTTCTCTTTTCGTAATTATCCTTGGAAGGAGTGATATGATGGAGGACCTACGCGCGCGCACTCTCCGGTAGGGAAACCAAGAGGATTTGACGCCTTTACAATTTTCCCACCTTGAATAACGGGAAGTGTCTAAACTCTAAAGCAGATAACAAAAAGGAAAGAAAGGGCACCCAAATGAAATGACATGAACTGCAATACTACTCCGTTACCGGACAGTCAAGTTGTAGTAGCCTAGAACCTCGAAATACTCAATACCCTACCTTTTGGACGACGATCATTTGGCTGAGTGGCAGACAGCCAAGTTATGCATGGTTCGGATATCATAAAGCTGTTAGTCGTCTGAAGTATTTGCTGTTGCTACATTGCCTTTAAATTGCTGTAAGTACAAATTTACCAGATCACACTGATGATAGACGCCAGCCTGAAACGTTCAGTTCGCATGCAAGCACTCACCAGATCTAGGTTCCCCGGGCCGTCTACGAGAATCTACGTGCACTACCCGACTCTTTGCCGAGTGCATTAAAAGTTTACCGAGTGCAATTTTACGAGCACTCGTTTGCTGAGTGTCACAACAACAATGCACGACGTAAAAAAAGACACTCGCAAAGCCTTTCTTTGTCGAGTCTCATAGTTCCAGCACTCGACAAACCTTCGGTACCGTGCACTCGACAAAACTGACATCTGTTTGCGACTGTTACGGTTTGTCGAGTGCCTATATTTGACACTCGGCAAAAATCGGCTCTTTGCCGAGTGCCGGTCTTTAACATTTGGCAAAAGACTATTTTGCTGAGTGTATTGCCGAAACACTCGGCAAAAAGCTATTTTACTACACTCGGCAAAGAATTTGATTTTTTTTCTCCTCTGCCCTTCTAACTTTTTTTTCTGCCCACATACTATATATGCTACTCATTAAAATTTGGTACATTTTTCGATATTTTTGCTATATTTAGTTAATTTATTTTATTTAATAGAATTTTTAGAGATAAGTCAAATTTGAACTGCAAATAATTCGAATAATGCAATAAAATAAATAAAAAAAATTATATTCATGTTATTGAGTTTAATGTGAGGCTTTATCCGGGAAGTAATAAAAAATTTCAAATATATTTGTCCACGAAACATGACCATAAATGTGTAGCTGAATTGTTTTAAAATTCTATAAAAAAACACACAAAGTCTGAAAATCATGAGATTTGTCAAGATCTCATGATATCATATGTGGAACATGTGATAAAAAATTAAGAGCGTTTCGCACAAGTTGTCACGTACGCTGCTAAGAAATCGAAACATCTCCAAACAAGAATCTTACTATTGAGAAAGATTTCTTGAGATTTAGAGTCAAAGTGATGGTCGAGTTGAGGTTTCACTTCAAAACTTTTTTATAGGAAATAACCAATATAGATTGTTTCATGTAAAATTTTGGTGAATTTTCGGATCCGTTTGATAATTTTAATCAATTTACTACAATTATAAAATTTTAATTGGTATAAAATGATTTTGAGGTATAACTGCATGAAATAATAGTCTAATATTCGTGTAAGCCGATCGTATGAGAGACGAGGTCGTGAGACAACGTGTCGAAGATTATGATGCTGATGGCGAGGTAGAAGACACGTTAAATGACTATTATGAAGCACACTTCACTGAATAAGGTAGGGAGGAGGAGCCAGAGGCAACCGCAAAGGCGTATTCCAATATGTTGACTGCGGCACAGAAACCTCTTTACGGCCGGACAAAGGTTTCTCAACTGGATGTCATTGGACGCCTAATGGCCGTAAAGTCCTACTTTAGCTTGAGTCGAGATGCGTTCGATGTTATGTTGACAGTTTTTGGCAGCATGCTTTTTAAAGATCATATTCTGTCAAATAACATGTATGAGACATGAAAAATCTTTTGTCCACTTAAGATGGCATATGAGCAAATATATGCTTGTCCGAAGGGGTGTATCTTATTTAAAAAAGAACACGCGGAAGCAAAGTACTGTGCAAAGTATGGATCCTCTAGATTCCTGAAGGTAGACTCTGATGATGGTCATAAGAGGCAGCTCGCGGTACCCGTGAAAATCTTACGGTACCTTTTATTCATATCGAGGATCCAACGGCTATACATGACTGAGAAATCTGCGAAACAGATGATGTGGTATAAAAATGAACGTCGATACAATCCTGAGAAGCTAGTACATCCTTTTGATGGTGAAGCATGGATCTATTTTGATGTGATTCATCGCGACAAAGCTTTAGAGGCTCGAAATGTACGTATTGCGCTGGCAACAGATGGGTTCAATCCTTATGAAATGATGGCCGCCTCATATAATTGTTGGCCTGTGTTTATCATCCTCTCAATTTACTCCCGGGCGTCCTCTTTCAACGACAAACATATTTTTGTCGTTGATAATTTTTGAGCACCTGGAAGATAAAATAAGTGTGTTCATGGAGCCTGTGATTGATGATTTGCTCGATGCTTGAGAGAAAGGGGTCTAGAGGTATGATCGAGCTACAAAGAGAAACTTTAAAATGTATGTTTAGTACCACTACTCTCTGCATGACTTCTCGACGTATGGGATATTCTGCGGTTGGTGTGTTCACGGGAAGTTCTCATGCCCAGTATGCAAGACAGCTCTGCAGTTCATTTGGTTGAGGAAGGGTGGCAAGTATTCTTCGTTCGGCAAGAAGCACGGGCGGTACTGGATTGGCGACAGCACACTCGACACGGTCAGTACTCCCTCTCTCTCAGATTCGAGTAAAGAGCACGAGTTCAAGCCCGGCCATACGCGTACGACCAGCCACTGCACAGTCCTAGATAGAGGCAATCCAGGTTACTTCCATTTTATTCATCGTTCTTTGATTTTAATATACCTTTGCTTTGCATTGTAATATTGAGGTAAAATATTGTAGACCGAGCTGGCACAAGAGAGGAGGCTAAGGGAGGAGATGGCGGCGATGATAGAGGCCGATCGGTAAAGGCAAAAGGCCGAGCGGCAGAGTGATGAGGACATCACTTCTGCAGACACAACCAAACCAATTGCACAAGAAGGACCCATGACACGAGCTCGAGTGCGTCAACTTAATTATCAGGTCAAGTCATTTCTCACTGTCTATAGTAGTTCTTCTCAGAATGGGTACTACTAAATCCTTGTGGTGATTTTGTTATGATTAGGAATATGGGAGGAGCACCAGGACCATAAAGCAAGATCGGACCATCAATCAGGCTGGATTGTTTCGGTCATAACTTTTCACTCCGGATGTTGTTGAAGGCAAATGAGTACTCATAGGAAAGATCTCAAAGTCTACTTTCAGATGGGTCCAATCTCAGCTTCAAACTCCTCTAGACGTGATCAAAATCGTCAGAAAAGCGTTCGGACCTCCAGTCATGGGCTGAGGCCCATTGTATCCAGTTTAGTCTATTAGGGGCCCTCTCTAAGTTAGGGTTTGAGTCCCCCCACGCCTCTAGGATGTCTTCCCACTATATAAACCTGTGGCAGCTGTCATTTGAGGGTGAGTTTTGTTCAGATGCAAGTTTAACTTTAGCTACTTCCTTGTAAACGCGTGTGTCGACGAGACCACCCGATTTGCTTGATTCAGAACCCCAATTTCGTGATTATATCCAGATCTGTGAGTTGTCTACTTGTTCATCTTGTTCTTGCTTGTTCTCGATTGCTCGCAGGTTCAGGGTAGTTCTTGGCACAGCAAGAACAACAACAAATCGAAGCCGGTGTACCTGTTGCTAAGGCGCAGCAACCCTGTTGGTTGTTGTAGTCGGACAGCTAACGTCGAATCCCCCCTAAATCGAAGCTATCCTCCTCTCATCGAAAGATCGGGATCAGCCTCTGCCATACCACAGAGGATGCAGCAGATGTTTCACTGGATACAAAGTCTTAACGAGAGGATGGGTCAACCTCTGCCACCGGAGCTATTCTCTCCTCCACCTCCTCCTGCAACTACTCTTGTAAGTATAAATATTTTAAGTTGCTTGTTTCTACTTTAAATTTTGTCTAACATATGCAATTTTTTCTTCTTTGTACAGAATCAATCAGCGGTATCGAATCAATCGCCTCATACGCTGCAGTGGCCATGTAGTTGATCTGTGTGTGAAGATATTGAACTATATGTGAAGCTATTGGAATATGATACATGTTTATTGTGTTTTGTATGAGACTTGTTTATATAAACTGTTTGTGATGTGATTTATATGTTTTTTTGTTATATAAATTGACTGTGATGTGATATATAGTTTGTGGTTTATATAAACTGACTGTGATGTGATATATTTGTGATTTTAGCTGATTTTAAAATTTTAAAATTTAATATTTATCGAGTGTCTGGGTAAAAACACTCGGCAAATACTAAGATTTTGCCGAGTGTATTTACCCAAACACTCGGCAAATATTAAATCTTTGCCGAGTGTCGTGTTCTTGTCACTCGGCAAACAAAAAGAGTTTGCTGAGTGTTACATCTAGGCACTCGGCAAACATTTCGTGAGACAGTCACTCGGCAAACAAAAAATTTTGCCAAGTGTCACATCCAGGCAGTGGGCAAAATTTTCGTCACTGTTTTCTGTCTGATCAATCTATTTTTTTTCGAGTGTCTAAAGGACACTCGATAAAGTTTTTACTGAGTGCCCGACAAAAAACACTCGGTAAATGACTCTTTGCCGTCAAAAGATAGTCCGAGGGACCTATGCCGTAAGCGGCACTCGACAAAAATGTTGCCGAATGTTTTTGACTTTTTGCCGAGTGCCTTTATCACTCCACAAACAGAGGGCATTCCGGTTGTGAAGCTGAGTTTTTATCCAGGCCTAAGCCAATCAACCAGCCATCCTACACGGAATGGATTCTCCTGCCAATTCAAGGATCCCCATCCCCTACACCCTGGTCAAAAGTGTCGTCCCAAATCTGTGTGGCCGCCTGCAAGTCCCGGCCCGTTCCCCCCGTATACCTTCGCCGTGCTGATCCGAAACTCTATCCGATTGCCTCTCGCTGATTCAGCCGGTCCATCCAACGCTCGCCAGCCTCTGCAGCCACCCGGTCATCTCATCTTACGCCGGAGTTCGCTTCCTGTGTCGTTTCACTTTCAGCGGACGTTACATTTTCTCTCCTAGCAAACAGGGGAACCTCCCGTGTCTGACGGGCATTTTCCTTGCTTTTTCGCCGTGACAGCTCGTCAGGTCCTGAACTCCTGATAAGCAGGCGCTCCAATTGGGGAGCCGAGGCCGGCGTATAAGTACGGGAGCATCTGGCATCTGCTGCTGGACGTTCGTCTCTCTCCCTTTGTGCATGTGAGTGTGCGAGAACGCTTGGAACATGGAGAACGGCGCTGCTGGTGCGACGAACGCGGCTGAGAAGCACATGGCGGTTCCTGTCGCTGCGGTGGCGAACGGTAGCGGCGAGGAGAGCAAGGTGGAGGATCCGCTGCCGGCGCCTGCATTGCCCACCAGCGGACCGAGGAAGAATGGGCTCTTTATGTTCGTCATGAACATCAGGTGCGTTAATCTTTTGCCGGTCGCTGGATCATGCCATGCTTGCACTGGTGACCGATGCGGTTGGAACTTGGAACTGGTTGCAGGAGTGTCTTCAAGCTGGACGAGCTCGGATAGGAGGTGCTGCGCGTCGCGGTGCCGGCCTCCCTGGCGTTGGCGGCTGACCCGCTCGCCTCCTTGGTGGACACAGCGTTCATCGGCCGCTTAGGTAATACATTTCCACGCCCGCGTAAAATACGTCTGGTCAACAACTTTGGTTTGTCATTAAAAACTTAATCTTGTTGGAAAAGGCAAAAGCTGAAGTATTTATGCTTTCGCCAGGCTCGGTGGACATCTCTGCTGTTGGTGTCTCGATTGCCATAGTTAACCAAGTCTCCAAAGTCTGTATCTACCCTCTTGTTAGTGTGACAACATCCTTCGTCGCAGAGGAAGATGCCATCATTAGCAGAGCTACTGAAGAAAACAGGACTCCAGATGATCTGGAGAAAGCTTCTCATGCGGATTCAGAAACCAGCAATTTGCCTGTATCTGGTATACTATTTGATTTTTGAGTAGGAACCAATTCGCTTCAAAGATGGAGGAGTCTGCGTGCGCCTGATGCCAACTTTGTTTCCAGGTCCGGACAAGCTGGAATGCGTCAGATCATGTATCCCCACAGAGTGTACAGATCTCTCCGAGTCCAAGCAAGGGTGCAAGAGGAAGTATATACCTTCAGTCACATCGGCGCTAATAGTTGGTTCTATTCTCGGCCTTCTCCAAGCTATCTTCCGTATCTTTTCAGCAAAATTCGTTCTAAGTATCATGGGAGTGAAATATGTAAGTGCTATATATCTCTTTTACCAGTAAAGTTTCCTGTAACCTAATACACTTTCTCTATATATTGCAATTTTTAGGATTCACCGATGCAAGCTCCGGCAGTTCGCTACCTAACAATACGATCACTTGGTGCCCCCGCTGTTCTATTGTCTCTGGCCATGCAAGGCGTTTTCCGGGGCTTCAAAGACACAAGGACACCATTAAATGCTCCCTGTAAGAACACCTGTGTCTTTCAGGGGAGAAAACACCTCACTGTGGTCCAGTTCCCAATTACTGTTATATCTGAATAATTCTTCGTACGTCTGACAAAATTATAATAGCAAAAAATTAACATGTCGTTACTCCTTAGTATCAGTTAGCATCTGAAAGCAGCTTCACCTGACAGTGTCAACCATCTGTTTCAGTGGTCGGAGACGCAGCGAATATCATACTAGACCCAATTTTGATGTTTGTCTGTCACATGGGCGTCGCTGGTGCAGCTGTTGCTCATTTAGCTTCTCAGTAAGTTTCAGTATCACTCATCACAACTTTCCTATAGGGAAAGAAACCTATTCTGAATTTCGATGATAAGTTTATCACGATTTCTTTGTCCTTGTCGCAGGTACCTGATCACATTGATACTGCTGTGCCGTCTTGTCCGGCAAGTTGATATCATCCCGCCTAGCATTAAATCTCTGAAATTTGGGCGGTTTCTTGGATGCGGTGAGATACCAATAGAATCCTGAAAGTGGATAACATCTCTATTAACTTTTTCCTCGGAAAGATTGAAGTTTTTCGTTTTCTTTTCAGGATTCCTATTGCTAGCAAGGGTTGTGGCAGTGACGTTCTGCGTCACCCTGGCAGCGTCTCTGGCAGCTCGGCACGGACCAACCATCATGGCAGGCTTCCAGATCTGCTGCCAGCTCTGGCTTGCCACCTCTCTTCTCGCTGACGGATTGGCTGTTGCAGGACAGGTTTAGTTACATTCCCAGAGCCTCATAGCCAAGTTCATGAAGCAAGCATTTCAGGGAAGCGCAGTGTAAGCTTAACTATATTTGTGATCAATGGCTGATTGCAGGGGTTACTTGCAAGTGCGTTCGCCAAGAACGACCACAACAAGGTTGTGGCTGCCACATCTCGTGTGCTGCAGGTATTTCAGTGGCGTGGTATCAGATTCTTCCTTGAAGACATGAAGTGCAGGTGGAGCTCATGCACAATTGCTAACGGTGGCCTTTCGCCTTGCAGCTAAGTGTTGTCCTTGGCGTGTGTCTTACTGTTGTGCTGGGGCTTGGCATGAGGCTTGGGGCTGGCGTTTTCACCAGGGACCAGCCGGTGATCGAGGTCATTCAGAGAGGCATCCCGGTTTGAACCTGGGCTGTTAAAAGAGCATAGCTCCGTCTGTGAGCATTTTTTATGATCCAGTCAGACACTGATGAAAGATGGCAATACATGTTTTTTGTTCAGTTTGTCGGCGGCACGCAGACGATCAATGCCCTGGCTTTCGTTTTCGATGGCATCAACTTCCGAGCGTCGGACTACACATACTCAGCATACTCCATGGTAGAAAAACCATCTTCACCTTTGATTGCACATTACATCACATTATATTTCAACCTTTTTTTGGAAGTTATTCCCACCGATAAATCCAATGATAAATCTTCAGGTCGGCGTTGCGGCTATATCAATACCGTGCCTGGTATACCTGTCAGCGCATAAAGGTTTCATCGGCATATGGGTCGCATTGACCATCTACATGAGTCTGAGGACCATAGCAAGCGTCTGAAGGTATGATGCTACCACTCCCTTATCCTCTTCACACTTGAGGTCGCCATTTATTCAGTAGCCAAGCTATTGTTGACTCACATAAGGCTGTTGCTTCTATATGTACGCAGGATGGGAGCAGCGAGGGGACCATAGGCGTTTCTCCGGAAGTGATACATAGATAGCCTTGCATTGTGGACGTGGCGGCCACACATGTAAAATCCGCGTAGTATATAGTCTGTGTTGCGTTGCTGCATAAGCTTCGGATACCGAAGTTAGATGGAGCTATTTCTTCGTGATCGACTGACTTGCGGTTAGATTTTACAGTGTCCCTGTGATTCATTGTGTTGTACACACCAGCCAGAGCTGTTTATATATAATAATAATACGTCAGCATATTTATCTATTATGGGCATTCCATAATAGATAAATATATAATAATAATACGTCAGCCAGTCAGTATTTTTTGAGCTTACGGGAGAACAGTCTTTGTTGGGTGAAGTGGAAGAAAGCAACGGTGATAGGATGGGGAGATGCAATGTTCTTTTGCCACTATGCTTGATTTCAGGGGTGCGCCAGTGCTTACAGGCACTCCAAGCTGCTGCACACTAGCATTCTTTACTTTCAACAACTAGTACTAGGTCTCTATACTAGTCTAGTTCGAACAGAAAGAAGCCTGGAGCATGTGGCTAAATGCCAGTTGGGCTTGCTGCCTTGTCAAAATACTCGGGCCTACTTTGGAACACAGAAATTTCAAAGGAATTGTATGGAAAAAATTGGATTCAGGGAATTTTCCCATGCTCCAAAGGGGGGCCTCAATCACTACCAATTTTTAACCGATGCTTGGAAAGTGCAAGCTACTGCCTAGTAACTCCCAGCATTAGGGAATGGAATGCTAATCCTGTTCAGAAATAACAAACTTCAAATTAAGGGCCAGTTTGCAGTTACATTCCAGTGCGCATTGCATTGTAGAGCCTAGTTACTTAGTGAGTTTTGTTAGTTCAAAGTTTGTGGTCCATAGTGACTACTACAAATATACTAAAAAAGTTCAAGCCGCATAAAAGTGTTCTAATTGTTTAGACACCCTATAGCTCAGTCATCTTGAAAAAAATAGACAAATAAATCAAATCATTGAACAGCATAGCCAATAAAACACTACAGTATCAGATAAAGAGACATCTAATATAAAAAAGCATCAGCTCGAAATGCTGTAGGATATTTTTATGTCAGATAAATAATTTTAAAACGTAATGTCTAAGCTACAAATATACATCAGCCATTTTCCGTCTTGAATTATGTCAAAATTGGTAGCTGGAACCGCATGAATACTAGTTACATGCAGGATTTCGAGGTCACAAAAACATAATCATTTGCTACACCACATAATGCGTATGAGGCCACAACTAAATTTCTAAATTTGGCCTAATTTTGTAACCTGACGGAGATCAAAAGAGAAATCAGGCTCCAGATGTGAATGGCCTACCTCTTAAGCTATCTTTATAGTCCAATTGTCTAAGATGCGAACATTGGGCCTCCGGATTGTTGGTGCAACCGGGCTAGAACCACCCCTTAAACTAATTGGTCCCAATTCAATCTCCACTTCCAGGTTTCCAGGCTCAATAACAGCCTTCTTTGCTCCAGAGGATAAGCCAAAGATTATAATTCTTTCAACCACACATTCAGTTGTAAATTTCTTGTTGCCCAAATTATCAGGTGCTATATTGAATGAAGTTAGCTTATTGTCTGCAAATACAAACCGGCGATGGATGAATGCCCCTTGCTGGTAATCATAACTTTTCCCATCATCCACATAAAGTTCGCCTTCTGCAGCTTTTGAGCTATTGAGGGCTATAACCTGATCAATTCAATATTGCACAAGTTAATTAGAACTTAGAACATAAATCACAGCCCTACTCAAAGCAAGAAAATGAAACATAAGGATATACCCTTGCCTAAAAGAAAAATAATCAGGTACTTCAAACAAGCATTAAATGTGGATGCAATATTTAAGCATAACTAGTGGTGAAGCAAGAAGCTCTGAAGTTTAACGTGTACAGATTGAGAAGGAATATCAGGCACAGGGTTGGAATTCGATAGAGATGTGTACATAAAGGGGAAAAAGAGTAATGAAACTCCCTGGCATATGAAATGAAATCACATAACAGCATGTGTTCTTTAGATAAATTTTTTTCACATAGTAAAGAATTTTTTATCATACCAAGGTGTATGGGTCGTTCACCATCTGAGTAGAACTGCGTCTAAATCTATCCTTTCTTGGCACAATTGTACCACCTCTCTGGAAGCTGGGTATGCTCTCTTCTAAAACTTGTAGCTTATGTGACGTACTTCCCCCGTATGGGGATCCATTTCTCAAATCATACCATGACTCCTTCCCAGGAAGGTATACCGATACTGATTTCTGGCCCTGCATGAACATATGACATATTAAAATTTTGATTTTTTTTTTGTCATTCATTAACCATGAAAATCTTAATACTAGTTTAACATACCGCTTCATAAATTCCTTGAGCTAAAAGGCTTGGTCCAACCATAAATGCTTCACCATTGTTATATGTTTCTTTGTCATCTGGGAATTCCAACCACAGTGGACGCATGACAGGAATGCCATTTACACTAGCCTCTCTGAAAAGTGTGTAGTAGTAGGGCAGTAGCGAATACCGCATATGTATCGCCTCCCTTATGAGGGAAGTTCTTCGCTCTCTATAGTATGTAATAACAAAATTATGTTAGCCTTGAAAAGAATATATTAATGCTTATAAAGCTAAGCATCTAACAAAAACCCAAATTACCATATTGAAGTCACATCATGTAAATTCTTCCCCTCTATAAAAACTTTGCAGCACACAAGTAACAGAACTTCAAGGATAAAAGTTGAACAGAGTTTAGTATATCAACAATTACCCGAATAACCATGGCTCACGTCTCTTGGTGTCATGATGAGCATGGCCTCTAAAGAAAGGATAAAAGGCTCCTACTTGGTACCAACGCACCAATAGGTCAGGTTCCGGGTTTCCAAAGAATCCACCAACATCAGCACCTGTGGAGGCTCCAAACATCAGTAAAGCTTTTAGTATCAAAGTCAATGAGTGAAGATGTAAGGCAGTTCCACCCACCAGAGAAAGACATGCCGGTAAGACCAAGAGTTAAGACCATTGGGACGGAAGACTTAAGGTGATCCCAATCTGCAGAGTTGTCACCTGTCCAAACTGCACCATACCGTTGACTTCCAGCAAAGAAAGCCCTTGACAAAACAAAAGGTCTGTCTTTCGCATCACCACGCTTGACAAGGCCATCTGCAGTTGCCATATGGAAGTAGTATCCATAGGCATTGTGCAGTTCTCGGTGTTCAACATCTCCGTAATGCAGTGCATCCCTAGGCATGGTGACCTGTACATAAGGAAAAAAATATGCTTTGTCAACGATCTATGCAAAAATTCTATTTTCTTTCCTCATTGCAATTCAGTGACATACCTCAGGACCATTGAAGACAGATGGCTCATTCATATCATTCCAAATGTAAAGTGTTGGTGTCGATCCTTTGTAATTTTCATAGGAGAACTTGTCAGCCCACCACTCACGAATCTCGGGATTCAACATATCAGGATAGGATGATGCTCCAGGCCAGCACCATCCATCATAGTCATTTCCAGCAGCATCTTTCACATAGTACCCCTTGTCAGTAGCCTCATTATGGAGGTGGAACGAACTGTCACGTTTGATATGGGGATCAACAATTGTGACCATCTTTCTGCCCTTATCTGCTATCTTCCTCTGCATCACCTCTGGGTTTGGGAAGGCTGGACGGTCCCAAGTAAAATACCGCTTGCCATCTGTATGCTCAATGTCGAGCCAAAGCACATCATATGGAATATCATGCTCATCAAAACCAGCATCCACCCCATCTACATCTGCTTCATCCCGATAGTTCCACCGGCACTGATGATAGGCAATTGCAAACTGCTGCGGCATTGAGGGTGTGCCTGTCACACTTACGTATTGCTTGATCACATCCTTGGGCTCAGATCCAACAAAGAAGAATGCATCTACGACCCCGGCCTCAGCCATCCACAAGGTATCAATGCGTCCATTTGCAGGGGCAGCGGCATCATCCCACCCAGGTGCGAGCACATCGATCTGCATCTCCGCAGCATTGAGCCAGAAGAACCCTGACGATGCACGAGCTCCATGCCCAATCATGAAGGGGATCGAACCATACAAGCCGAAGGGCGAGTCGTGGAGGTACTCGAACACGTCGAGGTTGAAGAGGCGGTAGGGCTCGGACTCCTCGACCCCAGGACCACGGGTGGGGTGCAGCGCGAGCGAGGTGGAGCCGTGCTCGGGAAGGCCATAGACGAAGTCGGTGCCGTGGAAGGAGACGTCCAAGGTGATGGACTGCGGGCCGCGGGGGCGCTTGTCCGTATGGCTCCGGAAATGCTCCTCCCACGTCTCGCCCTCCGGCTTTGACTCCTGCAGCGGCTCGAAGTCGAAGAGCCCATGGGAGTTGAAGGAGATGACGGGATCACCAGACCGGGAGCGGCGGACGGTCAGCTCAAACGGATCATGCTTGACGACGACTTCGAGGTCGGAGGCGAGCGCGACGGTGGAGACCCCGCCTGAGGTCTTGGGCTCCGGGAGGTGGAGCGTGCGGGCCTCGACGTCCGGTAGGAGGACGTCGGGGACGTGGAACCGGCGGTGCGGCGGCGAGCTGATGGAGTAGTCCTCATCGATCTCGAGGCGGAGCACGTCCGGCGGCAGCGCAGTGAGGCGGAGCACGAGGGGTCGCGGGCGGGACGGGTGGGAGAGCTCCGCGGAGACGGAGCCGTCGGGAGCGACCAAGAGCGAGCCGGCGCTGACGGAGAGCGGCGCGTCGAGCGAGTGCGGGGCGCGGGTCCGTGCGCGCTTGCAGAAGGGCGTCTGGTTGCAGTTCCGGAACTCGTCCTTCTTCCACGCGCGCGCAGCAGGGGAAGCGGCGGCGAGGAAAAGGAAG
Source organism: Zoysia pacifica (assembly GCA_001602315.1). Taxonomy (NCBI): domain Eukaryota; kingdom Viridiplantae; phylum Streptophyta; class Magnoliopsida; order Poales; family Poaceae; genus Zoysia; species Zoysia pacifica. The sequence continues at coordinate 191,988 of BCLH01000220.1, forward strand.
AGGAGCACGGCGGCCAGTCGCCGCGGCGGAGGATCCATGGTGCGCGCGGAGGTGGATCTGGAGTGCAGACAGTAGACTGCCCTGGGAGGCCGGCTCGTGCTTGCACCTGCCTCGGCCGGAGTTCTGGGAGGAGACTGCCGCGCTAGAGGCTGGGCTGGGTTGGGCTGAAATGGCCTATCCCTTGCTAGTGCGTTGTGGGCTAAAATTCCTACAAGCACGTGTTTATGGACCAGACCGACAAAAGGCTTACCAGATTATTTTAAAGTTAACATTACAATAAACGAATAGATAAAGTTAACATTAGATAGCAGTGTTAAAATTTTAAAACAAGAGGGAGTAAAGTATTCTTTATTATTAGTTTTACAAGAAAACATGGGCAAATCCAGAGTTAAGCCCATTATTCATCAGGATAAACTACGAATATAAACAGTCGGCAGGGCTAGCTACAAGTTACAGTGAACTATGGTGCTGTAGAACCATGTTACAATAAACCATGGTGCCATATAACCAATTTCTCCTACCTGAACATCTCACGCTGGATCAGGCCTAATCATATAATCCCTCAGTTTTTAAATTGATGTCACCGTTGATGTGTAAAATTTAAAGTTGTAATTAAAATAATTCTAATGATAAATCAAATTATAACAAAATATATCTAATGATAAATCAAATTATAACAAAATATATAATATTTTTCAAATTTTTGTGAATAAGACGAATGGTCAAAGTTGATGTTAAAAATCAACGACGACATCAATTTAAAACATCAAACAGAGGGAGTACAACATACGTCTCTGAATAATAAATAACGTGGCTCACTATATACAGGAGAACTACTTGCTCACGGTTCACCTCCAAAAGCACGACTGCAGCACCATCAGAGAGTGTACCAAACCCTAAAAAGATCACATACAAAATATTCACTTCAAGACCACGAGCTGAATTTACACTGGAAAATCTCACATAAGTTATGGCACATATTTCATAAAGAGAGCTATTTCTGAAAAAAAAAAATGCTGCTGTCCATACCTTACCTAGTAACTGGAAGCAGAACTACTATACTAATGTCAACCAGCGAAAAAATACAACTTATTAATTCTGAATTTCATGTGTAGGGGCACTATAAGATTGTCTCAAGGTATGTGGCTACAAAAGTCTATCACCATTGAAGGTTTCTTCTCAACAAACTGGTAATTAAAATTCTCAGAATCAATAATTATTCTTAATACTGAATAGCCAGATAACACATGGATGCAGGTTCTTCCTCGTAATTGTGGTTCTATCTCTACTCTACCTGAGTCAATAATTGTTGCTGTTGCATTGTTGTACTGTAGCCGGATAAAAAGAAGCAAACAAATATAGCCAAGTCTACAACATTATGGAGGTGAGGAAAATATAGAAGTTAGCAAACACGTACCTAAGGGCGCCTATTTAGCTCCTCTTATCCCATTATATCACATCACAATGCTTCCAGAACACATTCACGTGTTAGTAATGCCAAATTTGTTTTCTTTTCCGATTTCAGAAGTTCATCAAGAGACATTGCTGACTCATCATATGTTCAAAATCATGGAAGAACTCTGACAATATAGACCCATGAACACAACCACTGTCCAGCCCTTTGGGTAAGCAACAAGGGCAAATGACCACATGCTTCATTGTCATCAAAACGCCGAGTTCAAGCACCAGATGAAACAGAGATGATCCAGTGGCTATGGGCTATGTGTGAAGATTAAGTAGCCATGTTGTCAGTGATCTGCCAATACCCCACATACTGATATCCAATACTGAAGGGCCAATGCAGCATATTTTATCAAAATGGCCTATATCTGCAGCATAAAAAGCTAGATAGTTTTATTTACCTGCATCATATTAACCCATGGGAAAATGAGATCTTCACTCATGTAATTTAAAGTGACACCGTGATTCATCCAATACCCATTTCAAACATTTTACAAGATACACACAAAAGACGAATAATGCAACTTTTTAATATGTTTTTTGACTCTCGAGCCTGAGTCTGGGAACAGTTAACTCATCATATTATGTTTACAGTATATACAGCATGTAGATGATGGTTCATCACTTAGCTTAATGTCAGATTGAAGTTCAGAGAGTGCTGGGAAATGTACCAAAAGTTTTCCATTGTACAATACAAATGCGCCAGGGCAACAATTACTCTCCTAGAGTATGTAGCATGATTAAAACTTTGTTTCAACCAAAGAAAAAGGATAGTACTGAATACTGATGGCTTCAACAACGGTATTCATAAAGAAGAATATTTTCATGA
>BCLH01000220.1:194329-223466 GCA_001602315.1 Zoysia pacifica
GCTCGGACTCCATGCATACATGAATCTAAACTTTGTTCCTCCTAATCTGGAAAGTTAGATGTATTATCATCATACATAGGGAGACTAAGCATAGAAAGAATATCACTTTCTTCTAAAACACCAACTGACCTTCTGAAGAATGAGTACTTTCATTTTCAACGTAGTAGCAGCCAAACAATTGAAAATCAATCAGTTGACAAACTAGACATCACCTAACTATACTATTACACCACTGGTTGACTCAAAGTTGTTTTCTCATTCCCGAAAAATCTCATATTACGTGTATTAGGAACTTTTGCTAGCATCCTATCAAGCATACTAGAAACTATATTAAAATTCTCATGCTTACAATAACCCTGAGAGCACAAAATTCTAACCAACGAATCAAATATGCAAACATCAAGAGCAAATCCTCGAGACTGTACTTTATCGAGCAGATACCGTACATAGCTCAACTGTTTTGCCTTTACCAACCAATTATACAGGCGAACAAGATGATCATGTGCATAATCATCTCCAGAAGTTTCAAGGAAAAAAATGATCGCTGCATCAAAGTTCTTCTCCTTACAAAGACTATCAATTACCAAAGCCCTGGTAAAGTGATTCGGCAAAACATTCCTATTGATCATATAGTCATAAGTTAGCTGAACGCCGGGCAGATCCCCAGCCATGTAGAGTCCATGAATCAAAGTATTGAATGCCACAACATCGTATTCAATTTCCTCATTTTCTATCAGGCACTTCGCTAACCGGAGTTTCCCAGCTCCACAGAGGCTCCGGATTGCAATCGTAAAGCTGAAAATATCTGGTCCAATGCCCTTCTTTAAGAGACCCACTAATAACTTCAAGACCTTAGCAAAACCACCAGCATCACAGAGCCTACTCATGAGAGTGTTATAGAAAAACACATCGACATCCCAGCTGAGTTTTTCACTGTACTCCAGCAAGCTCTCTGCTTCCGTAAACCTTGAGCCTCGGCACAAGCAATCAAATAGAATATTAACAGTTTTGACTGTGGGGAATAGTCCTCTGCTTTGCATAATATGGACTTGACGAAATGCCTCATCCAGAAAACCCATTCTGCACAGGGCGGACATGTAGATGTTATATGTAACAGCATTGGGCTTCCACCCTTTCTCTTCACTCTCCCCCAAGATTCTTTCCACCATATCAAATTCTCCCACGCTACAGAGCCCCTCAATGAGCACGCTGTATGAGACGACATCCGGCAGGCATCCTACTTCAATCATGCCATCAACAAACCTTTCTGCATGGAGAATCTTACCCTGCTCACAGTAGCATTTCAGAATCGCGGTGTAGGAGCAGACGGTAGGGTAGATGCCATTCTCTGCCATGAAGTCGAGGACACCCAAGGCCTCCTCCACGTGCTGGCCGTCGCAGAGCATCGAAATGAGGCAGTTGTAGACAGCGGCGTCCGGGGAGCAGCCGAGGGCATCCATGGCTTCTATGGTCTTGTACCAGAGGTCAATAGAGGCGGCGCCGCGCAACTTGAGAAGAGCGGTGAAGGCGGAGGGAGTGAGGGGGAGGCCGGAGCGGAGGAGAGAGGCAAACGCGGCGCGGGCGGCGAGGTGGCAGCCAGAGACCGCGAGGGAGGAGATGAGGGTGGTGTACAGCGGTGTCGTTGGAGGGAAGGGGAGGGAGCGGAAGAGGCGGATGACCTCTTCGGAGCGGCCGGCGCTGGAGTAGGCGGACATGAGCGCGTTGTAGGCAGTAGGGGTGCATGCGGCGGGCACTGTGCCAGCGGCGGGAGAGGGGGAAGGGGAGACGGCGAGGGCGGATACAGCGGATATAAAGGAGGTGAGCTTACAGTCGTGGGAGCAGCGGCGTAGCACCGTGGGCCGGAAGGGCATAGGATGCGGCGGCGGCGGCGGCCGGCGAGGAAGGCGGGGTGGGGAAACAAGGGACAGCAGAGGTTTTGCCCGTCGGATGTGGGGTCCTTTTCATCTTGGACCGGGCTCAGGGCCTTTTAATCGTTGGGCTGGCCTCGCGGCTGGAGTTTCGGCCCGTGTTCAAAAAAATGTCCATTTTAAAAACAGAAGTTCATTCATAAAGTTTGAAAAAAGATAGTATTCATTTTCAGAATTGGAATTCAAAAGAGATCATATGTTTTAACTGCCTCTTTTTAGATCAATGTTGTTTGGATACAAAATCTAATTAATAAGTAAATTGAAATTGATGGGTAAAGATAATATTTAGAGCCCATTTAGAACGCGAGATTCTATCCATAACATCCCACGTCCCTGTTGATCGGTGAATTTGAGAGACTTTGGTAACTTCAAATTACCCGGAAACCATCAGTACTGGCAACTGCAGACTACAGTCTCTCCCGTGCAGGCGAAACAAGCGACGCTCAGTTGCTGTTAGCCGACAGTGGAACCGCGGCACGGACGCCGGCGATTCATCACCGTCAGTAATCAACCGCGTCGCGGGATGACACAATCAATCCCCATCGCGACAGCTAAACGTCAAGCGGTACTGTTGCTCGCGTCCGGCGCGCGAATGGCGCGGCCGCGCCCAGCACGCACCCGTACCCACGACGTCCGTCCCTTCTCTGGCTCGCGCGCCCGCTCCTGGCCGGACATGGCCACGCGCGCCCCCTCTGATCGATGGTCCACTGGAATTCCCTCCCATGTCCCAACAGCGACGGAACGGCGCCCACAGGACGGTGCATGTGCGCGCCGTGGCCGGAGTGGCCCTCGCCAGTCCCCGGCCAATGGGCGGCCTCAGCCCGCGGTGCAGGCGCTGCCGTCGCCGCAGGCCTGCTGATTGGCGCTGATTTTCGCGGCCGGGCACGCGCGCGCGCGGCTAAGGTCCACGAGAGTACAAGCCTCGGATCCAGTACCACCATCCATCACCATGCGCGCGGCTTCTGAGCGCGCTGGAGCGGGATGGATGGTGGTGTCTCGCGCAGCAGAGCAGCAGTGCTCGGGGATTGGTCGGCACCGATCCGTCACGCGGTTGGCCGGCCGTACGCGGCGGCGCTGGCCGAGATTACAGCTAGCTCGGCCGGTTTTTCTTTTCCCCGGCACGGAGCGCGCGCGCGCATCACGTCGCGTCAGCTTCGCCACGTCCTGCGTCGCCCCCACCTGGATCAGAATGCAGAACCAGGGCCGCGTCGTGCGTGGCAGTACAGGCATGCATGCATGTCTGCCGGTGCCGGCAACGGGAGCTAGCTAGTAGTAGCCCGGAATTATCATTACCGGGGACGACGGTGCGATCGGCTTCCGTGATTTCGTCCGTCCCGTGCATGTCCAGCCAGCCGTGCATCTGTAACATGCATTGCATAATTATACCATTTTAAATTTTAAAATTCAAATTTGAATGAATTTAAAACCCATTTTTAGGAAGCAACTCAAAATTTTTAAATGCAACTTGACTCAATCAAAAATTCTGATATGAGTACTCTTGATTCTTTAAATTTATGTGATTTTTATTGAATTTTTAGGTGTTGTTTTGATGGCCTAAAAATTCAAACAATCTTTAAAAATTGTCAATTTTGATGAATTTTAATTTGAATTCTACATCTCTGTTTGAGATACTTTCACTTATAATAGATTCATCTTCACTTGCTCTATCTCCAACAAAAATTCATAAAATTTTATGAGGCTTCTAACCTCGTTAATTTTATGATCAAAAAAGAAAAATTGTTAAGCATGAGAAAATTCAGAAAAAGAAAAAAAGTCGCGATCCCACCTGTCAGTATCACCCCTCTCTCATCTTCAACCTTCAGACATTGACAGAGAAAGGAGGCCACGCGCCCCATAGCGTGGCAGCTTCTCCTCCACCCTGTTTACTCGCTGTTTGATGTTGTTAGAAGCTTCTCTCACTGTCCACGGACCCCACCTTTGACGCCGTTGAGTTTCCCGTCTTTCTACACCCCTAAAACGGGTCAAATTTGCTCTCTTCTCTCTCTCCCACCATTGTTTCTGTCCCCATCGTGTTTGCAAGAGTTTGAGCGATTTTGACCATCCTCATCGTCGGGAATCAAGGAGGAAGCTTCTCCGAGCTCCTCCACGGCTTCCCCAAGCCTCCTCAAGCTCAGAGCTCGTCATCTCTTTTTTTTTTCTCCTCCTTAAGATCGGTGAACTCCACCATTGTTGACCTCGATATCGAAAGCTTCGCTTCCAAGCCTTTCCTCTCCATCGAGCACTTTCCCAAGCTTCTAAAAGTCGAGGTGAAGCTTTTTCTCTCTCACATTCTCTTCCTCTTGATCGATTTGGTATTCACTGTTGAGCTTCAAATGCATCCATAGCTTTTCTCACTATTTTTGTTAAATCTTTAAAAAAGCTTTTTGCATGTCACTTTTAACACCTCAAATAGCATCACTAAGTCATGTTTATGACTTAGCACCTTTATTTGACTTCCAAACAACATCTATTGTCATCGAGGTAATCGTCCTCACTTTTCTCGAGCTTTTTCTTGTTTTAGGCCCGAACAAGTCCGCCCAGACCGGACTAGTCTGAGCTGCCCTCTTTGCACCCTCTCTGAAGTCCGCTTGAGGGCTCCGAACAAGTCCGAGGTCGGACTAGTCTGTCCTTCTCAGACTAGTCCGGACCTGTCATCTTGAAAAATTTATATAAAAATCATTCAAGCTCTGATTTATGTGAACCTTTTTTTGTTAGTTTCATATCTTTGTGATCTACATGAGAAAAATAAGATCCAGCCCAAAATTCAATCAGAAAAATTAGTTTTAGATTTTAAGATGAATAAAGGTCATAATCACTATTTTCAGATCAGCTGCACTATTTTGCTCTTTTCTCAATCAATCTTGCTCATTTCAAGTCATTCTTTTTGCATTACAATCATGACTCATTACACTTTATATATACAAATTTTCATGTCATTTGCATCTTATTTTATATCATTCTCATGTCATTCATTCGGTGCATCTTCTCATGTTTAAAAGGTGAGCTACTGGAGGGTGATGTTGATGGTCCGGAGGGTGCAGTGGAGCAATCGTTTAAGAGTGAAAAAACTGCAACTTAAGGCAAGCATCCTGCATATCTTAACCCTTTTTGAATGAGTCATAAATAGTTATGTTTAGTTAAAAAAATATAAATGTATTAGTTGGTCATTAAGTAAAGCTCTTGATATCCCAATTGATGCATTATCTTCCTTGTACTTTGTTATTACCCTGCCTTGTGATAAGTTGGATATGTTTAGAAGTTGGATTTTATCGGTATTGCTTAGTGTGCCTTCAACTTAAACGGTAAAAGTCGAATAGTGTAAGTCACCACTGTTTGCACGATATAGGTGGTTACATGGGAAGAACTTACTATGCCCATTAAAAAATAGATGTTGGATGTGGTTTAGTTTAGGGAGAATTGAATGATGGAGTGTTTCTTGTCTTTGGCACTCTTCGTACTTCCTCATGCTGAAATAATGGATAGTTAAGCTTTCTTTCTTATTTAGCTGCGACCATTTGGTTTGCGAGTTTGAGGGTGTAGAAGGTACTACAGATGACCTTTGTGAGGGTCTAGTGCGACCAACTCGTCTTGACCAAACGTCTGTTCAAATTGTCAGAGCGTATTTATAAGAAGTTATCACACCGAATCACTCCTTACTTCTGACGAGTGCTTATAGTGAGTGATCGTGTAGTGTGTGAGTAAAGATATACTCCTTTGCAAGGTGTAAAAATAATTCGAATTGTCGCGGTCTCGATTATGATCAAGCCTTGGTACAACAGCAACATTATAGTATAATTCTTTTGTTGTGGTTGGGTGGATATTATGATATGTGAGCTTATAAACTTTTACTTATTCCTTGTTGGTGGTGTAGTAGTGTCGCCCTTGTAGCTTCACTTATGTTTAAAGTTTACAATTCATTCACTATGTAAGTTAATACTTTTATATAAAATGTTATCTTATGGCTTATTTTTGTGAAATGTCAAATTGTATACTCTTTGAATAATGCAAGTTAATGCTTTTATGTAAAATATTATCTTATGGCTTATTTTTGTCTAATGCCAAATTGCATACTTCTTGAATAGATCTAGTGGTGTAAGTCTTGCTAAGTGCCTTCGTAGTTAAAATGTTATTTGTTGAGTTTTGCAGGTTTTGGAGAGGAGTAGGTGGTGCTTAAGGGTTGAGCACCGAGGTTTTTTGTTGTTGTTTTGTCGCTGCGTTGTTCTCTTGAACAAGTGCCACACACTTCACGTAGCTATGCTCTTATTTATGTTGTTAATTATGAAGCTTTGTTGAGCTCAAAACCCTTATTTTTGTTGTAAATATGAAAGTTAAGACAACTTGTAATGCAACTTTTAAACTTGCTTCCTATCTATATCTTATGATGATGGTGGCTATAAATATGACTCATCGATATGAATATTGATCTTAAACATTAAAAGGCATATCGATAAATATCGAAATTATATGTAATATGATCGAATATCTTTAGTTGACAGCTCGAAATTATTTTTAACATATGATGTGTCATAAAATCGACGTGTGTCGATGTTTATCTTGTGTTTAGTCGATATATGTGATCATAATGTATATAATTTAAAATGCTACTCCGCAGCACCCATCATGCCGCCGTCGACAAGCTCGGTTCGCCGCCAGTGATCCATCCAGGAAAGGGGAGGACCGTGAGTGAGCCCCGTCGATGTGTCGACTGGTGGTCGACCGATCGAGTCACCGAGAGATGACGGGTTTCCTCCTCCCTCCATGTACTACCAATTACTAACCGCTTGAGCTGGATTTTACTTGCAGTTGCACTCTGTTTCACCGGTGTTCGACCGAGGTGACGGGTTTCTACGGTTCTACCTCCTGACCACCTCCATTTACAGCTGCACCCTCCTGAGCTCTGCTTAGAATGGTCACCAACTACGAACACGTCCATCGCCAGCAGCTACGACATGGAGCGTCGGAGCTGTAACGGCACGTGCTCAATTACATAGGCGGTCCTGAATGGCTTCCCTGTTTGCTTCTTAACTGAACAGTCACTCAGCTGTGCCATGTCGAGAAAGCGCGGAATTTTTTTTCTAGTTTTATTTTTTTAAATTAAATTAATTTTTATGAAATTTTTATAAAATTTTTGTAAAAATTGCGTTTCAACAAGGCCTTAGTCTGTTGGATCGGACGCGGTGGTCCTTCGGCCGGGGGAGTGAGGTGAGGTGATGAAGCGAGGAGCGGTCTCGAGATCGCTACCCCGACAAGGTCAGGGGCCTATAACGCCGTGCCCATCGATGGCGGGATCCCGGGCAAAGCCTGTGACGGGGATCAATTCGGAGACGTACACATTGATGGACGGGAGCCGGCAAGGCAACGGTCCCCCGGCCAGGCAACTGCAGCGGGCGTCGTCCCTTTGATCAGTCGCGATGTCACGTGTACGGAACGACGAGGGCTACGAGCCCAAACACTTGGCTTCCAGTAACCAAAAGGCGGCTTTCAGGGATGACGACTAGCTTATCCATGTATACTATACGTAGGGCTGCAGGCTTCTGCATCCCTGTGAATTGTGCGTTTAAAAACCCCGCGACGTCACAGCTCGCAGTCCATAGACTGATAGTCATCGTCCAATCAATATGTTTACTTGAAGAAATTTCTAACCGGCTCATTTTTAAGCATAGTAAAAAACAATGCACCATAGTCATTCTCTGGTACGTGGTACTACATATATAGTACTCCTATATGTAGATGGTCAGGCGAAGGTTTGAACTGATGCGTAGTGCTACCACGTTAGCTGCACGTACAGCTCATGTTGTAATTAGTTCCGTTCTCAGCTTCTTGAATATGGATCCTGCCGGTAGCTGCTGGCAGCGAGTAGAGCAGAAGATAACAAATGGGGACCAGCACTATAAGAACACAATCTAACCATGTTGTCTCAGATGTTGTTTAAGACCTGAATATAGCAATTCCAACAATACGCACAACCACCTTCTCCAGCATATAGCCACACCTGATTCTACTTTTAGGGTCTCCCATTACGCAGACTCCAAATCCGGTCCATCCTGATCCATTCCATGACCTGATCGATAAGTGACAGTGTGTAATGGAGCCTTTCGGCATCAAAACCTCAAGGGCAAGATCAGTGACAGTGTGTAATGAAGAGAAAGTAGAGTTTAGCCCCTGAAGGCACTAGTTACGCCCTTTCCTAAGTGCCAGGGGCGGAGCTAGATCTTTTCAGTGGTGTCCCTTGTGACACCAATAGATTTTGATGATTCCATTAGAAGTGCAGTTTTATTAGTGTTTATCAGCTTCATAAAACTTAACATGATACAAAGTGACACCATTAAATTTTGAGTCTACCTCCGCCACTGCTAAGCAGGAGTACCCCACAAAAAAGAAGAAGCAGATATAGGCCATATACTTCACTAAGAGCGTAACAGCTAGAGGGCTAACGATTGGCCAACCTATTACCTATGGCTTCCGGCTGCAGGCAATTACCTTATTCCACCATGTACTGCTCCAAGCAGACTTAGAGTGTGTTTAATAGAGTTTTTTTTATTAGCTTATGTTACTGTTTATGCATTGTAAATACAGTAAAAAATACTATTTATATAAGTTATTTGCATTCGAGCCGAGCAAAACACGTTTTCGCGGTTTTTACCGGCTCATGCACTGTAGGTACTGTGCACAAGCAAGAGCCGGAGAAGCCCGGCCAAAGGGCCCCTGAGTTGCGGAGTCGGAGCCCACCTGCGTGCTGCGCGGCCGAGCCAGTAGCCATGCTGGCATGCTGCCCAGAACGGTGCATGAGCTGCAGAACGCAAGACCAAATGTGTGAACCATTATGATAGCAGGAATAATTGCATACGAGTCATGCATTGCATCAGTAAAGCAGCCACCGTTCGCCGTTACAGTACTTCTGGTCATTATCATCCTGCATAAAAGTTTGGTCAGTAACATAGGTTTCATCATGGTCAGCATCTAACACAACTACTACGTACAGTCCTACTGTAGTACAGTATGTTGTTTTTGGAAACTTTTTGATGCTGACATGATGTTCATGCAAAAATGGCCATGATTATACCTCATTTTGGGTTTACAGTAAACAGCTTACTATATAGGAGTAATGCATTAATCTCATTGCGGTATAAATGACAAATGTAAATTATCTACCTGACACAAACGGCCTGAACTCTAAGAAACTTTCATCATACAATCCTTAACAAAAGTGAAACGACTACATGGTGCACACAAAAGTTATCTAGACACGTACCTCTTTGCGGAAAAAGCGTGAGGCCCCCATACCTTAATGATCAAGTTGTTGCTTTGGTAGGAACATATGTAACCCACAGTTAAAAAGTCAGTATACCCACATACTGCGCACATGCATGCATGAGAATCAGTAGAGAAAGAGTAACAGTCTGCAGTTTTTCCCAAAAGAAAAGTGAGAGCGACGAATGAGCAAAATGCAGAGGCAGTGGTCCTTCAACAAGCTTGCTCCATCGGACTACTACTACTAACGAAAACTGACAAGATTCATTTTTCTCTCTTTTCATAAGGTCCCACCCACCTATAGCAAGAACAGCAAGTTCCTCAGGAGACAAGGATGGTGTCATTTTCCTTGGAAATGGCAGGAAGGTCCCTTTCAGATTAGCGCAAGCAGCAGTTCATCAAGTGCTGGAATGTTACTGGCGAGATCTGGATCTGTAACCAACCACTGCGATTTGTATGCTTTTGGTTCCGGTCAAGAGAGTCTTGATCAATCAATTAGCGACCATTCTTTCTGTCCGGATCATCTAGCCGGCAGTACAGATGCACACCTGCTAGTATAATTTAGTCCACAAACTCCTGGACAAATGAAACCCTGCTGGATCTGGATTTTCTGCCTGCACAAGCAGCTGGTTCTGATTAATTCACCGATATACTGTGAGCAGCTTTAAATCTTTCACATGAATAAGGACCATTTTACCTATGCCACATACGTACACAGTAGCAAGCCGTAAGGCCTGCGGCCCCATCAATTCGTATGTACGTAATGGCTAGCTGTCTCCTTAAATTGAGCATGCCTGTGATTTCTTTAGTTCTTAGCCATCAAAGTTCTTTATACTTGTGATATGCTTGCCAAATGATTTGTGCAATAGCAGTAGTGACAGTGCTGCTGATAGCTGTATAACTAATCATGGTAGGGTCTACCATCTACAGCCCCAGCTGCTGCCGACTATTCCCTTTGCTCTTGGAACCTCGTAAGGATCTCCAAAGGCACGATACCATGGACAAGGTGAGGAAAAGTACCTAGTTAATCTTTTAACAAAGCCTGTGCTACGCTTCACAAAAACAAAAGGTTGCGGAGGAGCACGCCTTTCGACTGGATGCCCATCGTTGCAGATCAGAATTCCCATCTCCTTGGAAACGTGACTAAAGAACCGGCCGAATAAACAGCGATCTACCTTTCCCACAGGAAATTACTCATTCCCATTCTGAAATTGTTATCGCTGGCTAATTCAAATTTAACTAACCATCGACATGCAACAAATTTCAGAACGGAGCGAATATTCTGGAGAGACTATACATGCTCCATATATACATGATCCTTTGGGCGATAGCTGTTGGGCCTGGGGTGTGTTAGTATCATTGATTTGGTAACAGGGGGCAAAGTGGTGTTCAAGCAATGAGGCATATATAGTACCCACAGAAAGCATAATACTACTACCTCTCTGATCCAAGACACCGGTAATTTATTTCAGCTCTCCCTGCATGGATGATTGGTGCTTAAGTAAACATTCCTTTCTTCCTCCAGTCAGGGCACCTGCATGCAAAGGGCGCATGTGTCCGCTACATCATGTGAGCTTCACTTTAATCACAGGGACAAAAAAACAAAGCGAGTGCTGAGTAGCTTGATTGTAGCAAAAGAGCGCAAAGCTGGGGATAGCTAGGATGATTGACCTAGTTATAACATGCATCTCACTGCACTGCATCGATCATGCATATCGGACGCCATGTGTAGGTCCCTCTGGTTCTCTCTCTAGTTAGGTGAACAAGCAATGTGATGGAACCATTAACAAAATTTTGACTAACAACCTGCCTAGTTGGAGATGATTGGCTAGCTCTCTGATGAGTGTTACTAGCACGTAACAGGGACAGATGTTTTAGGACATTTCTATATACTACCTCCGTATAAGAATATAAGGATTTTTGTGTTTTTCAATGCAAAACAAGAATAAACTAAAAATGCCACTACAGCCCTACTCTTACCATACAAAAAAGTTTTTCAACTATCCAACCATATCTCATTTATTGTGTTCACACCTCTAAATGCTTATATTTTTAGAAAAATACAAAACTCAACAAATACTTATATTGTTCGACGGATGGGAGTAAGATACTCTATTGCTTAAGAATAGGGAAAACAAACAGGATTTGAAACGACTAAGACACAGACTAGTCCTTTGAAGGAGGAGAGGCAGAGAGAAATCAGTGACGCTGCTAGCCAAGCCACGATGCTACAACTAGATCTGCACGAAGGACCACCTCCAAACACAAGCCTGCAGCTCCAGATGTAAAGAAGCCAACAGCTATAAAGAGCCTCTATAAAACAGCCAGTACCTCCCCCACATAGAGCTATACAGAGCGTCAGGCCCGCGCTCAGAGCTTGTCACGTATACACTGATGCTTACACATGCATGATAAAAGCCAGAGAAATGAGAGAGAGAGAGAGAGAGAGAGAGAGAGAGAGAGAGAGAGAGAGAGAGAGAGATGAGGTGGGCTTTCTTCTCTCAGTGACAGGTACTTGTTTTGTTGTGAGAGCTCAAAAGCCTCCCGAGCGCAGTAGTACTTGCCAGAGCTTACTGTGTACTAAGGGCACACGACCCCTGCTCGAGAATTCACTACACCACCACCACGGACAGGACAATGTATCCACATCTCATTTCCCCCCATCCTACCGGCAGGCCCACACTCTCGTCCTAACTAACCACGATATAGTAAGGCGACAATAACCCTGTTCTCCACAGCACCCATCACCCATGCAAAACCTATCTATCACTCGTATACATTTGGCAGTTGGCACACCTTTGAGGAGCACGAGCACAGGCCTTCCTGCCCTTTCTATTCCCTAGCTCCCTTGTCTCTCCACCCTCTCCCTCCTTCCGCTCCTCTCTCCCTGCCAGGGAAGAGACGATGAGAACATGAGAGGTTCCTAGAAGCTCATCGATAGCTAGATCAGCTGAGGCACTGTTACCTCGTACTGGTTTCTTTACCTGTTGGTTACATGGGCGGTTGCGGCGAAGGTAGCGGTGGCGGTGCCGGCGCCGGGAGCTTACGGGAGCCTCATGACTTCAGCAATGTCGCGTCCTTCTCTAAGCTACCTTTCCTGCGCTCCTCTCAGCCCCGTGAAAGCACCAACTCCAGTGGTGTTCGCATCTTCGGCATCGATGTCCCACATTCATCAACGGAGGCCAAGGCTAAAGAAACCACAGCCACCGTCGTGTATGTCGCCACCGCTGCTACAGCTGCTGCCACACAAAGCAGCAGTGGCGGTGTCATCGCCGCTGCCACTGACAGCAGCCGCAAGTTCGAGTGCCACTACTGCTGCAGGAACTTCCCAACGTCGCAGGCGCTTGGAGGCCACCAGAACGCGCACAAGCGCGAGCGGCAGCATGCGAAGCGGGTGCAGATGCAGTCCGCTATGGCGGCCGCCGCGGCGGCGGCTGGTGGCGTGTACCACCACCACCTCCTCGGCTACCCCCAGCACCGCTTCGGCATGGCAGGCCCCACGATGGCAACACTGTACCCGTCGTGGCCCACTGCGAGTACTGGTCCAGGCGGCGCCGCCGGCGGTGCCATTGGCCCGCAGTTGTACAACGGGATCGGGTCGATCTCTCAGCCGATCACAGGGAACCCCTTGACTGCTGGGCTCTGGAGGGGGATGCCTTCTGGGCACGGGAACATGAGCATACCACCAGGCGGAGAGCGGCGGCCTGTTGTACTGTCCGCGTTCCGAGGAGACGAACCGAGGGCTTCAGCTTCTCTTATGTCACCACCGTCTTCCTCATCGTCATCCTTGCTGCTGTCTCCACAAGGTCAGTATGTTTGTGAGCAGCCAACAACCACCGCATCCGAGGTTGTGAGCTTAGATTTGCATCTATAATTTTTCCCTCTCTTGTACTGTTTTAAGTGGGTTATTTCAAGAACTGACTTCCATAGTTCCATACCCCTCTCTTGGCTGAGATTATCCTTCGCTGAGTTCAGATCTTACCATATTTTCTGACGCACAAAAGAACACCATCCAACAAAATTTCGGAGCTGTTTTTTTTAGCATGGATAATTCCTCGTTACCCAATAGGAACAGCAGGCTCGCTGGTCACCACAACACATGTACGAAGTTTTTCCCTATCTTCGTTATGTTTCAGAACTTCTGTTTGCATGCAAAGATTTGAATTATATACGATTTTAGGGGTTTATATTTTATCATTCAACTCAATAAATTTGAATTTAACTAGTCAACTTGCACTCAATTGTGGGCTTATGGAATTGAAGACAATAAAACATAGAGGATATCCAAGAACCTAAAAAATAGATTAAAATTAGACAGATAATTTTTTTTATGAAAGAATCGTACATAGAATATATTATTGGCTAGCCATTCACACACATTCGGGTGAACTAACATTGTCCATAGACACAACATTCTAGTGAAGTAAATCTATTTGCTTATATTCTGTAGTGGCTTTCATTCTGCTTACTATAGATCCAGTCTAGCAAGCTAAACCTCAGAAAAAATATGCTTGCTAAAAATTACGTGAACAAAAGATAAAACTGTGAAAAAGAAATCAAAGACGGATAAGCAGTTCCCACATACTACTGTCTATATTTACCTGTGCGTGACTGCTGCTTCTGCGGAAAATAAGCTCGACGTTCTATTTGCATAATACATTCTAGGCCAATTAAAAAAAATCCTAGCTAGATTCGAGAATATATTTAAAGCTGAAGGTATAACATAGAGGAAGGAGATTATAGAAAAAAAAGACTACAATAATTTTAACAGTTGACTTCTGAAATGTTTAACCTTCTGAAGAGTGGCAGACTTCTGAGAAGTGGAAGATATGCAATGTAACTACGTCTAAAGAGTACTGCAGAAGTCTAAATTCGTCAGACATTCAGAAAGAATCAAATAATATAATTTATATGAGTACAACTGTGAGAAGAGGGAGCAGAAGGGATAAGGAGTTCGGAAAGATTAGCCACATGAGAGATGCCAGATGGAACAGATTTTAAAAAAGAAAACTTTATCGGAAAGGGCAGCCCCTAGTTGGTCTTGTTCTCATACTAAGTTCATCCAAGATGGTGTTGGTACTGTTGGACATATTTAAGCAATGTCATCCTGCTGCCGGGTTCAAGGCCGTTGGATGGCTCCAGCGATCTCACGTATTTTAGTTAGGGACTCACTCCCAAAACCGCATTCGAATGTATCTAATGTATGATAAACCAGATAGGTGTGGTTGGTTTGAAATTTCTAATAAAATGAATAGTGACCATAAGCAACATCAATGCTAGGGTATAAAACATTGAACTATTGAAATGCTTACCTTGACAAAGGTATATATGTTGAAGAGTTAAGGCAAGAACTGAATCAGCCATGGACTTGATCTTTGTGATCGTGAGAGAAGGTTTATCAGTCCACCGTGAGATATTGGAGTCTGGACCATAGCCGAACAAATGTTACCTATCAGCCGGACTATTATATCCAGTGCCTGAACCTATGAAACTATTGATTAACTACCATTGTTCAATTGTACATTATCATTAAAAATGACTATTAGAGTAAATGAATGTTTAACAGCTGCCATGCAACAGTTATCTGATAAATATCCCGCCAATCTTAGCAAGCGTTCTGAGAGTCAGATATCATACGAATAACTGTTTGGAGATTTTAGTACCCAATGCTGTATCATTTTTTATGTTACTGCTGCGCTGCTTCTGCTGCACTGTCGTTCCTGTCGCCATTGTTGCCTTGTTGGTGATAGATCCAATGCGACTTCAGGATATGTCGTTATCTCTCTCCCTCATGCAAATAAAAGAACTGCCAACAAAAATCAAAACTGTTGGGGACAGAATCTAGCACTTTTATCTTGCATGCAAGCGACCCTTGTACTATTCTATGGAGTTTGGACACGCAACATTTGTTAAAAGTAAATGACCAATGCAATGGACACCATGAACCCTCCCCCTGCCTAGTGCCAAGGAGCCATTAGCTCAGTTGGACACTGAACCGACACCATGAGATCAAAATCCAAAGCAGGCACAGTTGTGAAATTTGACAGCGAATCCAGGAAACAAAAGTAATACCTAGAGGCAGCATTTCAGGCACGGATTCTCCAGTAGGCCGTCCTAGCCTCCTTGTATCTATGCTCCAACCGTGATGCATCCATGTGTGTTTTACTAAAGCTAGACTTTTGCTCCATAGATAGACCAATCTAGGTCCCACGTACAAATAAGTCCTTCCAGGGACAGCAGGCCTTTATTTCCTCCAAGATAGCAACACCGATTAGTGTCCTGCAGTGCATGGACAGCTCAATAAATCAGTTCCAAATCTTGATACATAGGTTAGCACCATCTATCTCTCTGCATACAGGCTTAAGTTGCACATGGAATTGAAATTTTATGATCAATCTCAGTTAAATAGTACATTTCTGATTTCTTCTGTTACCTGATGGTGATGGGTATTTGGCCGCTGAGGCCTACAAATAATTTCGTAGAAATATGAAAGCAAGAGCCAAGTATCATGTGAACCCGAGAAGGGCTTCAGAAATTTAAGGCAGTGGAAGAAAATAGTACAGATTGTACAATCTACAATGCTTGTATACTGGCAGACTTTGGCGCAGGGGGCAGCAGTTAAATTCTGGTTCTTGTGCCCAGAACAAACAGAAAAGCTGACCATGCAACCAGTATCAGCAGAAAAGGAACCCACACGGCCTCCTGAGCCCTAAGTACTTAGGGTTCAAACTCAATCTCGCAACAAAGCTAATCACCTGTACGTATTTTAAGGACAGATTTAGCAGATGCTTAGTTCCTACACGAACCTATAACGGGCAGGATCCCTGTGCAGGCCAATGGATGACTGATGTGATGGAATGCAGCACAGCCGCATGTTTTCTGTCCTTCCTGCAAACGAGAAAACGAAACAACTGGTTAATTGAATACCAACCAGCGTCAGTTTGAGAAACTGAAGAAAAAAGTCATCCAAATACTTCCGGCAATTCAAATTCATGATAGAGCACTAAATTTTCCTGAAATAGTGAGTACATTTAGCAATGCCGTAATGCAACTTTTAGTAGCTACGCCTTTTCAGATCAAATTTTAGTGCTCCAGTCATGTTGAAAACAAATTGCTTCATGAAGAATGGTCGATTTTTCATTGTTACAGTGACAAATGAGGTATACGATCATTTGTGCTTAATGCTTATCACTATACTATCGTACTGAACCCTCCGCAATTGGACACGCACTGATGATTGTGACTTCACAGGCTTGCAAAAGCAGCTGCAGATGAATGTTCCTGTTCAGGAAGGCAAACCAAATACATAATATGAAGAGTGAAAAATTACCGATGATACAGCATAGGCATACATATACTCGTAGCATGACACCAAAAGCCTTGGAATTTGGGACCATATTCTTTATCCCAAACTGACAGGAATCCAATGTTCAAGGCAAACTTATTTGCTTCCTCTGTCACCTTATAGCTCTTAGTTCTGTGCATTCGTCTAGTTGAAAGAAGAGTAGTGCTAGGATTTCACACATTTAAGCTTCTCTGAATTACTTTCTTATTTTCCAACAATAAATGTTCCATATTTTATTTTTCAACAATAAACCCAGCTCACAAAAATCAGAGTTGATAATGAAGCTTGCAACACCATAGGTAGTTCAAAATTTGCTTCCAGAAAGACTCGGAGTGACAGTCAGCCATGACACCTCTTGGCAGCAATGCAGTGGCAACTTGCAAAGGCTTGAGTATGAAAGTATGCATCATTTCATTGAATTTTATTGTGTTAAAGATACTATTGGTAATTCTAGAAAGAAAAGAGAACTTTAGCATCTTAATGGATTGATATAGCATTTCCAGGAGAGCGGTTAAAGGCAAAAAATCTTGTGATGATCAAGACTGTATAAGATTGCACAGAAAACTATATAGCTCTTCAATACTTTTCCTGATAACATATCGAGTCCACATTACCCTCCTCAATCCTTTATTGTATATGTATGTCTTGACATGTGCATTTCCTGTTTTCAAGTCCAGATTTATTATTTTAATACTTGGATCTAGCTATGCTTGTCAGGACTCTACTAATACAGCTAACCCAAAACGATGAAACATTTCTCTAGGACTTTCAGAATGCAGTCAGATACCATAACACAGTTTCATATTCATTAGAATACTAACTGAAAAACAGACAAGTTATCACCTTTGTACTATTCTGTAGGCCTATTGAATGCGCACATGTTATTTATATCTATCCAGATTCAACCTGGCTTCTTTCTTTCACTAATCGGCGTGGCTTCGTTTATGCTCTTCTTTCAGTATTACTACTTTAAAACTTCAACAGACTCATAGCATAATGGCACACCATACATAAACCTAGTTAACTGGGCAATTCATAAATTTGTTTTGAACACAGTTTATAAGACTTGGCAGACTTGTGCAAATCATTTGTCAACCTGTACTGCTATAACTCTCCATATTGTAAGCCTTTGTGAAACTTTTTTCTTCTTCTTTGAATGTCAAGATTTTGGTCAGGTTTTGCTAGAGGAAAATACTGGGGGTGCATCACTTTGGACCAGGCAATTGAGATGCATAACTGCACATAATGTGAAAATCTGGTGGTTATAAGTGAAGTTTTATTTCAGCATGGGTGAATTTGCACCTTTCGGCCCAACGTGGCTTTGCCATGATGGAATCGGATGTCATTATTAAAGATAAAATATGCTAAATCATCGCCCTGACCCTGGCATAATCTTATTGGTTTTGATCTTAATAAACCGAACCTTTACTTCAAATGTCATATCAAGAAAACTATCGCAGAGAGCGATGCTCGCTCTATGATACATCATATAGAGTTCTGAATTTTGCTATAGCATCCTGTTGACATTATACAAAAGGGTAAACGGTTTTATTTTAAAGGAAGTGAATAATCCCAGGATTTTTTTTAATTGGATCACTGCAACTCGAAATTCCTAACGGACTGCATTTGTATACACAACAACAAATATAAAGTATCAAGCCTGTAAATTACCTGTTCCGAGACATACACCACCAAATTCGAACTTCCGATCATCTAGGTCCCACAATGCGATACACCATTGTCTTCGGCAGCGCTTGCACGCACCGGTACGCGCTGGCTGCAGGACACCCGCGAAACGTACGCTGATCTCGCCAACGCGGCGGTGGAGCCGAGAAAGGGCGAGGAGCTCGCTTGCCTGGGTAAGCGCTGACGGATATGCGAGCTGGGACGTGACGAGGCAGGTAGGCCGGATTGTGGGAGACGGCGGCGCTTCAGTCCCCGCGAATTCGTTTGCCCGGTGGGAATTTGAGGCCGGCGGCCCGGATTGCAGATTAGGAGTCTGGAGAAGAACGGCGGGAAGCGCAGAGGACCAGAGGCCCTTGCATCAGTATCACACGCCGTCACGCGTCATCTCAAAACGGGGGAGACGCTCTACCTCGTCCACACTGACTGTCATGTGGGTCCCGCAAACTCATCGTCACGAGCAGTTGGGCAAACTTTAATCCATCACCCCAATCCATTCAGTCCACGGTCACTCATGGCTTCCTTGCCTCTGTGCCGCTCACCTTCCTCCATCCTCCCCTCATGGCCTCACCGCCCACTCTCCGTCTCCTTCAACCTCAGAAACCCCTCCTCCGCGACAGCCGCTCACGTATCCGTCCAGGACCCGCCTCCGCCTCCCGATTCCAGTCCGAATGGCAACCGCCTCAGCAGCAACACGAGGTACTTATGGGTCAACCCCAACAGCCCGCGCGCCGCCGGTGTCGCACGTTCGCGCGCGGGTTCTAGCCGCCGGGAGCGCCTCGCCTCCGCAGCAGCCGTGCTCAGCGCGAGCGAACCCACCGAGACGGCCGTGGCGGCCGCGCTGGAGGCCGCCTTCCCCGAGCCTCCCTCCGAGCAGGACGCCGTCATTGTGCTCAACACGGCCGCCTCCAGTCCGGAGACATCAGTTCTCGCGCTCCGATGGTTCCTCGAGAAAGCGGAGGTCCGGAAGAAGGCCATCCTGTACAACGTCGTGCTCAAGCTGCTGCGCAAGAAGCGGCGGTGGAGCGAGACGGAGGCGCTCTGGGACGAGATGCTGCGGGACGACGTGCAGCCGGACAACGCCACCTTCTCGACCGTCATCAGCTGCGCACGCGCCTGCGGCCTGCCCAGCAAGGCCGTGGAGTGGTTCGAGAAGATGCCGGAGTTCGGGTGCTCGCCGGACATGCTCACTTACTCAGCAGTCATAGACGCGTACGGCCGCGCTGGGAACGCCGAGGAGGCACTGAGCCTGTACGACCGTGTTCGCGCTGAGAAATGGCAGCTCGACCCCGTCATTTGCTCGACGGTGATCAAGGTGCATTCGACCAGTGGCAACTTCGACGGTGCACTCAACGTGTTCGAGGAAATGAAGGCGGCCGGCGTAAAGCCTAACGTGGTCGTGTACAACACCATGCTGGACGCAATGGGCCGTGCGATGCGGCCGTGGGTGGTGAAGACCATCCACAGGGAGATGCTTGACCAGAAGGTGAATGCCAGCAGGGCCACATATTGCTGTCTCCTGCACGCATACACTAGGGCGCGCTACGGCGAGGACGCCATGGCCGTGTACCGCCTGATGAAGGATGAGGCGATGGTCATCGACACAGTTCTTTACAACATGCTCCTGTCCATGTGCGCCGACATTGGCTACGTAGATGAGGCTGAGGGGATCTTCAGAGACATGAAGGCGTCCATGGATGCCCGATCCAAGCCAGACAGCTGGAGCTACTCATCCATGGTGACGCTGTATTCTTCCACCGCCAACGTCCTGGCTGCAGAGGGCATACTGAATGAGATGCTGGAGGCTGGCTTCAAGCCGAACATCTTCGTCCTCACCTCACTCATCAGGTGTTATGGCAAAGCGGGGCGAACTGATGACGTAGTCAGGTCGTTTAGCATGCTCGAGGACCTTGGTATCACTCCCGACGACCGGTTCTGTGGCTGCCTTCTCAGCGTGGCGGTGAATACAAAAGTAGAAGAGCTGGGCAAGGTCATCAACTGCATTGAGAGAAGCAATGCCCACCTTGGCGCCGTTGTAAAGCTCCTGGTGGATAAGAGCGCCTCCGCTGAATCTTTCAGGGAAGCAGCTAGTGACCTGTTGAGCAACGCCAGCGGCGTGGTGAAGATGCCTTACTGCAACTGTCTGATGGACCTGTGTGTGAACCTCAGCCAGATGGAGAAGGCTTGTGCCCTCCTTGATGCCGCACAGAAGCTCGGCATCTACACCAACATCCAGACACGGACGCAGACGCAGTGGTCGCTGCACCTCAGGGGCCTCTCTGTCGGCGCGGCCCTGACCACACTCCATGTCTGGATGAACGACCTGTACACGGCGCTGCAGAGCGGCGGCGAGGGGCTACCACCGTTGTTGGGGATCCACACGGGGCAGGGGAAGAACACACACTCGGATAGAGGACTGTCTGCAATGTTCGAAGCACATCTGAAGGAGCTCGACGCGCCATTTCATGAGGCACCTGACAAGGCCGGCTGGTTCTTGACGACGAGCGTTGCTGCCAAGCTCTGGCTCGAGGAGAAGTCGTCAGAATTGGCAGCTGTGTAAAATGTTGAAGTTAGGGCATACACAGGAATTTTTTTTTTTTTTTGTATAATCTGCAGTTGTTCTCAGACTTCTGCAGGTAGTCACACAATTGTTTTCTTCTAGTTTATTCCCTTCGTCTAGAAGCTCATAAACCAATGAATACCAGTTCAGTTCATCATTCCATTGAAGGTAGCAACTCTTTCTGGTATCCAACATCAGCTTGATGGACGCAAACGAGGCTTACAATGTTTTCAGAACAAATGTTTGTCCACTGGAGGTATTGTAAAGATAATGGGGAAGCAAAACTTTGATCAATAGACTGGTATTGACGGAGAAAAATCAGTTCAATTTAATGTTACCTACTAACACTATTCTAGTAAAATGAATGCCAGCAAGACGAGTATACAAACGAAGGCCTAGTAACATCAGTGCTGCAGCTTTCAGGGATCCCTTTAAGAAGATAACATAAACTCATCGTATTCTGGGCTGCTGCGGGACGCCAGCACTTGCTTACTAGTGTCAATTCACTGTCAAGGCAGACATCACGAACATGAAAAAGTCACGCTGAAACTGGATTTCCTTTAATCTGTTCAGTTATCCAGAAATTCCAGACTAGTAGCTGTAGGAGTCAATCCATGATCAGCCAGATACTGGTCGTTGAAGAACTTGCTTAGATGTCTCATTCCGCTGTCGCAGAGAATTGTCACAATTGTATGCCCTGGACCCAAATCTTGGGCAACTCTTACAGCACCAACACAATTCATTGCAGAGGAACTCCCAAGGAATAGTCCATCATTTCCCAGCAAGAACCTATGTTCCAATAAATTGCGGTCAGATAGTTGAATAATTTCCTGATTGTTGCTTACAAGTTCTATAATATCTAAACAATCGTTGACGACTGTTTTCATTCACTGCTACAAATATCTCTGATGTGACTTGTGCTAAACGCTGATTGCAGCTTCTAAAGCATGCTTAATTCAACAGCAGGCGTCCATTAAACTTGAAAAATCCCACAAGGAACATAAGAAAAAAGAACCAACAAGTTTACAAGTACTACTACGGGAATTACATGTTCAGGATCGCACTACAAGATCAAAGCTGTAACAGGTTAATGATGATACTGATACATACAAGGGGAAAAAACAAAAGGCTCTACTCTGATCTGTTAGAAAATATACTATATATATATTGAAAGATTACTTTTTATGCTCATTGTTATTAAGAAAGATCATAACTGATGCATCATTAAAATTTCAATTGTGAGTGCATACCTTGACATCTCAACAGCTTCCCTGTCTGTTCCACGGTATGCTCCATCCAATTCAGCCATCATGAAATTTTTAGTGACCCTGTTGATTCCTATTCCTTCAGTAATAGTGTCAAAAGGATTCTTTAGCCTTTTCCCTTCAGCCTCCTCTTTGGTGTACATGACTCCTCTAGTAACCTTATTGAACAGACCAGATCCAGGCGGGTCCATCAAGAAGCATTTGATGTTTCTGTTCTTTTCCTGAATACAGAGCATATAGCATAAATATTTTATCTTAGAATAAAGTACAGTATATAGAATAAATAAGTTAACAAGCAAGCAAACCTTGAGATATCTTGAGACTCCTGCAATTGTACCACCAGTACCAGCTGCAGCAACAAAGGCATGCAGAGTCCCTTCTGTTTGTTGCCAAATCTCCGGACCAGTCCATTCATAATGTGCTCGATAGTTTGCCAGATTCTCAAATTGGTCGGCAAAGAAACCTCCCTTTGAATCAGAATTTGGATAACAACTACCACTAGGTGGCATTTCACTACTGACATGTGCTGAACCATTAGTTTGTGTATTGTTTGACTCTCTCTGCGTAGCTGCTAACTTATTATTTGCTGTTTCAGAACTAGCGTGTGCTAATCCATTAGTCTGTGTCTTGTTCGATTCTATTTGTGCTACTGCCAAATTGTTTGCTTCAAGAGCCCTTCTTCTGGCAATATTAACAAAATGGTCTCTATGAGTGATTGAAACAGGTCGCACACGTTCAACAGTAGCTCCAAGCGCCTCTATTATTTGAGACTGGAAAACAATAGCTTACATAAATGAGAGCAATGCAACAAGCAGGGTTCTTCTGACAGCTAAGCTGTATAACCATATTGCAATTGCAGAGTAATTTATGATAGTATTAGCATAAATGCTCAAGCAAAACATACAGCAAAATTCAGAACTCAGATTATCATACAAAAAGCTGGCTCAGGTAGCAAATTCAAATGCTATAACAGAGAATGTTGTAAGAAGCAAAACGAAAAAAACTATGGAATGCATAAACAGAACATACCTTCTCGATGGCAGCATCATCAGGAATCACAACGTGACACCTACAACCATATGCGGGAGCAACAGTAGCCAAGCTAATAGCCGTGCTTCCAGCACTCCCCTCGGTTACCATACCACCACAGACAAGATATCCAGATTCTAAAGCCTGCATGACAAAGATCTAGCGTCAATGAATTTAAAGGATTAAGTAATGCTGCAGTCCAACGTCTTATACTAGGCCAATGAGTTACCAAATAGCAAGAAGTCAAGGATCCCATGACAAATTAACTAAAACAAGGAAATGGCAGGGGAAACGTGCTTAGGAGATCATTTTTCAATTTGACGTAATAGAAGGAACTTCGAAGTGTGATGCTTGCATCAGAAACTAAGCGGTAGCTCAATCTACGGATAAAACCTACTACTACATGTTTTAAGCACCCCATGAACTCTACTTTGCAAGTCCTCTTCTATGAAACTAGTCTCGATGTAAACAGAGCACCAGAAATTACCTCCTCGATTATCTTAACTGCCACGCGGTCCTTCACGCTGCCACCCGGATTCAGGAACTCGGCCTTCCCCAAAATCTGCAACCCAAACAAGAATCACACTCACAACTTGGCCAGATATGCAAAGCAGAGAACGCAGTTAAAATCCAGGGGCCTACCTCGCACCCCGTGGCGTCGGAGAGGCTGTTGATGCGGATGAGAGGGGTGTTGCCAATGGCCTCCACGAGACCCCTGCGGCGCGTCCGCCGGGGGCTCGCGCGGGAAGACCTCGTAGTTAGGGACCATGGGAGTTTTTTTCCGCTCTTGTGGAGGACGAGGTAGCAAGCGATCAGAGATACGGCGGCGGCCGCGGCGGCTGCTGCTGCCGCCGTCGCAGCCGCCATGGTAAGCTAGCGGGAGCGAGCGAAACAGAGGTGAGAGGACAGAGGAGTAACGGATCGAAAAGTCGTTTTGGGCTAGGCCTTTAGAGGAGAGTGTGGGAAATTCGTGTGAGGCTTAGGCCGCTATAGCCCACAAGCGATGAGGCCCATCAAACCGCAGTGGTTTCCATGAGCAAATGTTTATTTTGTATAAATGCAAACGCATAAAAAAAATAACCAGGATAAAATATAAAAAAAAATCAATTACATATTTTTTATTGTTGTTATGTTTATTATATATTGTATATTATTTAGTTTTTATTAAAATCTAGGGTTGTATAAGAAAGCAGAGAACATAGCTATATATTTCTTCTTCACAAAAAGTGTACTTTTTCTTGATGTGTATTAAACTATATGATTAAATTATAAGGCATATAAGTAATAATGGTAATTTTTTAAATAAAAAGTGAATCCCCTTCACAATGCATCTAAAAATTCATATATCAACATGGATTGCTCCATTGAAGGTTAAGTTTTAAAAAATAAGTTATTTTAATAGGTTGTACAAATTTACAAGTTATAGGTCCTATTGCATTAACCAAAAAATAAAATTGGCATGTCAATGCAATAAAACTGCAATTTCTTCATGTGTTGAGCACTATCAAGATCAACTTACACGCCTGCCACATAAATGGATCAATGGGATCGTCTATCATCAACCAAATAAATTGTTGCTTTTTGTGACATTTTTATAGGTTATATAAATTGTTGACAACTGTTATTTGGTTGAAACAAACATTTCCGCACGAAGAAAACAAACATTTCCTCAAAAAAAAAAAAACCATAAGCTGGTTTCTTTCTTTTCAGTATGCACAGATTACATCTCCAAAGCTCATGGTTTAATTTATATGTACAATATAGAATAAAAATAGGACGACAACCACTGCTGGCATTGTTATTATCCAAACAATCCGAACTGAGTTGAGCTGCAGATGGACACACGTGCCGTAAAAAGAAGTCACATGTTGCATCTGTAGGAAGAGAACGAAAAAGGTTAGATCGAAGAAGTCTTGAATTAATTAACAATAGTTGAAGTACCAAGCAGCAAAGTAATATAGTCAAGTCGATTAAGAATGTTTACTCTCACACAAAACAAAATCCCCGATACTTCAATATTATTCCCATCTGTCCCAAAGTACTACGTCAAGCATTGGAGTTATAAACATTTCCCTCATCATCTGTACTGATAGCTTCTTCACGTTCATTGCACTGAACTCCAAACGTGCCATTTGCATCTAATACAATGCGTGACATTGTCTCATCACGCCCTTCCAAATGTGAAGCATTTTGATGTGCCACAGAATTTGGATTTTGTTTTTTGTTCTCCTTCTCTGAGTCAGAGGTTGTTTTGGTTCTCGTTGCCCATAGATGATTTTTCACCGGGCGCTCCCCTTTGCCAACAACATTTCTTGCTCTTGGACTGTCGAATCTCTTAGCATTTCTAGCCTTGTCTGCAGTTTCAGTTTCTGAATTAGGTTGCTTCAACACTTTCCCTGCTATCGATGCCCTTGGTTGAGATATTGGTCTCTTTCTGTCAGTAGCTTCAGATGATCGATGTGACACTCTGGCTGTGTTGGGTGTTCTTGGTTGAGATGTTGATCTTTTGGGAGTGGTTTTGTTAGTTTCCTTTGCATGTGGCTTGGATGTTTCATTTCTCATGTCTTCTTCCAGTGACTTCAATCTCTTTTTGAGTTTGTCCTAAAAAATAGTCCAAAATCACAGCAATTATTTTAAGAACTGAATCACACAAATTGCCTTAAACAGTTATTTGTTACTTCTGTTTCATATTGCTTACATTAAGTTGGGCTTCAATTTTTGCAGATTTTTCGGCTATTGTTATTTTGTCACGCAGTCTCTGTATCTCGCCCTGCATGATTAGAATAAGCTTTCCTTGCACAAGTTACAATAGTATTTCCTCTCCATGTACAGAACATAGGGTACCTGTAGAAGCCTTCGTTCTTCCAGCCATCTCTTGACAGGCATAAGCTTATCAGAGTCATCTTTCCATTCATTCGCCGCCGTCGATGCGACACGGTTGACATAGACCTTGGTTCGAGCCAGTTCCCTCTCAAGAGTTTTCTTTTCCTCCTGCAAGTTTTATTAAGTTGTAAACAACCAAGAAATTGGTGGAACCCAACATTGCGCACTAGGGCATTGCACTTACCTTCAGCTTGGCAGCCTGATTCTGATAGAAGCGTACTGCATTGGCAACATCACCAGTAGCAAGAATGGACTCCTCAAGCTCGCTGATGGTATGCGAGAGCTTCTCGATCTCCAACACCTTCTGTCTGTTACTCTTCTCTAACAATTTGTTCTCCTCCTACACATGTATAACAAGAAAGAAAGATTAGTCCTACAACATCGTACCTGCACAAAGACTTGACTATTGGACGATTAACAAAGGTGTCATGTACTTACATGGTAGATCTCCATCTGCTTCTTCAGTTCAATGTTCTGGTTCTGAACATCCTCTACTATCAGTGCCCTCTCAAGCGCGCTACGCAAGATGTTTCCTGCTTCGACAAGTGCTGTCTCCTTGAGCTTTAGATGCCTTTCTAATGCTTTGTTGTCGTCCTGAAGCACTGCAATCTGATGCCCAAAGAGGAGTGAGTGGTCAGTAAGTTCCTGTTCCTAAATGTATAATAGAATTAGACCTTTTGCTTTGATGGTGAAACATTGCTGAATTTAGACTACCTCATGTCTGTACTTTTTAATGTCCGATTCCAAAGGTGCTATGATGGCATCAAAAGGAACCGCCTCCTCGTCTTTCTGAGAAGAGTGGATCCTTCTGAGTGTCGCCTCTGCGGCAAACTGTGCAGACAAGGCTTCTTTACGCTCGTTGCTCAGTCTTTTCACACCTAGATTCTACAAATCAAGTATGTGCATTATGTCAATGATTGTAACTGAAACAGATTTTAGTCACCATGCATATTTTTGTGAAAGAGCCTTAGCGAAAAAAGAACGCTTTGTAAAAATACTGAAATCAATTTGGAAGAACTGATAATAAACCTTCTGCTCAAGCTGTTTCTCCAAACTTTGCATCTTCTCCTCCTGTTTCTTCAGTTCCTTACTCAGCTACAACAATGCGAAGTAACGTCAGTGCGATAAAATAGTGCCCAGAAATGATTTGTCTGATGTTTAACTCGTTGAGAATATTACCTCAGCAATAGCTTTGTCCTTCAAAGCGTCAGTCACTTTTAAGCCTTTTATTTCACTATATGCATGTCCTAGCTCTCGCTCCTTTTCTGTGTATAACTTGAAAATTTATTCTCCAATAGAAATGAAAGCTCCTTTATACACTTACAGGAAAAAAAAAATAGAGATGTCTATGGACTACAACTGCACACTTTCCCCTGAAAGGCTGGGCCAATATAAAACTTGTTCAAACGATATTTTTGCAATCTAAAAAAGGCATTAGGTTTACAAACCTTTTTTTATCTATTGAAAGTGATCGAGAAGTAATTTAATGAAAGCGAAGTGGTTGAATGAGACAGATGATATGAAAAGCGGTTTTTTTTTTATATAAAGTATGAAAGCAGTAAAGTTGGACTGGATGATTCTTTCTGGCCAATACTGAAGAAAAGATACTGGGTAAATCCACTGTGGTAAAAAGTGAATAAATCCAATGGCAGTTCAAAAGCTTCTAAAATATCTTTGCCATATATATTGATTACGTGGACCATAGCCCGTAAGTCACTATGACAGGGCTGGTGCTATTGATTACGTGGACCATAGCCCGTAAGTCACTATGACAGGGCTGGTGCTGATAGGACACAAGTAACTGACTGGATGCGTGACGATAATTAAAGTAAACAAACTATGGTGCTGATAGACACCCAGTTAGACATGTTAATTCCCCGTTCACTTGCTTGACGTCCTACCAACCACGCGTGCACTAAATTTCCAAGTTTTGTCACACTTGTAACTTAGAATCTGGGCAAATCTGTCGGCCAACCTACAAGAAAGGTTGTTCCAGCCTTTGTGTTTCGTTCGCACAGTAGAAAAGACAGTTTCATCTGAAGCGAGCATGATAGAAGTTTTTGGATGAAATGTGTCATTTATAAAGTTAATTCGTATCCTTTTGTGAAGCATAAGCAACTAATAATAATAATCACGAACTGTCCTCCCATGGTAATTTGCAGATGCAGCAAGGCAAGAAAACTGTCAAGCTAAACGCACGCAGGCGATATTTAATATTTAGGGGAAATCAGAACGAAGACATAATACAAACTTTTATCTTTAATTATACACTCGTAGTCATTGAATTGAACAAAAAATAGGTGGCGCATACTTACCCTGCCGTAGCTAGGTCAGAAGTTTCTACTTATCATGCCTAGATGGTCATACACTTTAGAAAAAAAAAATGGTGCACGTAGTTGTTCAGGCCTTCCATATAGATGAAACTCTGAACAGGACCACCGACCCTGCTGTAACCCCTAATCATAACAGAACAAAGCAGTGTGCAAGTTGGTCCAAAACAAAACACTACATTATAATGATTATGCATCGCATATGCTACGATCTGCGTCCAGTGACATATGGTTGGGTTATGATCAACTTGTGTTATGTAGTGTGCGTGCAGTAGTTTTTATCAAAGTCTGACTCCGGAGAATCCAGTGCATGCATTGGTGCGTAAGTGCAGGGTGCTAGATAGGAGTATCATATAGCCAGAGAAACAAACCTCTGAGTAGATTCTCCAGCCTGTTGAGCTCGTCGACGACGGGGTCAGGATGGCCATGGCCATGGCCATGGAACATCTCCTTGCCATGGTCGACCTCTCCTCCCAAGCTACCCATCTTGCCCTTATTGTAATGCCCCTCAGTTCAGAACCAGTGAAGCTATGCTATAGCTGCCACAGGCTACAGAGCAGGCTTAGCTCTTCTTCTTACCTAATATAAGGAGAACGGAGAAGAAAGAGCGTTGCACACCCAAACGGGCGGGTTTGGGGGGTTGGGATTATATGCCGCTCCAAGGTTTCTTCAGGAGCACCCTATTGTCGCCGCCCGGATTACGTGAGGAAATTGACCGCGGAGAGGAGTGCGTTTGAAGAGAAGCGGCCGCGTCGACAAATGGAGCCGTGTTCCAAAGTCACTGATAGTGCACAGAGCTGGCACGAGAGCGACGCAGATTTCGGTGACCCTTTCTGGCTTGGACCGAGTTGCGCTGCAAAACA
>BCLH01000220.1:223476-234575 GCA_001602315.1 Zoysia pacifica
TTTCTTCAGGAGCACCCTATTGTCGCCGCCCGGATTACGTGAGGAAATTGACCGCGGAGAGGAGTGCGTTTGAAGAGAAGCGGCCGCGTCGACAAATGGAGCCGTGTTCCAAAGTCACTGATAGTGCACAGAGCTGGCACGAGAGCGACGCAGATTTCGGTGACCCTTTCTGGCTTGGACCGAGTTGCGCTGCAAAACAAACATTTGATCCAAGCAGAGCATTGTCGACATTCAAAAAAAAAAAAAAAAGCAGAGCATAGTCAGGAGATGAGCTGTACGAAATATTTCTGTTTTTTTTTGTCTCTGTTTGCAATCCGATACCAAATTTATTTATACCTCAAAATTTATACTAAGCAAAAAAAAACTTACTGACGAGATATTCCTAATGGCTAGGCTGTTAAGCAAACTGATTATGGTAAACAAGATGATCACTGGTCTTCACTATGAACACGGCATGACGAAACTGTGTTAAATGCAATGTTGATTTGGCAAAGGATAAGCAAGAAGGATTCCTTCTTAGGCACAATGCACTGCGCCCCCATCAAAACCCAAAAGCAACTGTGTATCGTGACCTTCACTGAGGAGCCATTAGCCATGGATATATGGACGCACACAGCACACTGATGCGTGTAACGCCCTTGCTGATGTTGACGAGGGAAGGAGCCTTCCCTTTGTCGTCTATATCTCCGCATAATTACTCATTAGATAAAGTCCAAAGGTTCCAAATGGCAGAGGGCCAGAGGAGAAGCATTGTGTAAAGTCTTTCAAGGTAAGGAGAGGAGGCTTTGCTTCTCTTATACAGCAAAACGGCGCTTTCAACACATCAAAGAAAAAACACTTTGCAAAAGGTGTAACCACTGTGCCAACCTAACCCTATATGATATACTCCTCTGTTTTTTTTAATGTCGTCGTTCAGACAAGAGAATTTAGTTCTTTTCTAGGACAAATCAACTGTCTGAAACGACATCAAATAAAGGAAGGAGGGAGTATGCCTGAGCTAGCCTGCCAGTTAGTAGTTCGTCTGTGTTCTTTTATTTTTCAAAAACCTGAGTGTTCACACCCATGTTGTTGTAAACACTGAATATTTATTTATTTTTTTGCTTTCTTTTGCCTCTGTTTTCTATAAAGAGATATTGTTACACTTTCTTCTTTTATAAGTTTAATTACTCTAGAATACGACCTTTTGTTACAAGGGAAACGAAAAAAGAAGCTTGTTCCAGTGTTACCTTCTTACTTGCAGCTAAAAAAGTGGCACTACTTGGTTTGTAGTACTAGTGCTAACCCCACTACAAGGCTACAAGGGGCCCAGGTCTCCAGTAGGCGTACCGTAAAGGCAAATACGAAATAAAAAATATTAATGATTATTAAGATAACTAAAACTGGTCAGTTCACTTTATCCCTGAATATTATAGCTGATGGAATTAGCCATGAATACTTCTTGCTTTATATACGGAGGTCAGGACACCTGAGTGCTAGCAGTTGTTAACAGTCAAATCGAGATTAATCCACTAATTGATAGACGAGATTATTTGTTGATTGATTAAAATCAAGAGGTGGACGTACATATAAAAGCTGGACTCTCCCGTAACCAACCGGCTCATAGAAACAGAATGTCCGGTAGATTAGGGAAGGTTAGACTGTAGCAAAACTCGGAAAGGACCGAAGACGGCAGACATTTGGTGAAGATATCCGCATACTGTGAGGATGCAGAAACATGTGTGAGCCGCACTGCTCCAGCTGCAACTCGCTCTCGAACAAAGTGAAGATCAATCTCAATATGTTTGATATGCTAATGAAAGATACACTGCACTGATGTTTTCACAATAAACGAGTGTGGCACGCTGAAGTGGTATATGCAACTCTAGAAGCAACTGACGGATCCAAGTAGCTTCGGCCACAGCATTGGCAATAGCACGGTATTCAGCCTTAGCGCTGCAGCGAGACCCAGTGGGCTCTCGTTTCAAGGACTAAGAGACCAAGTTATCTCTGAGAAATACAGCATAACCAGAAATGGAGCGGCGGGTGTCGAGACAACCTGCCCAATCCGCATTAGAGTAAGCAACCAACGTGGAGAGATTGGTGTGTCGAAGATGCAGGCCATAATCCAAAGTGCCATGCAAGTACCAAAGTATACGCTTGATCAAAGCATAATCAGGCTCCCGAGGATCATGCATATAAAGACATACCTACTGGACAGCATATGTAATATCTAGATGGGTGAAAGTGAGGTACTATAAGGCACTAGCAAGACTGTGATAGTGTGTTGGATCGGCAACAGGAGGTGCCGCACTAGCCGAAATCTTCGCAGAGGTGTCAACTGGTGTAGAACATGGCTTGCAATCAGACATACCAGCACGCTCAAGTATCTCAAGCATGTACTGGCGCTGTGAAAGGTGAAAACCATCAGCGGCACGAGTGACAGATAGCCCCAAAAAATAATGCACATGACCAAGATCCTTCATCGAAAACTCCTGCTGAAGTGCAGTAGTAATCTCACGTAGTAATGAGTCTAAAGATGCAGTCAGCACAATATCATCGACATAGAGCAATAAGTAGACTGTGTCGGCACCTCGGCGGTAGATAAAGAGTGAAGTGTGTGAAGTGTCTGAATGAGCACTCACAAAGCCGAGAGATACAACATGAGAAGCAAAGCGACTGTACCAGGCATGAGGCGCTTGCTTGAGTCCATACAGTGACTTGTTGAGGCAACAGACGAAATCTGGATGCTCACTGTCAATGAATCTAGAAGACTGCACGCAATAAACAGTCTCATCTAGAGTATCATGCAAAAAAGCATTCTTCACATCGAGCTGATGAACTGGCCAATTGTGAGAGAGAGCAACTATGAGCACTGTGCGGATGGTGACAGGCTTTACTACAGGACTGAAAGTCTCATCAAAATTAACCCAGAGACGCTGTGTAAATCCACGAAGCACCCAACGTGCTTTGTACCTTTCTAAAGAGCCATCAGAATGAAACTTGTGCCAATATACCCAGTTGCCAGTCACAATATTTGCATCACTGGGACGAGGGACAAGGACCCAAGTATTATTGGCGAGAAGAGCAGAAAATTCTTCCTGCATAGCTGCCGGCCAGTTCGGGTCAGCCAAAGCTCCACGAAAGGACTTCGGCACAGGAGATAATGGAGCAGTATGAAGATTCAACGGCAGCTTCGGTTGCCGGAAGCTGCGTTTGGCATGCGTCACCATTCCGTGCTCGTTGACTGGAGGAATGACAGGCACGGTGTTGGGAGGTGGTGGGTCATGTGCAAGCGTGGTGGCGTCCGAGAGCTGAATGCCCGGCTCGCGAACTGCCTGCCGATCGCAGGACGCAGCTGGCTCGTCAGGCTGCGACCACGATACAACCGCTCTGCTGGCGGCGTTCTGTGGCACGGGGCAGCAGGAGCAGCCAGGGAGTCATGCATGGTGCAAGGCACAGCCGAGGCGACATCCATATCTTGTCTAGCAACGGCCTGCTGCGGTGGGGCAACAGGGGCAGAGGAGCTGCACGTACCTGAAACAAGAGAACGACTAATAGGAGAAACAGTGTTAACGTCAAACTCCGATAGAAAATCAAAGTCAGATGAAGGTGTTGATGAGATCTCGGAGAAAGAAAAAGAGGACTCATCGAATACGACATGTCTAGAGATAATGAGACGAATAGTGGAGAGATCGAGGCAACGATTGCCTTTGTGCTCGGTTGGGTATCCGAGAAAGACGCATGCAATGGAACGAAGAGCCAGCTTATGGTTAGCCGTTGCAGAGAGGTTGGGGTAGCAGCGACACCCAAACACACGAAGGTGATTATAAGATGGCTTGGTTCCGTGAAGAGCAAAGAAGGGCGTGGCGTGGGCTAAGGTTTTGGTGGGTAGACGGTTTAGAAGATAGGTGGCTGTGTGTAAAGCCTCGACCCAGTATGATGGCGGCATGCTGGCCTGGAAAAACAAGGAGTGGATGATATTATTGGTGCTGCGTATAATCCGCTCGGCTTTACCATTTTAAGGCGATGTGTGTGGGCAAGACATGCGAAGGGTGGTGCCTTGAGACAAAGAAGAACGTGCGTGAGGAGTTATCAAATTCACGGTCGTTATCGCACTGAACACTCTTGATGGAGGCACTAAACTATGTGGAAACATAGGTAAAAAAACTTAGCGAGAGTGAGAAAAGCATCAAACTTGAGGCGCAAGGGAAAGGTCCACAAAAAATGTGAGCAATCATGTAGAATGACTAAATAATACTTATAACCAGAAATGCTAAGAACAGGAGGTGTCCAAAGATCACAATGTATTAAATCAAAATTATGAGAGGCTCGCGAGGTGGAGCGGCTAAAAGGTAGATGGATGTGGAGCCCAAGTTGACAAGCATGACACAGGTGGTCGAGCTCTTTCTTATTACATGCGATATCAGAAGCAAAAACTAAGTGAGACAGGGCATCATGGCCAAGATGTCCAAGTCTGCGATGCCAAAGCATGGAAGTAGACCCGGCTGCAAGTGCTGTAGGCTGGAACACGGATGACAAGAAAGGGTATAGGGTCTCGGAACTATTGCACTTGACGATCACGTTCTGCGCGTCTTGAGGTCTTTCACAGAAAAACCAGAAGGGTTAAATTCAACAAAACAATTGTTGTCTATAGTGAACTGGCGAACTAAAATTAGATTCTTAATGAGTTGAGGGGACACTAGAACATTATTGAGACGTAGACAACCATGAGTTGTAGGAAAAGAGAAAGAACCAGTGCATGTGATGGGTAGAAGAGAGCCATCCCCAACAATAATATGGGATGGAGTGGAAAAAAAGGAGATTGATGGGTGCAAAGATTACCAGAGTTTGATGTCATATGAGTTTCAGCAACAGTGTTCATATACCATTCAATAGTCGGCGGAGGCTGGAGTGTCATCGTGTTGAACGTCGAAGCCAACGCATTCGGGTCCCAAGCAAATCCTCCGAGGTGGTGAGCCCAGCCGGGAGGATAAGCGCCAGGGGGGGGGGGCATGTGGTGGCAGTTGGCCCAACATACCCAGGAGGAGGCCCGACCAGAGGGGGCATAGTCGGCCCAGATAGGAACGGTGACACTGGTTCAGGTGGGACTAGCGGTGCAGGCCCTGGCATTTGTTGCGGACTAGCAAAGAATGCCTGAGGACGTGCAGGGCTAGGGGACCGTGCAAAAGCCTGTCAGGAATCTGGTGGGCCAGCCCAATATGCTTGAAAAGTTCAAAAGGCCGGCTGCCAACCTCTAGTCGTGGAGGGCCGCGGGCTGGAGGTGGCCCACGGTGCCTGAGCAGGGGAGCCGCTACCACTGCCGCCTTGTTTGCGCCCGTTACCGCCGCGCCTCGTTTGTTTGCGGCCGCCGCCGCCATTGTTGGGGTAGGACGGCGGGGTGCTGGGGCGCATGGAACCGATGCAGCTAGGGCCTGCACTGGTACGTGGTTCTTGGCCTGCAGGTTGATCTCGGCGAGACGCAGGTCGGAGCGTACTTCGATGAAGCTCGAAAACAGCCGTTGTCGTGGAAGCAGTGCCGCCATGAAGGAGAATTTGTCATTGAGGCCACAGAGGACGTTGAGGACGAGCGTACGATCCTGAACGGGCTCACCGAGATCGGCGAGCTGATCGGCCATAGCTTTGAGTCGACGGCAATAGTCATCAATGGAGAGATCTCCTTGAACAAACGTGCGAAATTCGGCGTCGAAGAGGAGCGCACGAGTTTCTTTGTTGCCGATGAACTGTTGTTCAAGACCCAACCAGACGATGCGAGCCGTCGGCGGACCATCCTCGCAATTCATCACCACTTCGAGTAGTTTGGGAGTGATGGTGCCGTAGAGCCAGGAGAGGACGGTGCAGTCCATGCGTTTCCACGAGACGTCGTTCGAGTGGTTGTCGTCGGAAAGCACATGATCGGCAAGAGCATATTGCTCGAGTGTGTTGAGGAAGAGCCCTCGCCATCGGTTGCAGTGGGGCGATGTAAGATCGAGTATGATCGGTTCAAGCGCCTTCACGTTGAGGATGCCTGCTGCCTGCGCATGAAGAGCAGCAGTGGCAGCGGCAACTTCGCCGGTGAGTGTTAAAGCACGGTTGTCGGTGGCGCGCGGCGTTCTTCCTCCAAGCGGGCTGCATCCAGGCGCTCTGCCACGAGACGCACTGCCTCCAGGCGCGCAGTCTCTTGGAGAGCTGCCTCTTGGCGCTCAGCCGGGGTAAGAGCGGCACACGACGTTCAAGCTCGAGGCGAGCGGCAGAATCATCTTCAGGGGCACCAGCCATCAGATTCGGCAGCGGCGCAGCTAGGTTTTGCGGAAGCGGTAGAGAGGATCGAACCCTCGTGATACCATGATAGATGAGATTATTCGTTGATTGATTAAAATCAAGAGGCGGACGTACATATAAAGGCTGGACTCTCCCGTAACCAACCGGCTCATAGAAACAGAATGTCCGGTAGATTAGGAAGGAGGCCACGCCATATCTGGACTCGCCTAAACAACCTGGCGCAGATCAAGGAGGGATCTGCTAATTATATGATAGTCTAACACTAATCATGATTTTCTAGAGACAATAAAGTTGATCATGAGCATGATTTTCCAAATTGCGACATGGACCTAAGCGTGTGATGTAGCCGTGCTCCTCTGAGTGATTCAGTGCGTTTCCTTTCACCGCTTTGAGCCTAGCTATGAAAATAGATTTTGTTGTAGTGATCATAAAGTGATAACTCACAAGAGAATTTGTAGGTCAAGCTCCGGCAGTGCTCATGGTGCTCATCCTAGAGTCCTAGTGGAACAGAGACACATGGGCTCAGCTTTAACAATGTGACATGAACCAAACAACTTGATATACTTGTGTTAAATGGCTGCCGTGTACATTTCATTTTGAATCCATTGTGCCATAAGCTTTATTTCTTGAGTGTCTCATGATTATGAAGTACTCTAATGGACTTGACAGTGGCCTTAATTTGCTGGTGAAGCTACAGAAATGTGTTCTATAGAAATTGATGTATCACCGTTTCATTGCCCTAGTATTTTTTTCAAGAATCTATTTAGGCTAGGTGCATTAAAAAAGGAAGAACCTCTGCTTCTGCATAGCTTAGCGAGGTGGTTGGTGATTATTTTACTACGCATGTTATCTTCTTATAAGTATAAAATAATCATCTTGTTGAGAAACTTATTGTTTCCTGTTCTCTATCTTTTCTATGTTTGTAATTTCCACTCTGATATAAGAAAATGTATTTTTGATGGTTCTTTCAGTTATTTCACGAAAGCGCCATTTCGAGCCCTTGAAAACGTTCTAGTACCAAAAGGATAAGGTGGGGAATGAGATGCTACAGGAGTACCTGGTTGAGGACACCGCATCAAATGCTTAAGGTCCCTGCACTCGAGACTTTTCTTTCCAGGTTTAAGGCTCATCAACTGAGAAGGCAAAATGATACTATCAGACGATACATTTGCAAATTCAAACATGGAAGTTAAAAGTTCCAGACGTTTCAAACAGACAACATAGAATATCTTTTTATCTGCACAACCCACGCCCACAAAAGTTTACATCGATGTAAAAGTCTTCAGGTTTCAGCATTTACAACGAATTGAACTGAGCTAAGCAGTCAGAAATTACAAGTCTTTTTGGTTGAGCTGCTTTTGGTTTTTGACTTTTATAAAAACTAAAAGCTCAACCATGAATTTTTATAAAAGTTTTTTTTAAGAAAGCAGCTTTTTTTTAGTTCAAAAATAAAAGCAGGTCTAGATTTGCTTTTATCGGCTGTGAGCGTCAGTTTTATATATTATAATTATATTAAATAACTGTAATTATATAATACAATTATAATTATATGTAATTATATAATACATAATTATAATTATATAATACATAATAATTATATGTAATTATATAATACATAGTTATAATTAAATATAATTATATAATACATAATAATAATTATTATATTATAATTATGTAATATATAATTAAAAATATCTAATATAATTATATTTATATTTATATAATACATAATTATTATTATATATAATTTTATATTACATAATTGTAATTATGATTATATATTACTATAGGTACAGTTATATAATATATAATTATAATTATATAGTACATAATTGTAGTTATATATAATTATATTACAGTTATAATTATATATAGTACAAATTATAATTATATACAATTTTATATTACATAATTACATATAATTTTACTTTCGTTATAATTATATATTTTATAATTATAATTATATTACATAATTGTAAATATATAATATAATTATATATTACTATAATTATAATTATGAATATAACTATAATTATATAATTATAATTATTATATATACATATATCATTTTACAATTTCACAATCTCACAATTACTTTAAACTAAACGGCTTTTAGCTTTCTTACAACTCACAATTCACAGCTACTTTTTCACAGCTCTTAACTCAACCAAACACTACCTCAGTTACGAAACGAGTAGGGAGGATATCCGAATCATGATCAGACCTGAATTCGAAACTCGGAGAAGGCATAGCCTATCTTTGGTCGGGGTATGCGGGAATGGAACGAGAGGTCTGGGGGGAGGAGATGGTGGCGTCTCCTTATCAATTCTCATAGCCTGGAGGGTGGAGGCCGACAGCCGGCGCCGCGGCCACGGCAGGATGGAGCTCCTCGGCCTCATTCACGCCCGAGGAGGACGATAGTTCAAAACCCTACCACACGTGAGCAGAGGGGGAGGGCGATGCTATTCCCGGCGAGAAGGCGGCGATCGGACGGGAGGACGCCGGAATGGAGACGCCATGTCGCCGCCGCGCCAGGGCCCCTGTCGCGTCTTCTCGCCTCATCGGCGCCACGCCTCTTGGCTCGGGGCTCAACTACGCTAAAATGAGCCGCGCTTAATTGGATTCGAAACGGTGATCCACGAGATTGGGCCGTTAGCTCGACCGTTCCCAGGCCCACCAAAAGCCTTCGTCGCCAGCCCACTTGCCGAAACCCACCAGAACTTGGCGATTTGTATGCTCTTGGTCTTGGATTGTGCGCTTGGCATCCGATGGATTTGAGGTTTTTTTTTTTCAGGACAGACTAGACAATAGAGACGGTTGTTTTCCGGTCATATGAAATGTTCGCCTGTTATTCGTCCTGCACCAGCCTGTTGATCCGTGGAAGTAGCGAGAAAACTTTAAGGCTTTCTTCAATTCAATTTCACACATCATAAAAATATAAAATTTGAGAATTTTTCTGCAATCCAAAGGAGGCATAATGTTTTTTTCTCAAAAATTATGCTCGATGGCTGCCAGTACAGAGTACAGACCTTTAGAATTGTTGGGTATTGCATGGCGTGCAAATTGCATTGGCTGCACGCGTCCTTTATTAGTTGGAGGCTTGGAGCCGAAGCGAAATCCATGTAGTGCTGCGCACTGTTCACGTATGGCGTTCGCCAGTCTTTCCCTGGCCTGGGCCTCTGTAGTTTTTACCCCTCCCTCTCTCACCTCCGAACTCTACGACGGCATTCACCCTGCTGCGCTCGCGCACGCCATACACAGCATGCCGCAGACCCCAAGCTGTACCATGCAGGAACCAAAGGGCGCGGCTGCATCACGCGTCAGTCGCAACTGTGTCGCTGCTGGCGATCTATACTGATCATCTACTCCCCTGGACTCATATATAAGGCTGTGTTCAGTTTGCTCTCAATCCAAGTGGATTAGAGAGAGAATGAATCTATTACTGTTTAAGAGAATATTCAATTCTTCTCATTTCACTCTAATCCACTCCTAATTTTTTGCGACCGAACATAGCCTAAGTGAACCGAATCCAATGGCAAGGAGCAAATACATCCAACGATGTGGTTGCCCCGCTTTGAAGTGTGTGTGTACGTATTGTTCCATCCCCACTTTTTTTCCCCTCTCAGCTGATTTAACAAGATGCAATAGATGAGTCCGGGCTTTCTCATAAAACCGACGTGCGCACTTTTCTAAAACAAGTTGTTGATTTGTAGTTTTGTCTAAAGTCTGGGGATAAGTCCTTGGGAACTATTGCCAAAAAAAAAAAGAACCATCTTATATGTGTCACTAAAATTTCAATGACACATGACACTCACCTATATATGTAAACTATGATACGAACAGTGGTATATACGAGATTGTGTAGTGGTAGGTTTCTAAGAAATATTTTTTTGAAGTTAAACTATCTTCAGATTGGCAATATCTACGGACAAAATAATCATACAATGAAGATGCATGTACTGCGTATTTCATGACGATCTAATGACATTGGTTTGGTGCCGCAAGTATTGGTGTTCTATTCTAAGTTTGGTCAAACATAAGATAGCTGGACTTCAAATAAAATTAAGAGAACAATTTATAGGATGAAGGGATGCCTTTTTGAACAAGCTAGCCAGCCAAGCATTTCGAACCTGAGATAGACTGAACCAATTCCAATTCTTTCGAAGATGAAAGCATCACTTGCAGGAAAAAGAAAACACTTGACAAGAAGGAAAGGAAAGGAAAGCCCTGCGAGCCCTAGATCTGAACAGGGGCAACGCAACGCTGTATAGATCTGTGATCGCCCAACAGCGAGCAGGCTCGTGGGACCAGCCCTGTCGGTTGATCCCTCCTCCAGCCGCTCGCAACTCGACACGCGTCGCCTAGTCGCTGAGACATCCTCTCCGCCGCGAACCGCGTACGGCCACCGGCCTTTACTGCTCCCA
Source organism: Zoysia pacifica (assembly GCA_001602315.1). Lineage (NCBI taxonomy): Eukaryota > Viridiplantae > Streptophyta > Magnoliopsida > Poales > Poaceae > Zoysia > Zoysia pacifica. The sequence continues at coordinate 234,159 of BCLH01000220.1, forward strand.
GATCTTTCCCCTCGACGTACGCGCGCACGGCCGGCCAGCGCCACCAGGCAACGTGGGTTCGGCAGGCCACAGCGAGGGGTTCGCGTCGGTCCGGTCGATCTCGGGGGGCATCAGCTGATCGAGCCCGCCTCCTCCACTCGCGCTCGAGCCCGCGGCCCCACCATCCGGGGAGAAAAGCTACGTAACAGCGAGGGAGGTAGAGGGCAGCGCGGGCGAGCACGCTGATCGGTGAAGTAGTACAGTACACTATTACTGCTAGTACTGTAGTAGGCTGATAGATCTAAGACGGTGTCATAGATAGATAGATACTCGAGTGAGAGAGAACCCGGTGGTCAAGCTATCTAGAGAGAGAGCTGAGAATATCGGGAGAAGAGTCTCTGAAGTCTGAAAGCGCCCAAAGCATCTCGACCATGGAGG
>BCLH01000221.1:0-16948 GCA_001602315.1 Zoysia pacifica
CAATAGCCAAGCATAAAGCACCCAGCCTCTCCACTCCAAGCTCCAAAAAATCGTCAGAGGATGCCTTGCAAGAATAACACGCTGTGAGGCTGTGAGCAGCGCAGCCAAAACAAACACAGAGGAGGGAGGTAACGGAAACCGCGTAGGAATCAACTAGAAACACACACGTAGTATAGCATAACGAGACAGCAAAACCGCTTAACCACTCCACTCCAGGAGACGTCCTAATCGAGACTAGCTAACGCACTAAAACGGGTCACGGCAGCGTCAACAGGTGCCCAACCAGAACACATCATCCGTTTTAGCGCGTAACACAGCGAACTGATCGGACGCGGCAGTAGCCAGTAGGCGACTCGAACGTGTTGGGACGGACACACGCGAGGCGCTGTCCGATGCTTCCCACCGTCGAGCCGCGACGAGCGGAAACGGAAACGGGGGCAGCACGAAGGCGGAGCAGCGGGGACGTCGCAAGCAAGCGGAGAGCGCGAGACCCGGCGAGGGGGAGCGGAGGCGCAGCGGCGCACATACCTTCCATGTTCGCGAGCACTAGCGCGGCCGGGCGGAGCAGCAGCAGCAGCGCCGCGAGTAACGGGAGCGCGCGCCGCGGCTTCGCCGCCATTGCCGCGGGCGAGTCCTCGCGCCTTCCCCCCAGCAGACCACCACCACCCTTAGATCCCGCCGCTCCGGGGGGCAGCCGTCATTCCCGCCGGACCGGATCGGGAGGCCTCCCACCCTGTTCCTCCTCCTCCACGGGAGCGCGCGCGGCGAGGGCGGACGAGGAGCAGGGGGGATAAGGGGGAGGATTCGACGGCGCGACGACGACGCCGGCTCTCGCTCGCTCGCGTGCGAAGCGAACCGATCCCCTTTCTCGCTCGCTTTTCGGCGACCTGGATTTTAGTATTTCTTTTTTATCTATCGTCGCGGGTGCTCTCTGCTCTGCGCTCCGCTCCGTCTGCGCTTCGGCTTTGCTTGCGCCGTGAGCGAGCGAAGGGGAGGCTGGGAGCTGGGAGGGGAGGAGAGAACACGGGTGGTGTGGGTGGGATCGAATTGGATATCCGCTTTCTTTTTCTTTTTGGCAGATGCGGATTGGGCGGAGGAGGAGGCAGTGGGGGTTTTGTTTAAGGGATCCCTTTATTTAAGCGCGGGTGTTTGTGTGTGTGGGTTTAGGAGTCAGAGGTTGCGTGAGATTAGGACGAGGTGCAGGTGCCGGTGCCGGAACGGATTCAACGGAACGGCGGCCCCGGAGGTGGTGGGCGCTCCAGGTTGCCGGGATCTCGTGCGGCTGGCTCAACAGCAGTAATCACGTGGGGCGCTGACAAGTGATAGCGCGCGCGCGCGCGCGCTCTCTCTCTCTCTCATTCTGTCCTACGTTTCTTTCTTTTTACTCTTTTAAAATATTAACACTATTGACTTTTTATATTAAACCATGTAACATTTTATTATTATTTGTTTTATCAGTAATGGAATTTAAATCATAGCTAATAATTTTACACATTAAAATAATTTTTTTAAATAAAACAAATGGTCAAAATTGATATTAAAAGTCAACGGTGTCAATAATTTAAAATCGAAGATCTCTGTATAAGAATTAAGGAGATGGAAAAAATAAATATACAGAACATAAGAGGAGAAAATTAGATATATATTGAAAGGACACAAAGATGTAGTATTTGAAAGCGAGGATCAAGAGTAACTTGAAAAAAAAATAGAGAAGGCTAGAGCAACAATAAATATGGGTCGAGGAGAACACAACTCAAAAAAAGTGTGACCAAGTTTTCTAGTCATGCCAAATTGAAGTCCAAAGTTTCTGAGTGACTGAATCCTAAAACTCTTTAAAAATGTGTAATTTCACTGTAATTTTATAGGAATATCATATGAATCATATAATATTGATTTTTAACAAAAATTTAAGATTCAAAAAGTGCAGTCGAAAAATGTGATATTTGATAGCACGATTTTGTATACGAACTACACCGAAACCTGACGCAAGTATCACAGCATGATATATGATTCTATCGAAAAGGAAAAAAAAAAAAAGGAACGACATTCCGACGTATCAACTCTCCCTTTTGCTTTGCTTCTTTTTGGATTCCCAGCTCGGAACTAATTAATTTTTTTTCCTTTTCGCAGCTCATTTTGAGACCTGTCCCTATATAGTTTCTCGTAAAATCACGCACAGGGGAAAGGAAGTTTAAAAAGTTTTGGAGCCAGAAAGACACGATACATGGATCAATATATCTTTTCATAAAACTATACTACTCTTTGCATTCGTAAATTGTTGATTTTTAACATCATTTTTTTACTTTTCATCATATTCAAAAAATTAGTTCAGATATGTAAAATTATAAGTTATGATTGAAATAACTTTAATAATATAGTAAATTATAATAAAATATATGATATATATTAGTAGTAAAACATTTTGAATAAGATGAAGATTAAAAGTTTATTTTAAAAGTTAACAGCGACAACAATTTTTTAGAAATGAATGTATTATGAAAATTATCCTCCCGACGAACTCACCTTTCCCGCTGGCCACCGATCTAAAACTAAAACAGTTCAACTTTGTAAGAAACCACTACCTATAGCGATTTCTGATTTAGAAAAAAACCAACCGATTAATTGGAGAAATTGGTTGATTAGCTGTTTTTTTACTATAGTACTTAGTTTCGATTTTTACCCAAAACCAGCTAGTTTTCAGTGAACTGGTTTTTCAAACCCTGGCGCTTCGTTCCAAAGTCAAGGACTTGTACCGCCGCATGTGTCACAGCTCCCAAGAATCAACCCCCAGGCCACGATCGTGTGATCCGATAAGCAACATCCCGGACCGATGCAAGTGCGATCACGCTATGGTCAAAGTCACAGTGAATGTTGCGTGGTTAAGTACGTACCGCTACTGTGTTGCTTTGCCTGTTGCTACTTGCGAGCCGGGCCATAGAATATTCCGGCGCACGGCTTTTCCTGGGCGCGGAGGATTGCTTTCGAAGGTTCCTATTGTCGCATCCCCGAGACGTAGCGAGGAAGGTCAGACGTCGGCGGTGGTGCCCATGAGAACTTTACCTGCTGGCTTTTCAGATTCGGCCTGCTAAAGCTACTAGTAGGACAGTGCTCCTGGTAAAAGTAGGAACAAATTAAGCCTCGTTTGCATACTTTTGGGCCGGGCTGCTGCCTTGGGTTTCGGCCTGTTCAAGCGAAGTTTTTCCATGATTTTCAGCCTGCCAAGGTTTATACTTCAAGGAATCTAAAATACGCAGCTCATCTCGCACGTTGATTTACCAATTAATGTCATTTCTGGTTTGATTCAGTTTTATTTTTTATTTTCGTTGCACTAGGCTACCGCACCGCAGGTCGTACCTAAGATGGATTAAGTACGGTTTTACTCGGTACGATCAGGACCGTCCATCCATCCATCCAACCGCATGGCATCAAAATCAAGCTGGAGCTGACCAAAGACGTTTACCAACACCCTAAACCTTACTGCCTACTTTCATCAGAAAGTAAGTATTCTCTCTCTTCTTAAATTGGTGTCACCATTAATTTCTAATTAACATCATATTTGATAATTCGTGTATTCAAAAAATACGATAAATATCCTAAATTTTCTTATAATTTATTTTAATGTTAAAATTATTTGAATCACAATTTATATTTTTTACACTTAAAAGTAACTTTTTGAATAAGATAAATAATAAAAAAATAATGTTAAAAGTTATGAGCGACAACAATTTAAGAAGGATGGAGTATTTTCCAAGCCGAGCTAAACTTGGGCCGGCAGATGGTGTTTTCCAACGTCCACGTCATTGCCAAATTCGCTCTGGTCCTGTCTTCTAAGCCTCGTCGGAAAAAAACATGTATCAAGGAAAGAATAGGCGCACAATGAAATGAAGAAAAGAGGAGGGGAGGAACAAAAGCGGCGTCAAAACTCAATCAAACAGCTAAAAGCAAGTTCCGTGGGTTTACCATTCAAATATTTAAAAGCAAATTAAAACCGGCGTGCGCTTGCATCTGACAAATGGCGCAATCTCAGCTCACAACCCAAGCTCCGGCGACCAAACCTAAAATAACCATGTGCTTACCATTCAAACCAAGCTATAGGTCCAAATTGAATCGATCTAAAGCATCATCTGCCCATGCATTTTTATAATTCGAAGCCTGCTTAGAAGAGTAAACTAAGCGCGGTTTACGTTAATTAATCCCCTCTCCCGCACCCAAGTTGCCATCACATATGTTCTTCTGTTATTGCGCGATGTGACCGCGCGAATAATCCACAGCGCCTTTGAACCGAAAAAGGGAAGAAAAGAGGAGCGGGGATAAGTGCGGCATCTCTCACTCTCACTCACACACAAGGGCTCTTTGGCCTTTATCCCGGCTTTTTCGAAATCGCGGGGATACCATATTCCAATCCGCCGAGTGAGAACTAGTCGCAACAATATTTTTTTTAGAGATGAAAATATTAAATATGATTGAAACCGTGGTGATTAGTGTGCAGTTGTATATAGATGCCGTCTTTAGCTAGTCTTGAGTTTTTGCAATGTCTGAGGAAGCCGTGCCTGAAATCTTTTATGTTGGTGTGTAGGTACGGTTTTCCTGAAATGACATCGGTAGTGGCCAGCCTGTGGAGTGTGCCACCCTATCATAGAGAATATTTTGGTGTTTCCTCCTCTGCAGGAGAATTTAATTTCAGTTCAGATTGAAGAATTGTTTATGCCTCCAGCATCCATAAATGTAAATATCATGAATTCATGACACATGTGACACTTATATAATTATCTGAATAAATTACTACAGCAGCACTAGTGTAATGGTTGAATTCTTCTCATAAATCGAACGGGAAATTTTGAATTGCCTCAATATTTTGATAGAATATCAGCGAAGTTTCTGAGTTCCGAATACAATCCTTGCCAGGGCGAACAGAGCGGCATTGTATTTGACTTCACTCTAGGCGACTAGCTAGAATCTCTGTTCCCTTTGTGTCGGCATCAATACCGTCCTCCCACTCGCATCTCTCCTAGCACGGCTTGCTCCCCGCTTTCCAGCTTTAAAAGGACACCATGTCCATCGTCCAAGCTCCAAGAACACACTCGATCGACCTCTCTCTCTATCTCTCTCTGCCCTACAGCTTGGTAAGCTAGTAGTCATCAGCCACTGTGCGGGGGTGTGGACATGAAGAGCAAGAAGGGCTACGGACAGCAGGGCCACCTGCTGCGCCCGGTGGGCAGCCCGCCGTCGGACAATGAGTCCGGCGCCGCGGCGGCGGCGGCGGCGGCCGGGTGCGGGAGCAGCGCGGGGTAAGTTGGCGGCGGCGGCGGCGACTACTCGCCGGCCAAGGAGCAGGACCGGTTCCTCCCGATCGCGAACGCTTCGCGCATCATGAAGAAGTCGCTGCCGGCGAACGCCAAGATCTCCAAGGAGGCCAAGGAGACGGTGCAGGAGTGCGTGTCCGAGTTCATCAGCTTCGTCACCGGCGAGGCCTCCGACAAGTGCCAGCGCGAGAAGCGCAAGACCATCAACGGCGAGTCGGCGACGACCTGCTCTGGGCCATGATCACGCTCGGCTTCGAGGCATACGTCGGCCCGCTCAAGTCCTACCTCAACCGCTCATGTGGCGGAAGGCCACTCAAGGCTCACCTGAGAGGAGCGGGCTGGTGTGGCGGAAGGCCACGGCGGCCGAGGAGAGGGGCGCCACGTGCTGCAGTGGTGCTGCGAGATCTGCAGCGGCGGGGATGTGAGCGGGCGATGGGGAGAGGTGAGGAGGAAGGGAAGCTTGGCAGGGGGAGGCGGGCAGGCGTGGGGATCAGGGCGGGCGGCGGGGAGGCAGGCGGGCGCGGGGGAGAGGTGAGGAGGCGGCGGGGAGGTAGGGGTGGGGGGCGCGGTGGGTAGGTGGTCAGATGAGTTTAACGGTTCAGATTTAACTCGCTAAAGATCTAACGGTTCCAAAAAAAGAGATGGCGTGGATAGCTAAGAGTTGAAATTTTAGTGGGTTGTGTTTATATAGATATTATAAATTAACAAATATGTTATGGTTGTTCCTGCTTCTTAAGTATCCTATCCTTTTTATTAATCAAACCTTCTACCGCTTTGATTTGACACAGGTTATTTCATAGCTTTTTCACAGATTTAAGAAGTGGTGTCAAGCAGCAGGATTTTGCAATGACATATTAACTCTGTAACTTCGGCTCTATTTGATCCAACCGACTAATTATTTACTGAATAAAAATTAGTCTCATTTTCTCCAAAGGGGTGGACCAATAGGGAGACTAATTGTTATTCCACCTATGAACTAATTATTTTTCTAGTCCATCCAGCGGGACTAACAGTGACTAACAATTCGTGAATATAGTAAAAAGTCTAAAATACCCTAGACTTTTGTTTTCAGAAACTAAGTAAAAAATAATTAGTCCCGGATACAAATAGTCACAAACTAACAATTAGTCAGGGGTGAAACAGACATTTCATTTCATTAGAGGATGTACTAATAATAGCTCCAAACAGAAAATAGACTAATAATTAGTTGACTAATTATTAATAGTGCCTTCTTGTGACGCACTAAGAGGCAGGGAAAAGTAGTTGTTGATTTTCGCAAGACCCGTTTTTCAACGAGCAAAAGCTGTGCCAAATATGACCTAATTTTGAACTAACAAGTTAATCAGATCAACATGCATGTTCAGTGTAAAAAAGAATAACTAATAGATTGATCCTTCGTAGTGCTTTAATACAATGATGCAATTTTGTACGGTTAATAATTTTCTGCCTTTTTCTTCAAAAGCAACGAAGGCATACATACATATGTGCGTACACAGGAGTAATCGTGTAGGCAGTTTTTCATTTCATCTGATGCTAATTCTAGCTTAACAGACTACTTCTATTAGAACAGAGCCAACATACCCGGCAAACCTTTGACACGCCTAACGCATCCTGACCACGACGCCGAGGCACTCTTCCAGCGGATGGAATCAAGCAGGCTACATGGCGCTCCTCTCCTACGGAACACTGGTACAATACAATACACAGGCCAGAGGCCACCATATCTTGCAGCATTTTGTGAGTGCTGGGACAAGCAAGGCACGAAAGGCATGAAGGGCAAGTGTAACAGACCCAGACGCCGCTGTCCGTTCAGGGGTGTCTTCTCCAGATGGCTATATATTTGAGCAGATTTGCCAAGCAACGCCTCCAGTCCAGGCCCTGAAACAGAGCTCTTCTCCAGTCCAGTGTAGATGTTTGTCGAGCACTGAAAGGCTGATCTTCGTCAGATTCTGAATGGATCGCTTGCAAGCAAGATCTTTGGCTGGTTTGTTTTCCTCCAATATCTCACCTTCAGTTGATCGCCTGGCGGCTACGGACAGCGCAGAAGGAAACCCGTGAGTTGGTGCCGTTGGAGGTGGGGATTAGAGGGAACTGAACCACTCGTGGAAAGAAACAAAGGAGGTTCAGTTTCCTCTAACGTCTCATCTCGAATAGCCCATCTCCGGAGATGGTTTCCGGAGTGTTGTCGCCGAGAGAGCAGTCGCCCAACGTGAGGATTGGAGGAGATCAAACTCAGAGGCGCTCGGCCACACTGATAGAACAGAAATGAGACGTGAACTGTTTGCGCCGTGGAGTTAGTTTTCCTCCAATATCTCGCGTTGGCTGAGTTGCTGCTGCCGTGCTCCACCAAAGGCCAAATTACAGGCACACAATGTTCAGTGATAGATGCTGAGATCAACACCACCTTGAACACCTGTTAACTTCCCGATGAGACATCTCGGTCTTCTAGGAGTATATTGTAGGAGCAGGTATCAATCTCACACGAGGGAATATAATGCATGAGCTTGGAAAAGCTGCTTCCCAGTTCCCTAATTTTATTTATGTCCAAACATTCAATATTCAAAGTGGAACAACAACATAGTCCTTGAGTTTTTTTTTTTGAAAGGGAAAGCAGCAAGGGCAACCTGGCTGTAAAATAAATTTATTACCCAAAAAAAATAAAGAAAACAACACTGTACAACGCAACGAAAGGTCCACCAACAAAAGGGAAAGGGGGAGCAAATGAACTATGCAAGGGAGCTACTCAGGGAAGGGGAGAGAGGACAGCTAGGTAGCAACTTGTTGAGAGAGCTCAACGCTAAATCTATGACTCAGCAGCAGAATGCTACTCAGCTCTGAAGCAACCGCTCCAAGAGCGAAAGGAGGCTCGCTCGTTTCCGAAGATCTTCGCATTCCTTTGTTTCCTAATTTCCCAGGCTGCAATGGTAAATGCTTCAAGGAAAAAACTTGAGCTACTATCTGCTCGCGCTTGCTGCATGGACTGGAAGAAGGGTAAACACATTGGTTGTATTGTTAGATAATTGTTCTTGAGTTTTACATGACGAGTTCTGCATCCTTTTTAAAAATTGTAGTAAGAAATTTATGAACACGGGCCAGGTCTTTAGGGGTACTCTTTAAAAACTATTTCTAAAACTCCATCCATTTTTCCTTGTTGAAGAATTGTTGGAAGAAATTTTCAGCACTTGTATTAACCAATACATTACAGCCTCGTGGGCAAGCCATGGAGTAGATATCCTGAATTTCTAGCATAATTCAGCCGAAGCATGGGCTAATTTGGAGGTCACCTTCAGTCGAAGTAGCTTTTTTTTTTTTTTTAACACAATCGAAGTATCTGATACCCCCGCAGCGCGGCTTCAAATATCTGCTCGCATACTACGCGTAGAGAATTCAAACAGTACAAATCCAGGGCCATACCACCAGGAAAACAACCCGATAAAAACAATTTTATAATTTACATCACTAAATAGGGATCATAATGGACTTCAAAATAGAACCTGTATCATCCGCCCCTTTCAAGGATATGGGAGCTACAAAATAACTCCGTGAGTTCCATCCTTACCTTTGGTACAGTAGTTAGATGTCAATTGTCAGTACAATCACCACAGACCAGCTAGATGGCCATATCACCTCCACAACTACCTTTAAAGTTTAAACTTGGAGCCTGGCGAAGCAACTGCACAAGGACACTAGCTAACTGGACTCTGATGTCCAATCATAAGATGCCCATGGCCGTCATCAAGTAGGAAATCAGAGTACTATATGCCAAGCACAATGTGGCTGACTATACCTTCACCCATTGACTGATATGAACAAATGGGTACCCAGGTAGCATGATTGATATACAACGATGTTACCCTTACAAAATACAAGAATTAGCATCAGGTCATGAGCTATTACCATCATCTTGGCCCGGATAGCTCAACAGCATTGAGATTGTCGGTCGAATCAAGAATCCACTCCGAGTTTCTGTGTGGACCTAACTCAACCTCCTGTTGTACTTCTATATTCTGCCACTCCTCACATCTCTCCGCAAGACCATCATCTTCAAGCATCCGCACCACCTCCGCCATCTTAGGCCGGTCTGTGGGGGTGCCCTGTGTGCAAAGGAGTGCGACCTGGATCAGCGATTCCACCTCGACATCAATGTGATTGTTCTGTAGATCTGGGTCAACCAGCATCTCCAGTCTCTTCTCCTTGAGTAGCCCCTTGACCTATAAAAAACACTCATAAACGCTCTGTTAACTTCAGTAAAAACAGGTGTTTGATCTCGAGACTACAAAACATCTATTGTACAAGCAAAAGGAAGCTGTTGACAAATAGAAGAAAGCTCCAGAAACACACTGTTCTATCATATGTGTAGTTCAGCTACAAATAAAGTACCAGTTCAGAAAGAATAACTTTTTTTACTGAAGCATTGTCATACGTAAAGTGATTAGCAGATGTGTGACAATTGTACAGACAAAGCATCCAACCCCAACATAACGTCAAGTAACAAAAAAATATCTAGATTGCAATTTGAACAAAAGCATAAGTCAGTTACCCAGTCAAGCAGCATGACATCATCATCATTGGCAAGACGTGCAAGATCAAAGGCACGTTGTCCTGTAATCAGTTCCAAAAGCATGATTCCATAACCAAATACGTCAGTTTTCTCAGAGGATTTTCCTGTTGAAAGATACTCAGGTGCAATGTGGCCAATGGTTCCACGAACAGCAGTGGTCACATGGGTATCCTTGTAATCCATTAGTTTGGCCAAACCAAAATCCCCCACTACAGCTTCAAAGTCTTCATCAAGTAAAATATTTGCAGCTTTGACATCTCGATGGATAATCTTTGGATCACAATGATCATGTAAATATGAAAGACCCCTAGCGGAACCCACTGCAATCCTTTTTCTTGTTTGCCAATCTAATGGAGGCTCAGACGGTGATCGTTCTACAAATAGACCAAAATGATAGTGCTTTACAGATTCATATAGCTGGTAAGAAATGCATCATCTGAAAGATCAAAAACAAAAAAAGGTAAAGCTAATGAAAAGACGTACCTCTTAAACGTGATGCAACACTGCCGTTAGCAATGTATGGATACACAAGCAACCTTTCTGTTGGTGTCATACAGAATCCACGAGCACGCAATAGATTTCTGTGTACAGCCATACTAATCATCTCAACTTCTGCCTGAAACTGCAGTTCCCCTCCAGGAGTTCTCTCCTCTTTCAGTCTCTTAACAGCTACTAATGAACCATCTGCCAGTCTTCCTTTGTAGACTTTGCCAAATCCACCTCTCCCAAGAATGTTCTTATTACTAAAGCTATAAGTTGCAACTTGTAGCTCACGCAGAGAAAATCTTTTAAGCTGGCCAAGGTGGACCTCTAGATCTTCCTCAGCTGCCATAATGGAAATCCCACGTTAATTTGACACAAATCTATTCTCCAACTAGTTCTCTATCTGCTGTTGAATGCTAACCTGGTACATCAAAGAAGTGCTCTTGAGGTTTCCTGCGGCACCAACATGCAAAGCCAATTGCAGGAACAGCAAATAGCAAGGCCGCACCAGCAGCCACTCCTCCAACAATTGCTCCTGTACTAGAGGAACTGCTTCCTGCAAACAAATAAAGGAGTCAGAAGCAAAATAAATACGCCATACCCAAAATTACTTCAACTACAATGGAGAAAGTGGGAATTAACTTAGTGCCACGCCAGACTAGAGATACTCGTCGTCTTAACGGGGTGCAGTGAATTGGGAAAATCACCTGGTGATTGCACAGGAGTAGGCAGATTGTATGGTGGAGGTGGAGAAAAGGGTGGAGCACCAGGACAAGGTTTTGTAGTCCCAGGGCCACATAAGTTAGGGTTGTTCGCAAAACTGCCCAATAAAAATCAGATACATGTGAATGGCAGAAGCATCAAGGATTAAGAAAATTCAAAAAAAAATCGACTGAAGTATAACTTTACCTTATAGGGGTAAACAAAGAAAATAAACCAGTTGATGGAACTTCCCCAGATAAATTGTTATTTGACAGGTCCCTAAAATTCAATAAATATATTTAAGTTGCATTGAACATTTACTTATTAAACCACAGAAGAGAAAGTAAACTGAGAAACAAATACTTACAGAACTTGGAGAGCAGTGATAGAAGTTAATGATTTTGGAATTGAACCAGAAAGGCTGTTGTTGTTGAGACGTCTTCCCCACCATAATAACAATTTAAAATTGTGACAAGTCAATAATATCCCAATATAATGTTATAAAAATTATGAAATTAAAATATGGAAAAAGTCCTAACATACTATACAAATTCTGCTTCACAAACATAATGGCATGATAGATGCCTTAAAACCTCATTAACTGAATGTAAACTAGCAATATATCCACTTCCTAACATATAGCTTTAGATATATCTATATTACACGAGCAAGTTCAAAGGAAAGACAAGTTAGGAAAAGCTTAATCAAACAAAATTATTTTCTTAAGAGCACACATATGTTCTGTCTCCCATGAGATGCATGCTAATAATGAAGATGATGCGCATGCTGGTAATGAGTTTAAATGATGCAACTCAATGTTGCTAAGAACAGCAATCCAAACCTTGAATATCAAAGACCCAATGAAACTAGATGGCTGAGTTTTTCACCTATATTTAATAATTTATTTGTATCCACGAGTATTAAAGCCATGATTTCAACATTCAAATAATGACTTTGGAATGTTAAGGATACTACTCAGCTATAATATGCATGTACCAAAGTGCAATATTCCAAAAGCCTGGAGTAATCATTAGTAGAAAAGGTGTATTGAAGCTACTAATAATGCTCTGAGACAGATCTCGCCTGTGCACAGCTACATTTTGATTCTAACATGTAACATATACATATTCCTATCTTATACAGTGAGTCACAGAGATAAGCAAGGGAGAAATCTTACAGGAATCGTAACTTCAATAGATTCCCCAATGAATCTGGTATTGGACCATTAAAGTTATTCAGGTACGAATCCAAGCTGACCAAGTTTGTCAGATTCCCAAGTTCACTAGGCATTGTGCCACTGATGTTATTACTGTAGAGCTCACTGCAAAAAATTATGAAGGTAATGACTAATTGAAAGAAAATAAAAGACAGACATACACATAATTACTGATTTTGGCATGCTGAAGAAGCTAGTTAATGTGGACACTGAAGGTAGTGACAGTAGGAATACATATCAAGATCCATATTCTAGGCCCATCTTGACCATGAGCTCTCTACAGATAAGCACACCAAGACTAATTGAGCTGATATCATCCCAAAACTTCTCTCAAGGAAACAAAAGTTACAGTTTTTGAACTATATACAGTAGAGGGAGCCTCTACTGTGGTAGATATATTAATATAAAAGGAAAACAAAGGTTAAGCTGTACAGGGGAGGGGAGGCCCCTCCTCCAACCGAGGAGGAACGCCCCACTAAACCTAAGAACATTACAAAAGAGAATCAATCCAATCTTGGAGGGACAGCCTATCTAACTGGGAGAATCTGTACAATTGAGTTTGAAGGGTGAGAAGAAAACAAGCCTTCCAAGACTGGAAGGAAGGGGTGGAGCTTCTGAAGATTTTTTCCATTACACCATGAAGCTTGCTATTTAAAGGTCAATATGCCAGATTACCACTCACTTATACTGGCAAGCATAATTATATTTCAGCACCAATTATGAATATTTCACAACTAGTCTGAGCATCATATAGCACTCTGTCCCATTTTCTAAGGCATTGTCAAACTTGGCACGGTCTCCGGAATTATACAATGATCTTAAATTTCTCTTTTGATGTATTACTACAAGATATGAAATTATAATCATACAAACGTGCATTGGAATGCAAATCTAATGGTCCATTTTCCATATTTCTTAACTCACTTATTGATGATTAAAAATAGTAAAGAAAAAATCCAAAAAGATTGAATTAGGCACTACATGTTGTGGCATAAAGGGTGTATTTAGAAGTTAATACGGTCTAACCCTATTTACATCTATGTAGCAAAGGCACAGCAACCAGGTGCAGCATTCATTATGTGAAAAAGAATTCTGAGAAAAATATTTCTTGAAATGAACAATCAGAACTGTAGTGTTTTTACCTAAGTTAATAGAAAAGAAAGCTAATAGAATAATAGAATCTTCCACTATCTTCGGGTGGTGTGGCATCAGAAAACTTAGCATGGGAAGAATCACTTACAGATACTGCAAGTTCTTGAGCTGGCCAAGTTGGGGGACCAAAGTTCCTGATAGTGCAGCATTTCCAAGATCACTGTAAAATGAAGACAAATATTTAATCAGGAAAGATGTAGCAGGCAACTGACTAACCACGTAGTAGTAGTAGTAGTAGTAGTAGAAAGGTGGACATACACTCTGATGACACTGTTATCATTATTGCAAGTAACGTGAAACCAAGTGCATGGATTGACCAGGGTTGGGTCCCAACTTTGCAGGACATTATTAGGATCATTCAAGTTAGTCCTCAAGCTATGCAACGCATCACCTGTCAATAACAGAATGAAAAATGAACAGCTGTAAAACAAAGTGTAAATAGATCGAATCCATCGGTAAAGTTCTTTTGTCAGAAACGAGGTAGGATAAAACTAGAATCCATGTAGTTGCAGACTTGCAGCAGCTAAATGATTCAGATTAAAAATTATTTTCGATTGAAGATGAGGAATCAACTTATACTCCCTTAGTGCTCGTACAGGCCTGTAGCTAGTGGCATCAAGTAAGACAGATACTTGCAGAAGGTTGAAGCTTCAGCTCCATGCTTCAGAATTAAAACTGAACGGCGACCTACAACTATTCTAGCAATAATCTATTCAGAAAGAGATCCGCAAACTCTTCACTGCATAAATCACTTTCCCCAGGGAAAACATTCGACACTGCAGAACCTCAAAATCACTCTTCGTTGCGCAAATCACGCTGAAGTTGGAACGAACACCGTCAGGTTGCTCGAGATTAACAGCCACCCGAAACTAGTACAGACAGAAGCATCGGCAACCAGCAATAGCCAAGAGTAAAACACCCGGCCTCTCCACCTCCAAACGCCAAGAAATCGTCGGGGAGGACGACTCGTAAGAATAACACGCCGTGAGGCCGTGCGCAGCGCCGCCAAAACAAACACAGAGGAGGGCCGTGTAGCCATCAACTAGAAACCCACACGTATAAGATAACCGCTTAACCACTCCACTCCCGGAGACGTCCTAATCGAAACTAGCTAACGTAACTCGAACGTGTACGGACGGAAACAAGCGAGAGCGCGGGACTCGGCGAGGGGGACGTTCACGCACCTTCCATGTTGGCGAGCACAAGTGCGGCCGGGCGGAGCAGCAGGAGCAGCGCCGCGAGTAACGGCAGCGCGCGTCGCGGCGCTGCCGCCATTGCCGCGGGCGAGTCCCCGCGTTCCTCCGCTCCGCTCCGCTTTGCTTGCGAGTTGCGACGCGAGCGAGGGGAGGACCGGAGGAGAGAAGGGAACACGGGTGGTGGACGGTGGGGCGGGGTGCGATCGAATTGGATACCCGCTTCCTTTTTTCTTTTTGGCGGATGCGGATGCGCGGTTAAGCACCTACCGTTACTGTTTTCTTTGCCTGTTGCCTTAGAATATTTCGGTGCACGGCTTTTCCTGGGCACTTAGAATTGCTTTGGAAGGTTCTTATCGCATCCCCGAGAGACGTCCTTTTCAGGTTCGGCCTGCTAAAGCTACTACAACTACAAGCGACAGTGCCCCTGATAAAGGGAGCAAATTAAGCCTTGTTTACATACCTTTGGGCTGGGCCGCCCTGGGTCCAGGCCTGTTGAAACAAGCTTTTCGATGACTTCCAGCCCGCCAAAGTTTTAATCCGAATTACGCAGCTCATCTCGCACGTTCATTTAGCAGTTGATGTAATTTCTTGTTTGATTCAGTTTTTTTTTTTCGTTGCAAAGTACTGCACGCAGGTCATAAGATGGATGGATTAACTTCGGTTCTGCTGGGTACTATCTGGACCGTCTGTCCATCCATCCAACCGCATGCCATCAAATCAAGCTGGAGTTGACCAAAGGCGTTTGCCAACATCCTAAACCTTACTGCCTACTTTCATTAGAAAGTTAAGTATTCTCTCCGTTTTTAAATTGGTGTCGCTATTAATTTCTAATATTATATTTAACTATTTGGATCATTTTAAAAATATAATAAATATCATATATTTTATTATAATATGCTTTATCATTCAAATTATTTGAATCACATCTTAATGATTTTTACATTAAAGTAACTTTTTGAATAAAATAAATGATCAAATATAACAATAAAAGCCAATAACAAGTTATTAAGAACGGAGACAGTATTTTCCAAGCCGAGCTAAACTTGGGCCGGCAGACGGTGTCTTCCAACGTCCGCATCGTTGCCAAATCTGCCCTGGTCCTGTCTTCCAACGTCCGCGTCATTGCCAAATCTGCCCTGGTCCTGTCTTCTAAGCCTCGTAGAGAAAAAAAAAATACATGTATCGAGGAAAGAATAGGCGCACACACATTGAAATGAAGAAAAGAGGAACAAAACCTGCGTCAACGCTCAATTACTCAATCAAAGAGTTACTAAAAGCAAGCTTCGTTCAGCTGCAGCGCCTGCCTGCACATGAGCCTGACAAATGGCACAATCTCAGCTCACAACCGAAGCTCCGGCGGCCAAACCTAAAATAACCATGTGCTTACCGTTCAAACCAAGCTAGGTCCAAATTTAATCGATCCAAAGCATCATCTGCCCATGCATTTTATAACGCTAAGCCTGCTTAGAAGAGTAAACTAAGCCAAGTTTACATTAATTAATCCCCTCCCGCACCCAAGTTGCCATCACATATGTTCTTCTATTATTGCGCGATGTGACCACAAGAATAATCCAGGGCGCCTTTGAACCGGAAAAGGGAAGAAAAGAGGAGCGGGGATAAGAGCGGCATCTCTCACACACATAAGGGCGCTTTGGCCTTTATCCTGGCTTTTTCGAAATCGCAGGGATACCATATTCCAATCCGCGAAGTGAGAACTAGTCGCAAAGATATTTTTTTAGAGGCGAAAACATTAAATATGATTAGAACCGTGGTGATTAGTGTGCATTTGTATATAGATGCCATCTTTAGCTAGTCATGAATTTTTGCTCTGTCTGAGAAAGCCATGCCTGAAATCTTTATGTTGGTGTGTAGGTACGGTTTCCAGAAATGACTTGGGTAGTGGCCAGCCTGTGGAGTGTGCCACCCTATCATAGGGAATATTTTGGTGTTTCATCCTCTGTAGGAATATTTATTTTCAGTTCAGATTGAAGAATTGTTGATGCCTCCAGCATCCCTAAATGTAAATATCCTGACACATGTGACACTTAAATAAATGATTATCTGAGTAAATTACTACAGCAGCCCTAATGCAATGGTTGAATTCTTTTCCTAAATCGAACAGAAAATTTTGAATTGCCTCAATGTTTTTATAGAATATTAGCGAAGTTTGTGAGTTCCGAATACATCCTTGCCAGCACGAACAGAGCCGCATTGTATTTGACTTCACTCTACGCGTGTAGCTAGAATCTGTGTTCCCTTTGTGTCGGCATCAATACCGTCCTCCCACTTGCATCTCTCCTACCATGGCTTGCTCCCCCCCCCCCCCCCCCCCCCC
>BCLH01000221.1:29440-40755 GCA_001602315.1 Zoysia pacifica
CGCGCACCCTCGGCAGAGCAGCGTGCGCGCGTGGCGCGCCACGAGGAAGTTGGCGCCGTGCACCTGCGCATCGCAGCCCCAGCAGAGGGTGGCCTCGTCGGCGCCGCAGTACACCCGCGCCGCCGCGCCACACAGCTCGCACGCGCCCTTCCCCTTCCCCTCTCCGGCCGCCGCAGACATGATCCTCCCTTTCCTCTGGCTCGTTCTTGGACCTTGCCTCGACGTCACAAGATCGTCTCTGGTTCTGGAGTGTTGAGACTTGAGAGAGGCTAGAGAGAGAGAGAGAGATTTCTCTCGTGTGCTGTCTGTGGCGTGGTTCTTGTGTGGAGAAGTATGGCGTGATGTGAGGCTGGAACAAGCTCTGGTGGGGGGCGAGAAGTTTTGAGCCTCCAACCGAGGATCCTCTGCGGATGCGCTTCGCTCCCACTACTGGCCGTGGGAGCCGCCAGCTGGACATTCCCTTTCCATGCTTTCCTCTCCTCCCCCTGGCGTCCCTCTTCCCTTCGTCAAGAGGCTTCTATTGTTGCTCTTGTTCGGTATGAGTTGAGTCCTCCACTGATTTGTTTCTCCAAAGAAAAAAGGGGTTTGTAGCTTTAATTCCTTTTGAGAAATATGGGTCGAATAAATGACATGCTGGGATCTTTATTTGATACTAGATTTAGTTTTCATTGGTCTATTGATTTTCATATATGTTTTAACTGATGACAAAACATCGTCGAGATAGCGGCCAGGTTTTAGGGTTTTTAATCCTGAGGAGTCCCGCTTTATAGCTTTTCTATCCTTAATGTTGTTCGCATGTTATTTTAGTGTTATGAAATTACTAGATGTTATGATCGGTGTTGCTTAGAAGTTACGTTTTGTTGAGATCTTTTGTTTTGATATGCACCGAAATTGGTGCGTCGCGGAGCTCACATGCATCAGTGTATAAAAATCAACTACATGTGTGCAAGCTTAATAGTTAATTGGTCAATACCCAGCTGCTGAAAAAATATACTGTATAAAATGAGATGCAACAGTTTGTTTTGTTTCGTATTTTACTTGTTCAGGCATAAAACATTCTTCATGTGGAGAGATACTTTCGTTAACCATGAATTTAAAACCTGCCATATGAAATCACATATTAATAAATATGGTGGTGGTGTAAGTATTGTTCAGAATAGGGCTTAAGAGAAATATGATTTGTTCATGAGACCTAAGGCAACAATTGTTGAGAATTTTACTTGAAATACCTAGTTGCTGAAGGAATATACAGTGTAAAATGAGATGCAACAGTTTGTTTCGTGTTTTACTTGCTCAAGAATAAAGCATTCTTCATGTGGAGAGATGCTTTCGTTAACCATGGATTTAGAACTTGACATATGAAATCACATATTAGTAAATATGATGGTGGTGTAAGTATTGTTCACAATAAGGCTTAAGAGAAATATGATTTGTTCATGAGACCTAAGGCAACAATTGTATTGTTGAGAATTTTACTTGCACCACAAAATAAGGGAAGGTTTATATTGACCAGTCTCTCGTTTGTTGAGCTAAATTTTTTCATGAAAGTGCGGGAAGATAATCGAAATTATGAAGCAATTCTAAGCAAACGAACATAGACCTAATCAATTTCTTTCATATTTTGTAGTTTTTGTTATTTAGTTGATACAACTATAGTACAAACGTGATAGAACAAAATTTTAAGTGCGGAAATACCCGATCGTCAAATTCTAGCTCTGCCACTGTGTAAAATGCACCGGTAAGGTGCACATGGACATAGATTGGCTCTCTCCTGCTATCCGTTTGTAGTTCATTTTCATGCCCATGCATCTAGAGGCGGTGAATTCTTCCACTAACTCGTGGGTGGGGTAAAAGGTTCGGAGGAGCTAGCATAGTTTTAAAGATATATTGAAGGGAATCACATCCTCTCTTGTAAGGGAGAAAATGCAAAAAGACACTGTAGATGGAAAGTTGGGTATGTTCCCAGCTATTAGATCTAAAATGGATATTTCATACATACTACTATAGTACCATATAAATAGTGCAAATGCTACAGTACCAAACAAGCAGCAGCAAGTAAATAATAGAAGGACATTTGTGTTTCTGAGGCATCTACCGTGAGATCACTAACAATGACATCTAAAAATAGTAGTAGCGTAGAATAATGTATACACGTACCTTTCTAACTTTTAAAGGGCGTCTCATACAGAATGAAAGTTACACCAAATCTAGGAGGCTAATTCACAACGTAGAAAGTCAACAACAAGTTGATTAGAAAAATTAATAAATTTTTATTTATTTTCAGTAAACTTTTAGATTACTCCTTCTGTATTTATAATTCAAATAGTTTGAGACAACGACACGGTATTCAAAATATATTTTTGATTTTTATATTTGTAAAAGTACTTACATTTAAAATGTGACATACACTACTTAGAAACACATAATTTTTCAGTGTGTCTAAAATCGTCACGAAAATAGGTCAAACTGCCACGAAAATGTTTCCTTTCAAAGACACACGATTTTGACGCTAAAGAAATTACATATATATGTATACTTTTATAAAAAGTGTTTTTTATGACAAATCTAATTCTATGATTTTTATAACTTAAAAATTATTTAAGATTGTATTTTTAATGTTTAATCAAATCAATATTCAAAATAACTTGTATTATGAGTATGATTATGTGGATAGAGGGAGCACACATTATCACGGTTAATCTTCTTTATGTGCTCGTGCCCGTACCTGTGCCGTGAGGATAAAGTGGTGTAGCAGGCTAGCTAGCAGCAGCAGTTGAGCGAGTCCTTTCGATGAAAAACAAAACGGAAAAAAAGAAAGAAAAACAAACCGAAGCCGTTGTGGTGAGCAAGAGGGAGCCAACGTGAGGCTGGGAATGGGAGTGGAGGAGGGCCACAAGACCGACTCGAGTGGGGCCAGGAGCTGAGTTGGTTCGGCCCACGTGAAGCCCCTGCCACCTCGTATTCCTCGTATTTTTTTTACCTCTCGAACTCCTACAGGTGTGATATCTGTTCTATTTACGCGCATACACACTCACATCATTACGCCTATTTACACATATTTTTACGCATATTTTTAGATCTATAATTATACTCAACAACTAAAACATCTTCGTAAAATCATCACAACCACCGAGCTTTGATGTGAAAAAAAACGTCACTTCACTTTATAATGCCATGCGTTGAAAGGTATCATTTGAAATATTATTAGAAAAAGAAACACGCCCCTCCCCCCTCACCAGGTGAGCACTCGAGTTCGATTCATCGAACCCGGGTGAGTTAGACGCCGACTGGCGTCAGCAGCCGTCCGAGCCTTGGCTCGGTCTCTCGTGTTCCACGTTCCCACCGCCGCCGCACACGCGATCCTCAGCGGCCCCGTGCCCACCCCCAGATATTTTTCCTCTCTCCTCCCTTTCTCTCGTTCTCGCACCAGCACCAAGAGCAGCGCCGTTGCTTTCTCTCTCTACATTCGGCGACCAACTTGTGACTAGTTTTCCACGTCGTTCCGCTACGCGTTCAACTGACGCTGCGATTCAGATATTGCTAAAGTTTTGCGTGACAGCAATACACTACTTCCTCGGTTTTTTAGTCCATGTTGACACCGTTGAACCGCATGATATTACCCTTTTTTTTGTTTTTACTCATGATATTTAAGTATTCATTTTATTCAAAATTTCTATAATAAATACAATAACTAGTGCAATATTGCAGTCAGGTTTTATGTGGATAAGATCAGCCAAATCCACAAATTTCTATGTTAACCGAAAGTTGTATTATTTTAGGAAAGATCCATATGAGATGCGATCGTTGTTGGGACAACAGATAAAAGTGGGAATGTTCATTTTTATATGTACTAGTACTGGATTTGAACCTGTATGTCCAAACAAGATTCTCTAAGCTCTACTAGTGCCGCATTATTTGCAAAGACGAAAAGAGGGGAGGTTTTGAGATTTGAAATAAATAAAAATTTAAAATATAGTTAATGAACTGAAAAAATGAAGGTTTTACATTTTTTTTAATTCATTGCCAAATACGACTAGGTGGTAGTACTCCGTGTCTCATAATTCCAAATGCCAGCTAGGTGTACATCTTGGTGCATCTAGCATCATACTGTAGATAATTTTATATCCGCCGTAGTACACTCTTTGATGTGTATTTGATCCTGTTGATGTGGATTTGATTAAAGTTGTGGCCACCGCTGAGGCATCACGACTATTTTATGGTGCCGCACCGCATCCCAGGAATAAACTTCTTTCACCCTATCTCTCCGCGCCACCGGTCACCTATCCCCACAATGGAGGCAAAATATATACTCTCCGTGCTATTGCAAGTGTCACCCCAATACTCCCGCGTACATTTATGCCACAGTGTTTAAAACATCACCAGTAAAGTTGAAGAGAGTATTTAAAATTTATTTTATAAAATATATCATTCTCATTTATAATATCTATATAAGTATTACCCATTAACAATTAAAGCTAAATTCTCATCAGGCCACGTCACTTTTTTTTCTCTCAGCCGTTGGATTTCCATCAAATTTTTCACTAGTTCCGTTCATCCCACATCATCACTGTGCTTCTTCCCCAGCGCCATCCGCCGCCGTGACCTTCCCCGCACGCGCCCCCGCGCCCTCCCGCCTCCTTGTCTCCTCTACTTCACCCGCACTCGCCTCTGCGTGTTGCCTCCTCCGCTTCCCCTCCACCTCGTTTCCCATCACCTCATTTTAACTTCCCTCTCCTGACTCAAAAGGCTCGCTTCAGCACCGCAACGCCTCTTAGCTAGATTCATATCCTCAAAACGCCTTCTGGCTGGATTCATATCCTCTCCGTTAGAGGCTTTAATGTAGAGAGATGCCATTAACTCAAATCTCAACCGTTCGATCAAAAACAAACGATTCAGATTCACTGCTACAGTACTTGGCGAATAGTTAAATATCGTCACAGTATCTCTAGTACAGTAAATCTGCTACATTGCTAATGCAAAGCACGGTTTATCTCTCATGTTATTTATGCTACAGTCTCTGTTTTTTAAACACAACTGTAGAGAACACAGGAGGAGGCACTCAAGAATTCCTTGCCGCGCGAGGCCGACACGGAAGTGGCCGATGCCGAGCCTGACACGGCGAGCTGCGACTACTGCGGCAGCTCGGCGGCGGTCTATGGCCGCATGGATGCCGTAGGGCTCTGCCTGCCATACCACCGCCACGTGCACGGCACCAACGGGGTCTGCTCGTGCCACGTTGGTGCGCCGCTCTACACCCACTGCCACGCGGCTAGGTACGTCTTCCGCCGCGCATCCCCATCTACAAAATCTGCCTCGCCTTTCTCCACCTGCCTCTCGTGGGCCACAGCAGGCGAACCCCTCTTCGCCTCGCACTCTCCACGGCCGAAACTCAGAGGTTCACTAGATCTTGGTGTCTCAGAAATTCTATTGAAGCCTACGTTTATTGATCTGATTTGTTTTTGTGTGCCTGCAGCATCGGAAGGGGGTTACTTGGTTGTTTAAGCTGGTTCTCGGATGAGATGTGGTGCTGTTCGAGACTCCAGCTGGGTTCGCCCTCTTCAAGGTGCTCGACGAGGGGAAGCTCCACAAGGTCACGGTGAGTAGCAGCAGGCTAGCAGCTGCATCTATTTCAATCCTGTTTTTGTTTGGTTTGTTCGAGTATCATCCGCCCTCCATTTTTTATTACTGAACTAACTTTGTCTTTTCTTTGTAGGATCTACGAAGGGACTTCCAGACGTTAGAATCTGCAAGGAGGGTTCATGTTTTTATTAAGTTTTATTAGGAGCAGGGTTTACTATGTTTAAACTGTTAAAACCGATCGAGACCGGTTTAACGAAAATCGCGAAAACCGAAAAAACCAGTCAAAAACCGCTCTAAATCAAAAATTCAAAATTTGAACAGTTTGCTACAGTAAACCGGTTGGCTTCACTGGTTAGCCGGCCGGTTTCACCGGTTTTTACGGTTTCAGATTTCAAAATTTGAAACCCACCGGCTTTACCGGTTTATCTACTGGTTTTACCGGTTTTCGGTATTCCAAATTTTTTTAATTTTTTTAATTTTTTAAAAATTTTAAAACGAAAACAGTTTCACCGAAAACCGCGAAAACCGACTGGTTTTGAGCGGTTTTGTGAACCCTGATTAGGAGTAGCATGGAAGCTATGATTTCCCGAACCACAGCCCAGGAACTAGAACATTTGGACCCAAAAATTTAACTTCAAGCCACGCTGACGCGGTTAGATAAGTATTCATTCTTGATATATTAACTATTGATTGTCGAATCATTATATTTTAGTTGCCTTTGCAAAGTAGGAGTATATAGTAGTTCAAGTTATTCAATGCCTTGTGTGCTATATTTGGAATTAAGAGAGAATAGCTTATTTATGCATCCATTTTGTTAGTTGCATGATAACTCATAAGCTCTCATTTTGTATAACTGATTTAAATATATCCATCTCCCACTATGTGCCGCTCTTCATGAAAGGTTCTTCAAGACGCTCATCGGAAGATTCAGAAGAGGCAGCAATCTCCTCTGAAGGCTCCTCTCAAAGATCGTGGTGCTGGACATGCTATCAACTTCTTTCCAAATTCACTGAGTCTCAAGGTCTATTTCTACTTCTTTCTTTTCTGCTGTAAAATACTGTAGTTCTTGCATATACTATTTAGCACAAAAGTAATTATAAAACCTTGATTAATGGATAAATTTCACTGACATCATTTGTTTCATCTGTTGTGTAGTTACACATTATATTTACATGTTTTTACGCGAACATAATTACATTATTTGGTTAACAAGAAGCGCAATAGCATGTATGCGACTATGAGCCAATAAAAATAGATCCGTAAGTGTTTGCTGACTTTGTTGTTTTCTCAATTAATTACTTTTTTATTTTCTCTATTTTAATGTTTACATTACTTTCTCAATTGCACTCAAAATGAGAGCAATAATTCTTTTAAAAATAAGGTAGCTATCCTTAAATTCCCAGGGCAATGAACCGGGAAATCAACTAGTTCTCAATACAAGTCTACTTGTTTTTCTCATCTACATGTAAATGTCTTTATTTTTTGTGTGTTTTCTATTTTTTATCACTGCTTAATTCTCGTACCCAATAAGCTTTGGGACCTCCTCGTAGGCTCGCTGCAAGATTCCATCCCTGAATATTAAGGAAAAATCTGAATTTTTAGGGGGGTTTCATTATTCCTGTTTTTCATATTAGCAAAAAAACAATAGATGGCCACTCACAGAGCTTGCGCATTATGCACTTCACCTCCTAATCACCTAGTTTTCTAAAATATTGTCGGTTTTCAAGTGGTGGATTTCTACCTCTGAAAACAATCAATGTACCGTTTGAAGTGCAAAGCAAGAATAGTCAAATCATTTAGTAGCATGGCCTTTGCCAAGATATAAAGGAGCAACATTTTGTTCCAGCAGCTCTTTGAATAAGTAATGCCAAACACATGCATGTACCTCGTCAAAAGGAGAATGAAGAGAGGACAGAAAAGGAGCAAGACAACAACATCAAGAATCCTCACAAGGAAATAAGTGGACTAAAATTGCAGCATATAATACTTCACAAAAGGGGGGACAAAGGAAGGAGAATAATGTAGAGTCAGCAGGAGTTGTTTCTTGTGCAAAGGATTAATACTCTGCAATTGTTAGTTTGAAGTCCGTGTCGACATTGGATTGGAAGGCAATGTCTATTTCAATTATGCTCTCCAATTTTCTAAACTACTACATCCGTTCCAAAAATATAAGTACTTCTAGGTTTGGTTAAGGTTTTACTAATAATATCTATCAAATTGCATAATTTTTAATGTAAAAATATATTTTTTATGAAAGCTTATTTCATGATAAATTCAAAAAATACAATTTTTATATGACAAAATATTATTAATTATACATTATTAATGGTCAAAGTGATAAAAAAATTGACTTTAACTAAAACTAAAAATACTTATATTTTAAAACAGAGAAAGTATGTATTATATGTCGTATAGATCATGTTAGTTTACTGCTAAACACATAGAAAGATATGTGTTTTAGAGTAGTTCTACATTATCATGAAACCAACTAAGGCAAGAGTATATAGTTATCCCGCATCTATACAAGTCTTTTTAGTACCTACGCATTTTGTATTTGGTGTTGTGAGGATAAATTTGTTTAAAAAAGATTGCTACCAAATCTTACATCCTCTGTTTTGAAATTAGCGTCACCGACAACACTAATTTATAACAAAAAGAGTATGTTCTAATAAAATATTTCAGAAAAGAAATGTCGTTGACTTTGAAAAATCATAGAAAATGGGAAATATTCTTTTTCGGAGAGAAGAAGAAAATAGTTCACCGTGCTACAAGCTACAGCGTGGGGTTGCGTATGGTAAGGCTATGGTGTTTGGCAGCCACACGTTTGGTGGGACACGCTGGAATGGGGCAAGCGCTTCTCAGGGCGGTCGATTCGACATCGTGCGGTCTCGCAGAACCTGCGGCTACGAGGGATCGCGTGGGCCCCGGCGATCGATGGCCGGGTCAACTACGGCCGCACGCTCGCCTGGACACCGGGTTGCATCACTGACCCGTGGGACCGAGGACTGGTCGTACGTAGCCCTTGTTTCTCTTCGTTCTTTTTTCCTTCGGGTTTCCGTTCCGTTCTTGCGGCGCACGGTTCGTGCAGGCGTGCACGCGTCGTCCTCTCCTCACAAACGCAGAGCCTACCGAACTTGCACAAGGGCCACGAGGACGACAAGGTGACGACGTGGACCGGAACAGGCAGGAGGTCTCGGCCCAGGCAGTCCGCACGGCGCGGCGGCAGACGGACAAGATTGCTAGGTCTGTCTCGTGTTTGGATTTGGATGTGAGAGCCGTCCGAATCAGAAGTGGTAGACGATGACGTGGATTATTAACAAATGGTTTTCTCAACGCTGTTACTTTCGTCCTAAACTAACTTTACATCTATCTTTAGTCAAATATATTTTTATCTGATAATCTTTATAAATATATATTATAAAAATATTTTTATAACATATATAAAAATATAGTTTGTATATCTTATTTTCTCCGTTTCAAAATATAAGCATTT
Source organism: Zoysia pacifica (assembly GCA_001602315.1). Taxonomy (NCBI): domain Eukaryota; kingdom Viridiplantae; phylum Streptophyta; class Magnoliopsida; order Poales; family Poaceae; genus Zoysia; species Zoysia pacifica. The sequence goes on from BCLH01000221.1 coordinate 38,514, forward strand.
TTAAGTTTAATCAAAGTCAAAATTTTATCACTTTAATAATTAATAATATATAATTAATAATATTTTGTCATATAAAAATTATATTTTTTGATTTATCATTAAATAAACTTTCATAAAATATATATATTTATATTAAAAATTATTTAATTTTTTAGATATTATTGGTAGAAATTAAAAAATTTAAATTAATTTAATATATGCCATTACAATTTTATAAAATTTAAAATATGCTATTCGGATCTACGTGTCATTTATTTGTAGAGTCCTATCTGTCATGACACATCAATGACATATTTTAAAGTTTGTAAAATTGTAATGTCATGAATTTAATTTGTCTAAAAAAATTGATCTTATCCAAACTTAAAAGTGTCTATATTTTAAAACAGAAATAATATATTTTTAAAATTAATTAAATCTATAGAAATTATAAGTGATGTGAAATTAATTTGGGACAACTTGCTGCTTCCCGTGGGACATGACGTGCGAGCAGCCACAAGCTCTGCTTGTAGTAAAGCGAAGCAACTGAGTCTCTGTCAAGCAGAGTGACCAGAGAAGGTTTTTGTTTTTGTTTACCAAAAACCATGAAAAAGTAAAATACTGCAGATATACTAGAAAAAGGATGGGGGGATGGAGCAGACCGACAGGTGGAGCAGTCAGTTGCCTTCTTTTGTGTGGCTGCAGACGGAGTGATGGGGCGGGGCGTGGAGGCCACGTGAAGCGAGCATGGACCACTGGACCGGATTGCTCCGCTCGCCGCCGCACGCACCCATGCTGCGGTGGGCCCGCCCGCGACAACAGGCCCGGAAAAGATTCACCGCCGCGAGCCCACGTACGGTACGTCGGCGGTCTGGAGTGACGTGGGACCGGATGAGGGCGAACGGAATTAGCTTGACCTCCACGGAACTGGATGGAGTAAAAGCGCGTCCAGTTTAGAGACCCACGGCCGTCGTCGCTTTCACTTTCAGTCCTTGCCTCTTCTTTTCTGCTGCGACGAAATATGCCGCGGTGATTAGCTAGTAAAGCTGCTAGAAAAATAAACAAAAGGCAGGGCCCCCGCTTGATGGGCCTTTATAACAATATTCAGCCGCTCCTTGATGGGCATTTATAACCATGTAGGGCCGCCGTGAATCTTGTCGCCGGAGCCCAATACTCAATTCCGCCCACCAGGAAACAGATGCCCGTCTGCCCTCAGGCTACGGCCCAGAGGCAGTAGTCGTCAGCGTCTCCGTCCGTCGCCTTGCGGCAGCCCAAGTATGGCGCTATTCCGATCCAAAAAAAAAAAAAAAGGGTTGCCGATTACGCTATCCCTGGGCTGTTTTTGCCCCCCCCCCCAACCACTTTTGACCTCGGTTCGGCTCAGAAGTGGGCCGGCCCGTGCCATTCCACCTGCTGTTTCTCAGGTCCGTTACGGTAGCCACGGTGTTAAACAGTACTATCTCTAAAAATTTATTGCTAATTTTTATTGACTAATAATTTAATTAATATTTTTACACATTTAATTAATTTTAAAAATTTAATATTTATATTTCAATTTATTAAAAAATATTTATATAATACATATAGTTTATATTGTTAGAATTCATTAAATTTATCAAATTATTGATTAAAATTATAGTCAACAAAATATAAAAATAAATTTCAAACCGAGTGAGCAGTATAAAAAGACTAGAATAACCCTAGCAGCGATGTCGGTAAAGTTTAAATATCCCCAAGTTGATAAGACCAGTTATACGAGTCGGCTCTGGCTTGATCGCATTAAAAAAAAAGGTCTTCTCCAATACTACTATAAAGGAAAGTAATAAAAAATATTAGAAAAAATATACCAGTCCCTTTCGTTATCAAAAAATCCGGTCCTACATGTCATCCTCTGTCCGTATTCGATAACTTAGCAGTTAAGCCAGGTCCACTCTTATCCGCGCTCCGTTCACACCGGGTCTTTTGCCTCCGAAAACCCCCGCAAAATTCTTGCAAAAAGTGCACCCTCTGAACTCTACCCTTCCCCACCAATATCCGCCTCTCCGCTTCGCAACAGAGACACTTTATCTGTAATGTTAAAAATAAGAAGGGTTCCATCTGCAAATTGTCCCGCAAGTATAGGAGACGCGAGTTCTAGGGAGAACCGAGACGCCACCGCCGAGGCGAAGGGGGGGAAGAGGATAGTACCAAGCAAATCGACCGCGCGGTCATGGGTGGGGGCGTCATGAGGACGGCCGCGAAGGTGGGGATCGCCGGAGGCGCGGCG